>OY756998.1:0-501526 GCA_963580505.1 Ennomos erosarius
ACCTAACCTAACCTAACCTAACCTAACCTAACCTAACCTAACCTAACCTAACCTAACCTAACCTAACCTAACCTAACCTAACCTAACCTAACCTAACCTAACCTAACCTAACCTAACCTAACCTCAACCTAACCTAACCTAACCTAACCTAACCTAACCTAACCTAACCTAACCTAACCTAACCTAACCTAACCTAACCTAACCTAACCTAACCTAACCTAACCTAACCTAACCTAACCTAACCTAACCTAACCTAACCTAACCTAACCTAACCTAACCTAACCTAACCTAACCTAACCTAACCTAACCTAACCTAACCTAACCTAACCTAACCTAACCTAACCTAACCTAACCTAACCTAACCTAACCTAACCTAACCTAACCTAACCTAACCTAACCTAACCTAACCTAACCTAACCTAACCTAACCTAACCTAACCTAACCTAACCTAACCTAACCTAACCTAACCTAACCTAACCTAACCTAACCTAACCTAACCTAACCTAACCTAACCTAACCTAACCTAACCTAACCTAACCTAACCTAACCTAACCTAACCTAACCTAACCTAACCTAACCTAACCTAACCTAACCTAACCTAACCTAACCTAACCTAACCTAACCTAACCTAACCTAACCTAACCTAACCTAACCTAACCTAACCTAACCTAACCTAACCTAACCTAACCTAACCTAACCTAACCTAACCTAACCTAACCTAACCTAACCTAACCTAACCTAACCTAACCTAACCTAACCTAACCTAACCTAACCTAACCTAACCTAACCTAACCTAACCTAACCTAACCTAACCTAACCTAACCTAACCTAACCTAACCTAACCTAACCTAACCTAACCTAACCTAACCTAACCTAACCTAACCTAACCTAACCTAACCTAACCTAACCTAACCTAACCTAACCTAACCTAACCTAACCTAACCTAACCTAACCTAACCTAACCTAACCTAACCTAACCTAACCTAACCTAACCTAACCTAACCTAACCTAACCTAACCTAACCTAACCTAACCTAACCTAACCTAACCTAACCTAACCTAACCTAACCTAACCTAACCTAACCTAACCTAACCTAACCTAACCTAACCTAACCTAACCTAACCTAACCTAACCTAACCTAACCTAACCTAACCTAACCTAACCTAACCTAACCTAACCTAACCTAACCTAACCTAACCTAACCTAACCTAACCTAACCTAACCTAACCTAACCTAACCTAACCTAACCTAACCTAACCTAACCTAACCTAACCTAACCTAACCTAACCTAACCTAACCTAACCTAACCTAACCTAACCTAACCTAACCTAACCTAACCTAACCTAACCTAACCTAACCTAACCTAACCTAACCTAACCTAACCTAACCTAACCTAACCTAACCTAACCTAACCTAACCTAACCTAACCTAACCTAACCTAACCTAACCTAACCTAACCTAACCTAACCTAACCTAACCTAACCTAACCTAACCTAACCTAACCTAACCTAACCTAACCTAACCTAACCTAACCTAACCTAACCTAACCTAACCTAACCTAACCTAACCTAACCTAACCTAACCTAACCTAACCTAACCTAACCTAACCTAACCTAACCTAACCTAACCTAACCTAACCTAACCTAACCTAACCTAACCTAACCTAACCTAACCTAACCTAACCTAACCTAACCTAACCTAACCTAACCTAACCTAACCTAACCTAACCTAACCTAACCTAACCTAACCTAACCTAACCTAACCTAACCTAACCTAACCTAACCTAACCTAACCTAACCTAACCTAACCTAACCTAACCTAACCTAACCTAACCTAACCTAACCTAACCTAACCTAACCTAACCTAACCTAACCTAACCTAACCTAACCTAACCTAACCTAACCTAACCTAACCTAACCTAACCTAACCTAACCTAACCTAACCTAACCTAACCTAACCTAACCTAACCTAACCTAACCTAACCTAACCTAACCTAACCTAACCTAACCTAACCTAACCTAACCTAACCTAACCTAACCTAACCTAACCTAACCTAACCTAACCTAACCTAACCTAACCTAACCTAACCTAACCTAACCTAACCTAACCTAACCTAACCTAACCTAACCTAACCTAACCTAACCTAACCTAACCTAACCTAACCTAACCTAACCTAACCTAACCTAACCTAACCTAACCTAACCTAACCTAACCTAACCTAACCTAACCTAACCTAACCTAACCTAACCTAACCTAACCTAACCTAACCTAACCTAACCTAACCTAACCTAACCTAACCTAACCTAACCTAACCTAACCTAACCTAACCTAACCTAACCTAACCTAACCTAACCTAACCTAACCTAACCTAACCTAACCTAACCTAACCTAACCTAACCTAACCTAACCTAACCTAACCTAACCTAACCTAACCTAACCTAACCTAACCTAACCTAACCTAACCTAACCTAACCTAACCTAACCTAACCTAACCTAACCTAACCTAACCTAACCTAACCTAACCTAACCTAACCTAACCTAACCTAACCTAACCTAACCTAACCTAACCTAACCTAACCTAACCTAACCTAACCTAACCTAACCTAACCTAACCTAACCTAACCTAACCTAACCTAACCTAACCTAACCTAACCTAACCTAACCTAACCTAACCTAACCTAACCTAACCTAACCTAACCTAACCTAACCTAACCTAACCTAACCTAACCTAACCTAACCTAACCTAACCTAACCTAACCTAACCTAACCTAACCTAACCTAACCTAACCTAACCTAACCTAACCTAACCTAACCTAACCTAACCTAACCTAACCTAACCTAACCTAACCTAACCTAACCTAACCTAACCTAACCTAACCTAACCTAACCTAACCTAACCTAACCTAACCTAACCTAACCTAACCTAACCTAACCTAACCTAACCTAACCTAACCTAACCTAACCTAACCTAACCTAACCTAACCTAACCTAACCTAACCTAACCTAACCTAACCTAACCTAACCTAACCTAACCTAACCTAACCTAACCTAACCTAACCTAACCTAACCTAACCTAACCTAACCTAACCTAACCTAACCTAACCTAACCTAACCTAACCTAACCTAACCTAACCTAACCTAACCTAACCTAACCTAACCTAACCTAACCTAACCTAACCTAACCTAACCTAACCTAACCTAACCTAACCTAACCTAACCTAACCTAACCTAACCTAACCTAACCTAACCTAACCTAACCTAACCTAACCTAACCTAACCTAACCTAACCTAACCTAACCTAACCTAACCTAACCTAACCTAACCTAACCTAACCTAACCTAACCTAACCTAACCTAACCTAACCTAACCTAACCTAACCTAACCTAACCTAACCTAACCTAACCTAACCTAACCTAACCTAACCTAACCTAACCTAACCTAACCTAACCTAACCTAACCTAACCTAACCTAACCTAACCTAACCTAACCTAACCTAACCTAACCTAACCTAACCTAACCTAACCTAACCTAACCTAACCTAACCTAACCTAACCTAACCTAACCTAACCTAACCTAACCTAACCTAACCTAACCTAACCTAACCTAACCTAACCTAACCTAACCTAACCTAACCTAACCTAACCTAACCTAACCTAACCTAACCTAACCTAACCTAACCTAACCTAACCTAACCTAACCTAACCTAACCTAACCTAACCTAACCTAACCTAACCTAACCTAACCTAACCTAACCTAACCTAACCTAACCTAACCTAACCTAACCTAACCTAACCTAACCTAACCTAACCTAACCTAACCTAACCTAACCTAACCTAACCTAACCTAACCTAACCTAACCTAACCTAACCTAACCTAACCTAACCTAACCTAACCTAACCTAACCTAACCTAACCTAACCTAACCTAACCTAACCTAACCTAACCTAACCTAACCTAACCTAACCTAACCTAACCTAACCTAACCTAACCTAACCTAACCTAACCTAACCTAACCTAACCTAACCTAACCTAACCTAACCTAACCTAACCTAACCTAACCTAACCTAACCTAACCTAACCTAACCTAACCTAACCTAACCTAACCTAACCTAACCTAACCTAACCTAACCTAACCTAACCTAACCTAACCTAACCTAACCTAACCTAACCTAACCTAACCTAACCTAACCTAACCTAACCTAACCTAACCTAACCTAACCTAACCTAACCTAACCTAACCTAACCTAACCTAACCTAACCTAACCTAACCTAACCTAACCTAACCTAACCTAACCTAACCTAACCTAACCTAACCTAACCTAACCTAACCTAACCTAACCTAACCTAACCTAACCTAACCTAACCTAACCTAACCTAACCTAACCTAACCTAACCTAACCTAACCTAACCTAACCTAACCTAACCTAACCTAACCTAACCTAACCTAACCTAACCTAACCTAACCTAACCTAACCTAACCTAACCTAACCTAACCTAACCTAACCTAACCTAACCTAACCTAACCTAACCTAACCTAACCTAACCTAACCTAACCTAACCTAACCTAACCTAACCTAACCTAACCTAACCTAACCTAACCTAACCTAACCTAACCTAACCTAACCTAACCTAACCTAACCTAACCTAACCTAACCTAACCTAACCTAACCTAACCTAACCTAACCTAACCTAACCTAACCTAACCTAACCTAACCTAACCTAACCTAACCTAACCTAACCTAACCTAACCTAACCTAACCTAACCTAACCTAACCTAACCTAACCTAACCTAACCTAACCTAACCTAACCTAACCTAACCTAACCTAACCTAACCTAACCTAACCTAACCTAACCTAACCTAACCTAACCTAACCTAACCTAACCTAACCTAACCTAACCTAACCTAACCTAACCTAACCTAACCTAACCTAACCTAACCTAACCTAACCTAACCTAACCTAACCTAACCTAACCTAACCTAACCTAACCTAACCTAACCTAACCTAACCTAACCTAACCTAACCTAACCTAACCTAACCTAACCTAACCTAACCTAACCTAACCTAACCTAACCTAACCTAACCTAACCTAACCTAACCTAACCTAACCTAACCTAACCTAACCTAACCTAACCTAACCTAACCTAACCTAACCTAACCTAACCTAACCTAACCTAACCTAACCTAACCTAACCTAACCTAACCTAACCTAACCTAACCTAACCTAACCTAACCTAACCTAACCTAACCTAACCTAACCTAACCTAACCTAACCTAACCTAACCTAACCTAACCTAACCTAACCTAACCTAACCTAACCTAACCTAACCTAACCTAACCTAACCTAACCTAACCTAACCTAACCTAACCTAACCTAACCTAACCTAACCTAACCTAACCTAACCTAACCTAACCTAACCTAACCTAACCTAACCTAACCTAACCTAACCTAACCTAACCTAACCTAACCTAACCTAACCTAACCTAACCTAACCTAACCTAACCTAACCTAACCTAACCTAACCTAACCTAACCTAACCTAACCTAACCTAACCTAACCTAACCTAACCTAACCTAACCTAACCTAACCTAACCTAACCTAACCTAACCTAACCTAACCTAACCTAACCTAACCTAACCTAACCTAACCTAACCTAACCTAACCTAACCTAACCTAACCTAACCTAACCTAACCTAACCTAACCTAACCTAACCTAACCTAACCTAACCTAACCTAACCTAACCTAACCTAACCTAACCTAACCTAACCTAACCTAACCTAACCTAACCTAACCTAACCTAACCTAACCTAACCTAACCTAACCTAACCTAACCTAACCTAACCTAACCTAACCTAACCTAACCTAACCTAACCTAACCTAACCTAACCTAACCTAACCTAACCTAACCTAACCTAACCTAACCTAACCTAACCTAACCTAACCTAACCTAACCTAACCTAACCTAACCTAACCTAACCTAACCTAACCTAACCTAACCTAACCTAACCTAACCTAACCTAACCTAACCTAACCTAACCTAACCTAACCTAACCTAACCTAACCTAACCTAACCTAACCTAACCTAACCTAACCTAACCTAACCTAACCTAACCTAACCTAACCTAACCTAACCTAACCTAACCTAACCTAACCTAACCTAACCTAACCTAACCTAACCTAACCTAACCTAACCTAACCTAACCTAACCTAACCTAACCTAACCTAACCTAACCTAACCTAACCTAACCTAACCTAACCTAACCTAACCTAACCTAACCTAACCTAACCTAACCTAACCTAACCTAACCTAACCTAACCTAACCTAACCTAACCTAACCTAACCTAACCTAACCTAACCTAACCTAACCTAACCTAACCTAACCTAACCTAACCTAACCTAACCTAACCTAACCTAACCTAACCTAACCTAACCTAACCTAACCTAACCTAACCTAACCTAACCTAACCTAACCTAACCTAACCTAACCTAACCTAACCTAACCTAACCTAACCTAACCTAACCTAACCTAACCTAACCTAACCTAACCTAACCTAACCTAACCTAACCTAACCTAACCTAACCTAACCTAACCTAACCTAACCTAACCTAACCTAACCTAACCTAACCTAACCTAACCTAACCTAACCTAACCTAACCTAACCTAACCTAACCTAACCTAACCTAACCTAACCTAACCTAACCTAACCTAACCTAACCTAACCTAACCTAACCTAACCTAACCTAACCTAACCTAACCTAACCTAACCTAACCTAACCTAACCTAACCTAACCTAACCTAACCTAACCTAACCTAACCTAACCTAACCTAACCTAACCTAACCTAACCTAACCTAACCTAACCTAACCTAACCTAACCTAACCTAACCTAACCTAACCTAACCTAACCTAACCTAACCTAACCTAACCTAACCTAACCTAACCTAACCTAACCTAACCTAACCTAACCTAACCTAACCTAACCTAACCTAACCTAACCTAACCTAACCTAACCTAACCTAACCTAACCTAACCTAACCTAACCTAACCTAACCTAACCTAACCTAACCTAACCTAACCTAACCTAACCTAACCTAACCTAACCTAACCTAACCTAACCTAACCTAACCTAACCTAACCTAACCTAACCTAACCTAACCTAACCTAACCTAACCTAACCTAACCTAACCTAACCTAACCTAACCTAACCTAACCTAACCTAACCTAACCTAACCTAACCTAACCTAACCTAACCTAACCTAACCTAACCTAACCTAACCTAACCTAACCTAACCTAACCTAACCTAACCTAACCTAACCTAACCTAACCTAACCTAACCTAACCTAACCTAACCTAACCTAACCTAACCTAACCTAACCTAACCTAACCTAACCTAACCTAACCTAACCTAACCTAACCTAACCTAACCTAACCTAACCTAACCTAACCTAACCTAACCTAACCTAACCTAACCTAACCTAACCTAACCTAACCTAACCTAACCTAACCTAACCTAACCTAACCTAACCTAACCTAACCTAACCTAACCTAACCTAACCTAACCTAACCTAACCTAACCTAACCTAACCTAACCTAACCTAACCTAACCTAACCTAACCTAACCTAACCTAACCTAACCTAACCTAACCTAACCTAACCTAACCTAACCTAACCTAACCTAACCTAACCTAACCTAACCTAACCTAACCTAACCTAACCTAACCTAACCTAACCTAACCTAACCTAACCTAACCTAACCTAACCTAACCTGACCTAACCTAACCTAACCTAACCTAACCTAACCTTTTTTTTTTTTTTTTTTTTTTTTTTTTTTTTTTTTTTTTTTTTTTTTTAACCCGGCAAAAATACTTTATGTATTCCACCTGCCCTGGGTGGGGCAAGGTGGATATGTGGGACTCTCCGCTAATGAGACGGCCTACCCACTAAAAATCCGGGGTTCTCCATCTTTCCGCCTGTGGTAGTTCCCAGGGGTGCTTTCGCAGTCGTCTGGGCCCTACCTGCGGTCAGCCGCATCCGGCTCCTTCCGCTCCGTCTCGTGACGGGGACACCTCGGTGGCGCGCTGAGAACCCGCGCGCCGTCCGGCTTGGGGGATCTTATGCAGGCAGACGACGATCACCCACTCGTCGTCCACTTAGATCCCATCACCGACGTCCCGGACCCGGGGCACTAGGCTCCGGGTCGACGGACATCGGTGCTTCCTTAGCCCGCGCCTCAGCAGAGTGGGCAGGAGTCGAAGCGGCCTTACGGTCCGCCCTCGCTCCTCCTCTTCTCCGCCTCGGTTTGGGTTTCAGGGCGTCACACCCCTTGCTCCCCATGCGGTGGTCGGCCTTGCGGCCCACTGCGGCACAGAGTACACAGTGGGCCGGGGCCGCACACTCGCAAGCCACGTGACCAGGCTTTCCGCAGCGATAACAAAGATCGCTGCGATCCACCTTTGAGGGGCATTTCTGCCTCACGTGGCCCTCCTCCAGGCAGCGGAAGCAAACGAAAGGCTTCGGCTCCAGCAGGCGGGCTCTAACCGACCCCCAGCCCACGAGCAACCTGCCCTTCGCTGCTACCGCTTTGGCGGCCGAAATCGGACACCTCAGCCACATCGACCCGATCCCGACAAAGTTTGTGCGAACCTCGCTATACTTTATCGAGTCGGTCGAACATCCGCCGACTCGCGCGACTTCAGCCGCGACCTCATCCGATGCGACGGAGTCGTCTAGGCCAGAAATGCGCATTTCTGCGCACTTCGTTGGCCTGGTGATTCGGACGAGCTCCGCCGGGAGGCATTCCCTCAACTTTTCCGCCAGGATGTCGGCCTTGGGCCCACTATCAGCACCGGCAACCTCTAGCATACGTGCCCCCGTGACCGAAGCTCGGACACGTATGGGTGGTATGCCATGGTCCGCCAGCTGAATGTGGGACCTGGCCTTCGTCAGCAGGTCGACATAAGTCACCCCCTTCTCCGCAGCACCAGGCTGCAGATTGAGAGTGACCACCGTCGACCGTGGCTGACGCAGCTTCACCGCCGGAGTTCTGGTCTGCGGTGCACGTTGCACCGCACCAGCCCCGTTGGTTTTGCCGCGCTTCGCCACGCTGCTCCACGGCTCTGTCATGGCCTTGGGTGCCGGTGGAAGCACCCGAGGCTCCTTCTGTGTTGGTGGTTGCGTTGGACCACCCTTCTTCCTTCCCTTAGCCACTCCGACTGCCGGCTTAGAGGCAGGGGCCGCGGCTTTCGCCGCCTGAGCCTGCCTCTTGTCCGCTGCAAGTGGGGGCCGTGTTGGCTTCTCCGGAGGAAGCCTTCTTTCCAACGCCTCGAGTCGAGCATTCACCATGGTCCCCACCTTGACCATGATGTCCCTCTCGAACTCTCCACCATCCTGTTTCGCCGGTGAGGCGCGGCGACGGATCGCTCCGCTTTCGCGCCTAGGCGGTACGGCAGAGGCCGGCTCAACTTCTGAGCTCTCACGAGCACCAGAAGGATCCAGGCTCTCTAGCCCTTGCGCCTTTCTCAGCTCCTCCACATCCAGCTTCATCTGAGCCATCTCCTTGCGGAGATCGCCCACTTCAGCCTTCAGCCGAGCATTGTCGGCCTGGAGGAGCTTCGTCTCGTCTGATACGGAGTGAATGGCCAACTCCGTGACTGCCACCTTGATGGAGGCCGCCGCATCCTTAAGGTATCGGACAAAGGTCCCCTTAAGGTTCGACGACCTCATCGCCACCTCAGTGATGGTGGTGAGGCTGCCCTCCACAGCACTCACCAGCTCAGCGTTCGACCTGGGAATGGGATCGCTCCCACTTCCTGGCGTCACGCGAGCTATCCGCCTCACGCGGTCCTCCCGTATTGAGTTAGCCAGGTCCTCCTCGGCTTGCACGCGGCGTTCTTCACGCTTCGCAGCGATCAACTCCGCTTTGCCTTTGGAGAGCCCGACACACTCATAGGTCCTTGGAGGGTGACCTCTTCCCCGTCTAGCCTGCGGCTCGTACCGGCTCAACTCCCGATCGGAAGTGTATTCGGAGCCCGAGTCGCGGCCAGACATCCTCCTCTTCCGGCCCATCCCAACAGAGTCTAAACTCATGCTGGAGCCCGACCAGCCCGACTCGAGATCGTCAGAGTCCTGGACTGGCCTCGCTTTAATAAAGCGCCCTTTCTCGTCCCGTGCGGGACCTACACCTCTCTGCGCAGACGAATGGCGATTTTTGCCCCCCCCAGAATACGTGGGGCAGCCTCCCGTAGGAGGGAAGGATTGTCCGTTTCCGGCTTGACCAACCTGGGGTAGTCCATCAGTTCTCTTAAAATCAGCCATTTTTTTGGGGTGCCGGTTTTAAGGTCCGGCAACCTGTAGGGACAACACAAAACACAAAACACTTAACAATACAGACAAAGGGGACAACACAGACAAAGCACGAAACAAAGAAAACCTGGCTTTCACCAGTTGCCCGACGGGGTGGCCGAGTTGACCCTCCCCGCCGCGCCGCAAGCCTTGCAGGCCTGCCATACACCGGCCCGAAGACCCTCTGCAGCCGAAGCTGCTCCACCAGCTGCCCGACAGGGTGGCCGAGTTGACCCTCCCTGCCGCGCGCTGCGTGCCATGGAGGCACTCCATCCCACGACCCGCACCACCGCTACCCGGACTGTCCAGGGCGCCGGCGCGAGTCCGCGCAAAGTCGCCAGCTGCGAAAATGCGCTCCCAGCCTCTCTGCTGCGCCTTATGCCGAAACATAAGGATCGCAGAGAAGCCCCGCCAGGAATTTCGCCAACGACTAATAAGATCCCCGAAGGAAAGTTATTAGCCGTTGCCCAGGGTGCACCGGTCCAAGTGCTGCCCTTCCCCCCGGATGCAAGCATCCATAAGGGACTGGCAACACTCGAGGCAAACGTGGAGGTATCCTGGCCCGCACCCCAACCTAACCTAACCTAACCTAACCTAACCTTTTTTTTTTTTTTTTTTTTTTTTAGGGGGGGAAATGCCCTCGCACTTCCCTGCCACCACGGGGGTGATGGCAGGGGGTATGTGGGACTCGAACCCACTAAAACCCCCCCGTGAACCGTCCGCCGCCGGGACGGGGCGAGATAGGGTCGCGCTGGCATTCACTATCTCGCCCCAGCGGTAGGCCCTTCCGGGCCTCTGCGCCAGTGGGTGGGTAACCTTTCACCTCAGTTACCCACCAGACGTGTGGGGCCGTGTGAGCGCAGCGAAGAGTCCCCCGACCCTCCGCCGCCGGCCCCACTACGGAGGACGAAGAAGGCGCCCGAAGCGCCTCCTCCGTCCCCCTCTCCGTCTGCGCCGGAGGGGGTCAGAGTTGGCATCGTCCTCTCTGACCCGCTCCGCAGCCTCCTTTTGCGACATCACCACCTCGCAAAAGGAGACCGTAGCCTGCCACGCTCTCTCGCCGTCGAGCATGGCGTTCACCACGCTCGGCAACGAGAGATCCCGGCCAACGACCGCTGAAAGTGTGCGCCGCTCAGACTCCCAAGCAGCGCACACCTCCAGCGTGTGGGGCGCCGTATCTTCCGGCGCCCCACATTCGTGGCAGGCTGGGGTCGCCTCCCGTCTCGCGATCTGGTGCAGGTACTTTCCGAAACATCCGTGTCCGGAAAGCACCTGCACCAATCGGAAGGTCAGCGACCCGAATGGCCGCCGCACCCACTCCCGGAGGACCGGGCGGATGGCCTCCACCGTCCTCTGCCCAGGCACCGGTGGTGCCAGGTCCTCCGTCCACCGCCGCAACAGGGCGGCCCGCGCCTGCCTCCGCAGGCGCCTGACCTCCTCCCACGCTGGGGGCTCTCCACGGGACCTCCTCGCCGCCACAAAGTGGTAAACTTCGGCGAGGGTTTCCGCTTCGAGCTCCCAGGGGGGATCACCGGCCAGCACGCACGCCGCCGTCCAGGACACCGTCCGGTATCCGCGGATCGCCCTCGTCGCAATGACCCGCTGCGGACGTCGCAGCAGGGCCTTGTTATTGCGACCGAGGGCGCCCACCCAGACCGGTGCCCCGTACATGGCCATACTCCGGATAACTCCGGAGTATAGCCGACGGCACGTGGCGTTCGGGCCACCCACGTTGGGCAGCAGCCTCCCCAGTGCGGCAGCCGCACCCAGGACTCTTGGGGCCAGTTGGGTAAAATGGGCCCCAAAAGTCCACCTCCCGTCCAAGATGAGACCCAGATATTTCATCTGGGTCCCAACCGGGACCGGGATCCCATCCAGGAGTACCCGCGTCCCTGGAGGGGGTCCCCCCCGAGGCCCGTGGAACAACAGGGCCTCAGTCTTGGAGAGGGCAACCTCCAGTCCCAGGGAGCGAATGCGGTCGACCACGAGGGTTGTACCCACCGTGGCCAGCCGCACCGTCTCCCTGAGGTCCCTCCCCTTGACTACGACCAGGGTGTCGTCCGCGTAGCACGCAACCTGCATATTTGCAGGAAGCGTGCCACGCAGCACCCAGTCGTAGCCAATGTTCCACAGGAGCGGTCCCAAGACCGACCCCTGTGGAACCCCGCAGGGGACGCGACGGTGCCTCAAACCGTCGCGCCCTTCCACCAGGACCTCGCGGTCCTGGAGGTAATCGGCCAACAGCCTCCGCAGATACAGGGGCACTCCGTGATAACGGAGCGCCTCCTGTATCGTTCCATGCGGAAGGCTGTTGAAGGCGTTGGCTATGTCAAGCGACACAGCCAACGCCTTTCCCCCTCCACCGACCGCATCCTGCGTCCACCTCTTGAGCCAGAGCAGGGCGTCTATAGTAGACCGCCCTGCTCTGAACCCATACTGGGCCTCCGACAGCCCAGGCCCAGTACCCTCCAGGTGCCGGATGACACGGAAAGCTACTACACGCTCTAGCAGCTTCCCCGTGTCATCCAGCAAGACGATGGGCCTGTATGCGGAAGGAGAGTCGATAGGACGACCCTCCTTCCGCAACAGGCACAATCGGCCATCCTTCCACAGCTTCGGGAACCGTCCAGACGTAAGGCACGCGTCGAACAGTTCCCGAAGCCGATCGCCCATCTCCCTCAGGGCGATTGTGAGGACCCGTCCCGGTATCCCGTCGGGACCCGGAGCGGTCCTCTTGCCCCGTAGGCGTGCGACCGCGATCTCCATCTCCGCCTCTGAAAGAGGCGGGATGGAGTCCGCTAAGTCCGCCTCGGGGAGGGATGGCGCCATCGTCGGAGGGCTGTGGAGGGGATTCCTGTCGGGAAAAAGCCCCCCCAACACCCTGTCTAGGAGCTCCGGCTCCAGGGACTCCGCGACTGGGGACGTCTGGCCCCGGAACTTATTCCGGGCAGCCTTGTATGGACGTCCCCATGGGTCCCTGTTGAGGCCCTCGAGGGTTTCACCCCAGGCCTCCGACTTCCGCCTTTCTATGGCCAGCTGTAGGTCCCACCGCGCATTGCGGTAGGCGCTGTACAGCTGGCCCTCAGCTGCCAGCTCCTCGGCTGACAGCTGCTCGTCCGTGCGGCCCCTGCGCCGCCTCCTGCAGCGGGTGTAGGGCCGCCGCGCCGCCGAGCAGGCGGCTCGGAGATCCGCGATCTCCGAGCTCCACCAGTACACCTGGCGGCGCTCAGGACGTCGCCGGGCCCTCGGCATGGCCGTGTCGCACACGGCCGTCACCGCCTCGCGGAAATGACCCGCCGCGACGTCCACGTCTGGGTGCGCGGGGCCAGCCTGCCACGCCTGCACTATAGCCGCCTCCTTTGCCAACTCGGCGTCGAGGCGACTAATGGTCCAGCGTGGGAAGGCCGCCCGCGCCACCCGCTGGGGCCCCCCTTGGCTGTCGGAGGTGGAGATCTCAAACCGTATATATTTGTGGTCCGAGAGAGTCTCCACCTCCGACAACACCCTCCAGGCCCGGACACGTGCTGCGACAGCTGGGGTGGCGAACGATACGTCCACCACGGACCCCCCACGCTGTCGCACGCAGGTGTGGACCGACCCTCTGTTGAGCAGGGTCAGTCCTGAGGCAACCGCCCACTCCCTGACGATCTCGCCACGGGAGTTAGTGGAGGGGTTGCCCCAATCCCGGGCCTTAGCGTTCAGGTCCCCCATAAGGAGGACCTGACGTGGCGCCTGACGTCTCACCGCCGCAGCCAAGAGGTCCACAAAGACCTCCAGCTCTGCAGCGGTTCTGTTGGGGGAGAAGTATGCGCCGACAATCGCATACTCTCCCCACCTGGCCACCACGTACCCCGAGCCCCTCTCCTCAACCAAGAGGGGGGAGGCACTTCCGGGCCGCCCCACAACAGCCACGGAGTCGTCCAAATCCCCAGCCCAGCAAGAATGTTGGGGGGGGACGTAGTACGGCTCCGCGGCTACCGCCACGTCTATCTGCCACTGCGCCAGGGACTGCATGAACAGATCTTGTGCCCGGGCGCAGTGGTTCAGATTCGTCTGAAGGAGGTTGTGATGTCCGACTTGATCCATCAATCAGACATCACAACCTCCTCACACGCCGCTTGGCGTGCTCCTTCTGGGGCGGCCTGGATTGTGGCAGCCGGGGCGGCCTGGGTCCGAATGGCCTTCCCCTTCGTCCTAGGGGGAACGCAGCTGCGTCCCCCCATTATGTGCCCGGAGGGCCTCCCCGACTCAGCGCATATGGCACAGCGCGGGGTGGTCTTCCCGCAGCTGGCCGCCCGGTGACCTGCGTCTCCACACCGGAAACACAGGTCACCCCTGTCCGCCGCAGCGGGACACTGGGGGCGAGTGTGCCCCAGCCCCAAGCACTTGTAGCAGCGCATGGGGCGTTCCCCCAGTGCCACCACCTTCACCGAGCTCCACCCTATTAGTAACTTACCCTTTTGCAGCAACACTTTGGCTGCTGCAACCGGGAGGGTTACGAGGGTGGAGCCAGTCCCAGCCACGCCAGTGCGGATCTCTCCGACCTTGACCACCTGCGGGTCACATGCCCCCGCCCGAGCGACCGCCGCCACCACCTTCTCTCTTGTGGTCGCGTCGTCCAGGTCCGTGATCCTCAGATCAGCGGTTTTGACGGGCCTGGTGACGCTGGCCACCTCCGTCACTATCCCGCGGAGCACCTCCGCGAGGCGATCCGCCTTTTCCGCGTTTTGGGAGCCAGGAATCTCCAGCTTCCTGGCTCCTGTCGCGGTCGAGCGGCAGCGGATCCGCTCGATCCCCAGCTCCAGCAGGTCTATTTTATCTTGCGCCGTCTGAAGGACGGTGCCGTAGGTGACCCCCTTTTCCACGGCTTCGGGGCGCAACGATAGCACCACGACCGCGGACTTCGGGGGACTCTTCAGCACCGTCTTAGCTTTACCGGCAGGGGAGGCTGCCGGTTTAGCTGCAGGCAATCGAGCTGCTGGAGCACCGACTGCAGGGGCACGAGCCGCAGGAGCACGGGCCACTGGGGGCTGGGCCGCACGGGCTCGGACCGCGGGGGCACGAACCGTGGGGCCACGGGCCGTGGAGGCACGAGCCGCGGGGACTTGGGCCACAGGGGTACCAGGGACTGGGACAGAGGAGGGAACGGAGGACTTCCCTTTCCCTTTCCCCTTGCTCTTCCCCACCACTTGCGCCCAGGTTTCCTTTTGGGGAACCTGGGCACTTGGAGTCCCCTTTGAGGTGGAAGGACCCGCAGTCACGGCCTGCTGGCGAGCCGGCTCAGCCCTTTTTGCCTCAGCCGCTGCCCTCTTGGCATCCGCTCTAAGTGGCGGGCGCACCGTCTGGGCTGGCAAGAGGCGGTCCTCGATCACCGCGAGTCGGGCATTGATCATTTGCCCGAGCGTGGCAGTCAAGGACCCCTTCAGCTCCTCAATCACATCTGCCCCCAGCGTGGTGGCGGGGGCAGCCGGTCTCTCAACCGCAGCAGAGGCGGTGGCAGAGGCAGCGGCGGCGGCAGCGATGGTGGCGGCGGTTTCCGTCTTGGCTTCGGTGAAGCCAATACGTAGCGCTTTCACCTCCGCCTTCAGCGACGCTATCTCTAAACGCTGGCGGTTACTCACCGCCCTGAGCCGTTGTGTCTCTTCGACTTCGGTCCTCCCAGTCAGGGTGTCGACCACCTCCCCTAGAACCGACGCGGCTTTCTTTAGGCGACCGACAAATTCGCCTTTGAGGTTGCCAGACTTCCTGGCGACCTCCAAAACACCGGCAAGTTCCTCCCCCGCCCGCGCCCTCAGCTCCTGAGCGTTCAGGTCGTTTAGGTCGTCGATCAACGGGCGAGCATCGGAATCGGTTCCTGTGCTCAACCCGACGTCGCAAACCAGAGCGGCTGGAGACTTCCTGTACTTCCTGCCTTGCAGGACTACCTCCAACTCTCCGTCAACCGGAGCAGGCTTGAGGAAGGTTTCCCTGGAGGAGCCCGCCTGGGTGGCCTTCCTCCTGCCTCTCCTCGCCGTGCTGACTTTGGCAGCCGCCGTCTCTTCAGTCTCCGTGTCTGAGTCTAAATACCCAGGCACGAAGAATGAAGAGTGCGGCCGCTTCCGGCCAACACTTTCGTCTGCGGTGTCTACACCGCCCGACATCTCCATTTCGGAGAAGGAGTCGTCTGACTCCCTCGACCCTTCCAAAGAGGAAGCTCGGGAGTGGCCCTGAGAAGGGCCTTTTGGTTGGCCCTGAGAAGGGCCTTTTGGTTGGCCCTGAGAAGGGCCTTTTGGTTGGCCCTGAGAAGGGCCTTTTGGTTGGCCCTGAGAAGGGCCTTTTGGTTGGCCCTGAGAAGGGCCTTTTATAAATTTCCCGAAGGAGTCTCGAGCCTGTTTAGGCATCACGACTTGGTCAGATGACGGCGTAGACATCGACGGCACAGTGCACTTTAGCCGAGCCCAGTCTGCCACTCCGTTACGGTGGTCAGAACTGGGTCGTTTCCAGGGAACACGACGAGGACGTAAGCACTGTGGGGGGTTCCCCAACCTAACCTAACCTAACCTTTTTTTTTTTTTTTTTTTTTTTTTTAACCCGGCAAAAATACTTTATGTATTCCACCTGCCCTGGGTGGGGCAAGGTGGATATGTGGGACTCTCCGCTAATGAGACGGCCTACCCACTAAAAATCCGGGGTTCTCCATCTTTCCGCCTGTGGTAGTTCCCAGGGGTGCTTTCGCAGTCGTCTGGGCCCTACCTGCGGTCAGCCGCATCCGGCTCCTTCCGCTCCGTCTCGTGACGGGGACACCTCGGTGGCGCGCTGAGAACCCGCGCGCCGTCCGGCTTGGGGGATCTTATGCAGGCAGACGACGATCACCCACTCGTCGTCCACTTAGATCCCATCACCGACGTCCCGGACCCGGGGCACTAGGCTCCGGGTCGACGGACATCGGTGCTTCCTTAGCCCGCGCCTCAGCAGAGTGGGCAGGAGTCGAAGCGGCCTTACGGTCCGCCCTCGCTCCTCCTCTTCTCCGCCTCGGTTTGGGTTTCAGGGCGTCACACCCCTTGCTCCCCATGCGGTGGTCGGCCTTGCGGCCCACTGCGGCACAGAGTACACAGTGGGCCGGGGCCGCACACTCGCAAGCCACGTGACCAGGCTTTCCGCAGCGATAACAAAGATCGCTGCGATCCACCTTTGAGGGGCATTTCTGCCTCACGTGGCCCTCCTCCAGGCAGCGGAAGCAAACGAAAGGCTTCGGCTCCAGCAGGCGGGCTCTAACCGACCCCCAGCCCACGAGCAACCTGCCCTTCGCTGCTACCGCTTTGGCGGCCGAAATTGGACACCTCAGCCACATCGACCCGATCCCGACAAAGTTTGTGCGAACCTCGCTATACTTTATCGAGTCGGTCGAACATCCGCCGACTCGCGCGACTTCAGCCGCGACCTCATCCGATGCGACGGAGTCGTCTAGGCCAGAAATGCGCATTTCTGCGCACTTCGTTGGCCTGGTGATTCGGACGAGCTCCGCCGGGAGGCATTCCCTCAACTTTTCCGCCAGGATGTCGGCCTTGGGCCCACTATCAGCACCGGCAACCTCTAGCATACGTGCCCCCGTGACCGAAGCTCGGACACGTATGGGTGGTATGCCATGGTCCGCCAGCTGAATGTGGGACCTGGCCTTCGTCAGCAGGTCGACATAAGTCACCCCCTTCTCCGCAGCACCAGGCTGCAGATTGAGAGTGACCACCGTCGACCGTGGCTGACGCAGCTTCACCGCCGGAGTTCTGGTCTGCGGTGCACGTTGCACCGCACCAGCCCCGTTGGTTTTGCCGCGCTTCGCCACGCTGCTCCACGGCTCTGTCATGGCCTTGGGTGCCGGTGGAAGCACCCGAGGCTCCTTCTGTGTTGGTGGTTGCGTTGGACCACCCTTCTTCCTTCCCTTAGCCACTCCGACTGCCGGCTTAGAGGCAGGGGCCGCGGCTTTCGCCGCCTGAGCCTGCCTCTTGTCCGCTGCAAGTGGGGGCCGTGTTGGCTTCTCCGGAGGAAGCCTTCTTTCCAACGCCTCGAGTCGAGCATTCACCATGGTCCCCACCTTGACCATGATGTCCCTCTCGAACTCTCCACCATCCTGTTTCGCCGGTGAGGCGCGGCGACGGATCGCTCCGCTTTCGCGCCTAGGCGGTACGGCAGAGGCCGGCTCAACTTCTGAGCTCTCACGAGCACCAGAAGGATCCAGGCTCTCTAGCCCTTGCGCCTTTCTCAGCTCCTCCACATCCAGCTTCATCTGAGCCATCTCCTTGCGGAGATCGCCCACTTCAGCCTTCAGCCGAGCATTGTCGGCCTGGAGGAGCTTCGTCTCGTCTGATACGGAGTGAATGGCCAACTCCGTGACTGCCACCTTGATGGAGGCCGCCGCATCCTTAAGGTATCGGACAAAGGTCCCCTTAAGGTTCGACGACCTCATCGCCACCTCAGTGATGGTGGTGAGGCTGCCCTCCACAGCACTCACCAGCTCAGCGTTCGACCTGGGAATGGGATCGCTCCCACTTC
The DNA here is from genome assembly GCA_963580505.1 of Ennomos erosarius. NCBI lineage: Eukaryota > Metazoa > Arthropoda > Insecta > Lepidoptera > Geometridae > Ennomos > Ennomos erosarius. The sequence continues at coordinate 18,871 of OY756998.1, forward strand.
CTGGCGTCACGCGAGCTATCCGCCTCACGCGGTCCTCCCGTATTGAGTTAGCCAGGTCCTCCTCGGCTTGCACGCGGCGTTCTTCACGCTTCGCAGCGATCAACTCCGCTTTGCCTTTGGAGAGCCCGACACACTCATAGGTCCTTGGAGGGTGACCTCTTCCCCGTCTAGCCTGCGGCTCGTACCGGCTCAACTCCCGATCGGAAGTGTATTCGGAGCCCGAGTCGCGGCCAGACATCCTCCTCTTCCGGCCCATCCCAACAGAGTCTAAACTCATGCTGGAGCCCGACCAGCCCGACTCGAGATCGTCAGAGTCCTGGACTGGCCTCGCTTTAATAAAGCGCCCTTTCTCGTCCCGTGCGGGACCTACACCTCTCTGCGCAGACGAATGGCGATTTTTGCCCCCCCCAGAATACGTGGGGCAGCCTCCCGTAGGAGGGAAGGATTGTCCGTTTCCGGCTTGACCAACCTGGGGTAGTCCATCAGTTCTCTTAAAATCAGCCATTTTTTTGGGGTGCCGGTTTTAAGGTCCGGCAACCTGTAGGGACAACACAAAACACAAAACACTTAACAATACAGACAAAGGGGACAACACAGACAAAGCACGAAACAAAGAAAACCTGGCTTTCACCAGTTGCCCGACGGGGTGGCCGAGTTGACCCTCCCCGCCGCGCCGCAAGCCTTGCAGGCCTGCCATACACCGGCCCGAAGACCCTCTGCAGCCGAAGCTGCTCCACCAGCTGCCCGACAGGGTGGCCGAGTTGACCCTCCCTGCCGCGCGCTGCGTGCCATGGAGGCACTCCATCCCACGACCCGCACCACCGCTACCCGGACTGTCCAGGGCGCCGGCGCGAGTCCGCGCAAAGTCGCCAGCTGCGAAAATGCGCTCCCAGCCTCTCTGCTGCGCCTTATGCCGAAACATAAGGATCGCAGAGAAGCCCCGCCAGGAATTTCGCCAACGACTAATAAGATCCCCGAAGGAAAGTTATTAGCCGTTGCCCAGGGTGCACCGGTCCAAGTGCTGCCCTTCCCCCCGGATGCAAGCATCCATAAGGGACTGGCAACACTCGAGGCAAACGTGGAGGTATCCTGGCCCGCACCCCAACCTAACCTAACCTAACCTAACCTAACCTAACCTAACCTAACCTAACCTAACCTCCTGTGGCATCGGCCGCAGGTCTTCAGCCCGCGCTCGGACTCTGCGCCGGAATACGGCCGCCAGGACTTCAGCCTCCTGGTCCCATGGAAGGGATCCCGCGATAACACAGGCCACCTCGTGGGAGAGTGTGCGATACCCTCGGCACACCCTCACTGCCATGACTCTCTGAGCCCTCAGGAGTGTAGAAGTTTCCTGAGTGCTCAGAGAGCCAGCCCAAATCGGGGCTCCGTAGAGGGCCATAGACCTCACTACCGCCATGTATAGGTGGCGGCAGATCCCTCCTCCGCCTCCCAGATTCGGGAGTAGTCGGCTCAATGCGGCGGCAGTCCCCATGAGTTTGGGGGACAGCCGCCGCAGATGCTCTCCGAATCTCCATTTGCTGTCAAGCACAATGCCCAAATACTTGAGCGTTGAGCGGACAGCAATAGAGGTTCCTCCCACCACGATGTTGGAGTCCGCAGGTGGCGCCCTCCAAGGACCATGAAAACAGATGGCCTCGGATTTATGGAGCGCCACCTCCAGGCCCAACTGCCGAATCCTGGCCACGACCGTCGCTACTCCTGCCGTTGCCAGAAGCGACGCCTCGCGGTATGTCCCTCCCCGGGCGGTAACCAGCGTGTCATCAGCGTAACAAACGACGCCGATGCCACGCAGGTTAGCGCCCCGAAGGACCCAATCATAGCCGACGTTCCACAGCAGTGGCCCTAAAACAGACCCCTGTGGAACGCCGCGAGTCATGGGGCTCCGTCCTTCTCCCTGCGTCGTCGGAAAGATTACCTCTCTATATGAGAGGTAGTCCCCGACAAGGCGCTGCAGGTACTGGGGTACCTTATGGTACTTCAGTCCCTCTAAAATCGTGCTCCACGGCAGCGTGTTAAAAGCATTGGCAATGTCTAAAGACACCGCCAACATGACGCCGCCACTGGAGCACGCCTCCACGGAGAGGTCGCGGACGCGGGATATGGCATCCAGCGTCGAGCGACCCCTTCGGAACCCGTACTGCTCCTCCGCTAGATCGGGTCCAGTCCTCTCCAGGTGCTTGACAAGGCGGGCAGCGACCACACGCTCCAACAGCTTGCCGGCCTCGTCAAGCAAAACAATCGGGCGATATCCCGCAGGCTCATCCGCCGGGCGTCCGTCCTTGCGAAGGAGAACGAGCCTGCCCCCCTTCCACCGCCGGGGGAACTTTCCCTCTGCAAGGCAACGACTGAACAGTGCGATCAGTCGAGGCCCCAAAGCATCCTGAGCGAGTGCCCACGCACGGCCGGGTATACCGTCTGGCCCCGGCGCCGTGTTCTTGGCTTTCATTTTCAGGATGGCTGCGCCGAGCTCCCCTTCCGAGACTTCGGGAGTAGAGTCAGGCGATTCTCGCTCTTCCACATCGCTTTGATCTGCCAACACCGTGGTGGGAGGTACAAATTCGGTTCCTGGCGCCGCCGGGAACAGTCCCTCAACCACCCGCTGCAATACTGCAGGCGCAAGCGTAGTGGTGACCGGGGGAGCCCAGGGGCGAAGTTTTTGCCTCGCCAGCCTGTACGGCTGACCCCATGGGTCCAGCTCGAGCGTCTGCAGCAGCTCACGCCAAGCTCGTGCCTTGGCCTCGTCGATGGCGACACGGAGGGCTTTCGAAGCCTCTCTATAGTCGGCGTACAGGCGGTCTAGCTCGACCGTCTCCTGGCGTCTTCTCCTACGGTACCGCTGGTATCGGCGGCGTTTCCTCACACAGCAACGCCGGAGTTCCGCGATTTCTTCCGACCACCAATATACCTGGCGCCTGGAATGTGGGGCTCTGAGACGAGGCATGGCCGCATCGCAAACCACCGCCATTGCCTTGCAGAGCTCGTCCGCCTCGGCATCGACCGTCATCGGCTCCACAGGTGGAGCGTTCCACGCCTGAACTATGGCTGCCTCCTGCAGCGCCTCCAAGTCCAAGCGTTTAAGGACCCACCTCGGGCCGGACTCAGCTGGTCCCTCTACAACGGCTGAGGACGAGGAAACACTAAACCGAATATATCGGTGGTCAGAGAGCGTTTCCTCGTCCACAAGCACCTCCCAATCGTGAACGCGCTGTGCCAGCTCAGGAGTGGCAAAGGTCACGTCGACCACTGAGCCACCCCATCGGCGCACGCACGTATGCTCCGACCCCCGGTTCAGGACGCACAAGCCTGCCACGGTCGACCACTCCGTAACTGCTCTGCCCCGCGCGTCAGTCGACGGAGATCCCCACGCGGTTGATTTCGCGTTGAGATCTCCGAGGACGATAACCGGTCTGGGTCGGTTTCTGCCTACGACCGTACCTATCTCGTCAAGGAGTGTTTCAAGCTCGTGGAGCGGCCTATTGGGGGAGTGATACACCCCCACAATCACGGTCTCTCCGACACTCACCGCGACGTATCCCTGACCCCTCGCAACTGCGTTCAGGGGCTTGGATCTGGCTGGCGACTGGGTGGTAATAGCCACCAAGCCATCAAGGTCGCCTACCCAGTCGGATCTGTGTGGGGCCGTATACGGCTCCGCAACAACACCGATTTGTATCAACCGCTCCGCCAGAGCCTGGAGCAAAAGATCCTGAGCTCGGGCGGAGCGGTTGATATTCGCCTGTAGGAAGGTAAGGGCCATCCTATGTCACTTCCATTAGGTTCCCCTGCTCCGTTGTGGGGCCGGTCAGCTGCGACTTGGCCATGGCCTTAGTCGCAGCCGACTTTCGTCGCGTCTCTGTCTTCGACGGGGGCTTGGCACATGCCTTGCCCCCGGAGAGGTGGTCCGCGGTCTTACCCACAGCTGCGCACAGGGTGCAGTGTGGAGGGGCGGAACACTCGTTGGCCTTATGGCCCTTCTGACCGCATCGGTGACACTCCTCACTGCGGTCAACCTCAGACTTACACTGGGCCCTCACGTGTCCCGTTGCAAGGCATCGGAAACACCTACGTGGTCTGGCTTCCAGAACCTGGACTTGCACCGAGAACCACCCCATGCGGAGTTGTCCGGCAGCTGCAGCGATAGTCTTCGCGGCTGTTATGGGGCAGCGCACCACAGCCGTCCCCATGCCCCTCGGCCCCTTTCTTATTGTGCCAGACTTCACCTCCTGGGCTGAACACCCTCCAGCCTTGGCCAGCGCCTCCACCAGTTCTTCGGTGGTTACCGAGTCATCCAGGCCGGTCACCCGCACGTCGGTCGTGGTGACAGGTCTGGAGACCCGGATCTCATCTACCCCCTGGAACACCTCCCTTAACTTTGCAGCCAGGGAGTCCGCCTGTTGGGACTTTTCAACCCCAGGGACCTGTAGGAGGCGAGCTCCCGTCGCTGCAGTCCTAATCTTTATGGGGGGCAACCCCAATGCGCCTAGGTCAACACGACCCTTGGCCTCAGCCAGCACTTTGGCATACGTGATGCCCTTCTCCGCCGCCTCTGGCTGTAGAGTAATCACCACAGCTGCAGTGCGAGGCGGACGGAGTTTTGGCGTCTTAGCCTTGGAGGTGGCGGGCGGAGGTCTCTTCGCCGCGACCTCGCTTGTTCCCGATGTCTGGGACCGCTGTGGAGCAGCAGACCTGGGCCTGGGATTGGCTGGACCGGAGGCTTGGGCGCGCTTCTTGGAGCGCTTCACAACCTCGGTCCATGTCGCCGGGGCTGCTGGAGCCGGAGCCGGAATCGGCACCGTCTCTATAGGGCTGGCAGCGGCAGGAGCCGGTACGCCTTTGCCTTTTGCCTTCCCTTTCCCTCCAGCCTTGCCCTTTTTGGGCTTGGCGGTTTGGGATGGGCCAGGCAATGACTCTACTGCCGGGGCCGACGAGGCGGCTGAGGTGCTCGGCACAGCTAGGCTGCGTTCAGCTTCCTCTCTGCGCCTGTCGGCGGCTAGTGGCGGTCGGAGGCGTTTTTCGGGCAACAGCCTCTCCTCCATGCCCTCGAAACGTGCATTGATCATGGTCCCGACTTGGACCATGATCGTCTGCATCATCTCCTCTAGCGACGGTGCTTGGACCGCTGCTGGGGGCTGAGCCGGTAGAGCCGGGGCAGGGGCCGGCCTCTGCTGGGAAGCCCGCATCTCCTCCATCTGACGGCGAAGTTGTTTAAGCTCCGCCGTGAGCTGCTTGTTTGCCTCCATAAGGAGGCGAACCTCCTCGGGCATACTACGAGCCTGCGTCTCTTCGAAAGAGGCCCGGAGTATGCCCGCCGCTTTTTTGAGGGCTTTGACGTAGGTGCCCTTCAGGTTACTGGACTTGGTGGCGATCTTGTTTATCGTGTCCGCCGAATCCGCCACCATCCACTGTATTTGCGCGGCATCTCTGCCGCGCACCTCGTCTGCGGGCAAGGGAGACGGGGCAGCCTTCTTGAAGAAGGCGATGTTTGCCTCCTTCTTCCGCTGCAGTTCGTCTGCCAGCTCCTTCTCCGCCATGAGTCGGAGCTCCTCTTCTCGGGCCTTGTTTAACTCGGCCTTGGCTTTCGCCAGGCCGACGTACTGGCCTGTGGTCGGCGGACGGCCGCGTTTACGTCGCGCCGCTGCCGCCTTCGGTATCGACACCTCGTCAGAGGTGTCTCCATCGTTGACTGCCCTTTGGCGTTTCCGCCTTAGGCTACCGCTTCCTGATGACATCCCGGAAGCCCGTGATGCCACAGTTCGCATACTCCCGTCGGAATCTGACGACTCCGACAGGCTTTTAAATAGCGGGCACGAATCCCCGCTACTTCCCTCTTTTGCGCCCGGCGCCTTACTGCTATATTTAGCATTCCCACTAAGGGTTAAATTGTTTTTATTAAAAAGCTCCATTTTGATTCCCACGAGTCGGGCCGATATAAAGGTCGATCCCCCAGGTGACGCCCATTCCGGGGGATAAGGGTATATACTGCGGAGGTCCCCAGATATCCGCAGGTTATTACGTGTGCTCTCACGGGTTTTGTTTCGAGTTTTCCTTACTCTGAGGCCGGCCAGCTAAGGCAAGCCCCCTTCGGATCTTAATGTCCCCACATACCCTCTTAACACAACCACGAGGGTCGTTATGGAAGGCATTAAGATTACCGGGAGAGTAGCTAGTGTGGGCTACTCTCGCACTTGGTGGCAGTGTTAGTGCCACAAACGCCGTTGCCGGCTCCGCCAACGCATCATGAATGAAGGTGGATGATAAGATGAATGAATGAGTGAATGAGTGAGCCAATGAATGAAGAAGAGTGATAGTGGATGAAGATGAAGTCTGGTGCTTGCTTATACGTCTGCTCCATAAGGGAACAAACCAAGATGATCAGCAAACACCAGACCTGCCTTGGGGATCTACACGACCTGCGCTCTCCCCCAAGACAGATGCTTCCCTACTCATCCGAAAATGACTAAGAAAGCATTCCCCCCCCCCGGCCTCTCCACTGCGCCCTATGCTAAGTCATAGAGACGCGTGGAGCAGCCTCGCCAGGAATTTAGCCAACGACTAACAAGATCCCCGAAGGAAAGTCATTAGCCGTTGCCCAGGGTGCACCGGTCCAAGTGCTGCCCTTCCCCCCGGATGCAAGCATCCATAAGGGACTGGCAACACTCGAGGCAACGTGGAGGTATCCTGGCCCGCACCCCAACCTAACCTAACCTAACCTTTTTTTTTTTTTTTTTTTTTTTTTTAACGTGTAGGAAATGCTGTTACGCACACCCGCGGCTGGGTAGGCCGCGGGTAGTGTCGGGCTCGGCGCAAAAAGTGCACCCATACCGACTAAAACCTACACGGTGTTCCAGCTGCACCAGCCATGAGAAGGGTTTCGGGTCCGCTTGCGCATTGCTCCCGCCACCCCGCCCACGCTGCCGTCCGCCGTGTATAACGTGGCGGACCCACCTCTGGAGGGGAAAAGGCCCCCTCCGTTCAACTCGAGTCGATGCCCCGGAACACCCGGGGGCATCAACATCTCTCTGATGACCTAAAGAGGGACGCTGGATGCACCCACATCCAGCGCCCCCGGTCCTCCTAGCGGAGACGGCGTCCGGGCCCTGTTGGCCCGTCTCCGTGTCCGCGCCCTCCGGAGCGGGGCAGCGAGAGGGTCTCTCTCTCTGTCCCGCTCTTCGGCCTCCCTCTGTGACATGACAGTTTCACAGAAGGAGACCATAGCGTCCCAAGACCTCTCATCGTCGAGCATCTTTGACAAGATGGTCGGCAATGTGAGGTCTGCCCCCACTACCGCGACTAAGGATCGCCGCGGCTCCTCTTCATTCGGGCATGCCTCCAGCACGTGTTGCGCGGTGTCTTCCGCACAGTCGCACCGATGACATGCCGGGGTTTCCTCCCGCCTGGCCACGTTACAAAGGTACCTCCCGAAGCAGCCATGCCCCGAGAGGACCTGTGTAAGGCGGAATGTCAGCCCTCCATGCTGCCGTTGGACCCACTGTTCGAGAAGGGGCTGGATCGCTCCAAGGAGACGTTGTGCTCCAGCCCCTCTCCGCTCGAGTCTCAACAGAAGCCGCTCCTTCCAGAGCACCAACGCCTGTTCTCTGGCTTCCGTGCGCCAGTGCGCAACCTCCTGTGGCATCGGCCGCAGGTCTTCAGCCCGCGCTCGGACTCTGCGCCGGAATACGGCCGCCAGGACTTCAGCCTCCTGGTCCCATGGAAGGGATCCCGCGATAACACAGGCCACCTCGTGGGAGAGTGTGCGATACCCTCGGCACACCCTCACTGCCATGACTCTCTGAGCCCTCAGGAGTGTAGATGTTTCCTGAGTGCTCAGAGAGCCAGCCCAAATCGGGGCTCCGTAGAGGGCCATCGACCTCACTACCGCCATGTATAGGTGGCGGCAGATCCCTCCTCCGCCTCCCAGATTCGGGAGTAGTCGGCTCAATGCGGCGGCAGTCCCCATGAGTTTGGGGGACAGCCGCCGCAGATGCTCTCCGAATCTCCATTTGCTGTCAAGCACAATGCCCAAATACTTGAGCGTTGAGCGGACAGCAATAGAGGTTCCTCCCACCACGATGTTGGAGTCCGCAGGTGGCGCCCTCCGAGGACCATGAAAACAGATGGCCTCGGATTTATGGAGCGCCACCTCCAGGCCCAACTGCCGAATCCTGGCCACGACCGTCGCTACTCCTGCCGTTGCCAGAAGCGACGCCTCGCGGTATGTCCCTCCCCGGGCGGTAACCAGCGTGTCATCAGCGTAACAAACGACGCCGATGCCACGCAGGTTAGCGCCCCGAAGGACCCAATCATAGCCGACGTTCCACAGCAGTGGCCCTAAAACAGACCCCTGTGGAACGCCGCGAGTCATGGGGCTCCGTCCTTCTCCCTGCGTCGTCGGAAAGATTACCTCTCTATATGAGAGGTAGTCCCCGACAAGGCGCTGCAGGTACTGGGGTACCTTATGGTACTTCAGTCCCTCTAAAATCGTGCTCCACGGCAGCGTGTTAAAAGCATTGGCAATGTCTAAAGACACCGCCAACATGACGCCGCCACTGGAGCACGCCTCCACGGAGAGGTCGCGGACGCGGGATATGGCATCCAGCGTCGAGCGACCCCTTCGGAACCCGTACTGCTCCTCCGCTAGATCGGGTCCAGTCCTCTCCAGGTGCTTGACAAGGCGGGCAGCGACCACACGCTCCAACAGCTTGCCGGCCTCGTCAAGCAAAACAATCGGGCGATATCCCGCAGGCTCATCCGCCGGGCGTCCGTCCTTGCGAAGGAGAACGAGCCTGCCCCCCTTCCACCGCCGGGGGAACTTTCCCTCTGCAAGGCAACGACTGAACAGTGCGATCAGTCGAGGCCCCAAAGCATCCTGAGCGAGTGCCCACGCACGGCCGGGTATACCGTCTGGCCCCGGCGCCGTGTTCTTGGCTTTCATTTTCAGGATGGCTGCGCCGAGCTCCCCTTCCGAGACTTCGGGAGTAGAGTCAGGCGATTCTCGCTCTTCCACATCGCTTTGATCTGCCAACACCGTGGTGGGAGGTACAAATTCGGTTCCTGGCGCCGCCGGGAACAGTCCCTCAACCACCCGCTGCAATACTGCAGGCGCAAGCGTAGTGGTGACCGGGGGAGCCCAGGGGCGAAGTTTTTGCCTCGCCAGCCTGTACGGCTGACCCCATGGGTCCAGCTCGAGCGTCTGCAGCAGCTCACGCCAAGCTCGTGCCTTGGCCTCGTCGATGGCGACACGGAGGGCTTTCGAAGCCTCTCTATAGTCGGCGTACAGGCGGTCTAGCTCGACCGTCTCCTGGCGTCTTCTCCTACGGTACCGCTGGTATCGGCGGCGTTTCCTCACACAGCAACGCCGGAGTTCCGCGATTTCTTCCGACCACCAATATACCTGGCGCCTGGAATGTGGGGCTCTGAGACGAGGCATGGCCGCATCGCAAACCACCGCCATTGCCTTGCAGAGCTCGTCCGCCTCGGCATCGACCGTCATCGGCTCCACAGGTGGAGCGTTCCACGCCTGAACTATGGCTGCCTCCTGCAGCGCCTCCAAGTCCAAGCGTTTAAGGACCCACCTCGGGCCGGACTCAGCTGGTCCCTCTACAACGGCTGAGGACGAGGAAACACTAAACCGAATATATCGGTGGTCAGAGAGCGTTTCCTCGTCCACAAGCACCTCCCAATCGTGAACGCGCTGTGCCAGCTCAGGAGTGGCAAAGGTCACGTCGACCACTGAGCCACCCCATCGGCGCACGCACGTATGCTCCGACCCCCGGTTCAGGACGCACAAGCCTGCCACGGTCGACCACTCCGTAACTGCTCTGCCCCGCGCGTCAGTCGACGGAGATCCCCACGCGGTTGATTTCGCGTTGAGATCTCCGAGGACGATAACCGGTCTGGGTCGGTTTCTGCCTACGACCGTACCTATCTCGTCAAGGAGTGTTTCAAGCTCGTGGAGCGGCCTATTGGGGGAGTGATACACCCCCACAATCACGGTCTCTCCGACACTCACCGCGACGTATCCCTGACCCCTCGCAACTGCGTTCAGGGGCTTGGATCTGGCTGGCGACTGGGTGGTAATAGCCACCAAGCCATCAAGGTCGCCTACCCAGTCGGATCTGTGTGGGACCGTATACGGCTCCGCAACAACACCGATTTGTATCAACCGCTCCGCCAGAGCCTGGAGCAAAAGATCCTGAGCTCGGGCGGAGCGGTTGATATTCGCCTGTAGGAAGGTAAGGGCCATCCTATGTCACTTCCATTAGGTTCCCCTGCTCCGTTGTGGGGCCGGTCAGCTGCGACTTGGCCATGGCCTTAGTCGCAGCCGACTTTCGTCGCGTCTCTGTCTTCGACGGGGGCTTGGCACATGCCTTGCCCCCGGAGAGGTGGTCCGCGGTCTTACCCACAGCTGCGCACAGGGTGCAGTGTGGAGGGGCGGAACACTCGTTGGCCTTATGGCCCTTCTGACCGCATCGGTGACACTCCTCACTGCGGTCAACCTCAGACTTACACTGGGCCCTCACGTGTCCCGTTGCAAGGCATCGGAAACACCTACGTGGTCTGGCTTCCAGAACCTGGACTTGCACCGAGAACCACCCCATGCGGAGTTGTCCGGCAGCTGCAGCGATAGTCTTCGCGGCTGTTATGGGGCAGCGCACCACAGCCGTCCCCATGCCCCTCGGCCCCTTTCTTATTGTGCCAGACTTCACCTCCTGGGCTGAACACCCTCCAGCCTTGGCCAGCGCCTCCACCAGTTCTTCGGTGGTTACCGAGTCATCCAGGCCGGTCACCCGCACGTCGGTCGTGGTGACAGGTCTGGAGACCCGGATCTCATCTACCCCCTGGAACACCTCCCTTAACTTTGCAGCCAGGGAGTCCGCCTGTTGGGACTTTTCAACCCCAGGGACCTGTAGGAGGCGAGCTCCCGTCGCTGCAGTCCTAATCTTTATGGGGGGCAACCCCAATGCGCCTAGGTCAACACGACCCTTGGCCTCAGCCAGCACTTTGGCATACGTGATGCCCTTCTCCGCCGCCTCTGGCTGTAGAGTAATCACCACAGCTGCAGTGCAGTGCGTTTTTCGGGCAACAGCCTCTCCTCCATGCCCTCGAAACGTGCATTGATCATGGTCCCGACTTGGACCATGATCGTCTGCATCATCTCCTCTAGCGACGGTGCTTGGACCGCTGCTGGGGGCTGAGCCGGTAGAGCCGGGGCAGGGGCCGGCCTCTGCTGGGAAGCCCGCATCTCCTCCATCTGACGGCGAAGTTGTTTAAGCTCCGCCGTGAGCTGCTTGTTTGCCTCCATAAGGAGGCGAACCTCCTCGGGCATACTACGAGCCTGCGTCTCTTCGAAAGAGGCCCGGAGTATGCCCGCCGCTTTTTTGAGGGCTTTGACGTAGGTGCCCTTCAGGTTACTGGACTTGGTGGCGATCTTGTTTATCGTGTCCGCCGAATCCGCCACCATCCACTGTATTTGCGCGGCATCTCTGCCGCGCACCTCGTCTGCGGGCAAGGGAGACGGGGCAGCCTTCTTGAAGAAGGCGATGTTTGCCTCCTTCTTCCGCTGCAGTTCGTCTGCCAGCTCCTTCTCCGCCATGAGTCGGAGCTCCTCTTCTCGGGCCTTGTTTAACTCGGCCTTGGCTTTCGCCAGGCCGACGTACTGGCCTGTGGTCGGCGGACGGCCGCGTTTACGTCGCGCCGCTGCCGCCTTCGGTATCGACACCTCGTCAGAGGTGTCTCCATCGTTGACTGCCCTTTGGCGTTTCCGCCTTAGGCTACCGCTTCCTGATGACATCCCGGAAGCCCGTGATGCCACAGTTCGCATACTCCCGTCGGAATCTGACGACTCCGACAGGCTTTTAAATAGCGGGCACGAATCCCCGCTACTTCCCTCTTTTGCGCCCGGCGCCTTACTGCTATATTTAGCATTCCCACTAAGGGTTAAATTGTTTTTATTAAAAAGCTCCATTTTGATTCCCACGAGTCGGGCCGATATAAAGGTCGATCCCCCAGGTGACGCCCATTCCGGGGGATAAGGGTATATACTGCGGAGGTCCCCAGATATCCGCAGGTTATTACGTGTGCTCTCACGGGTTTTGTTTCGAGTTTTCCTTACTCTGAGGCCGGCCAGCTAAGGCAAGCCCCCTTCGGATCTTAATGTCCCCACATACCCTCTTAACACAACCACGAGGGTCGTTATGGAAGGCATTAAGATTACCGGGAGAGTAGCTAGTGTGGGCTACTCTCGCACTTGGTGGCAGTGTTAGTGCCACAAACGCCGTTGCCGGCTCCGCCAACGCATCATGAATGAAGGTGGATGATAAGATGAATGAATGAGTGAATGAGTGAGCGAATGAATGAAGACGAGTGATAGTGGATGAAGATGAAGTCTGGTGCTTGCTTATACGTCTGCTCCAGAAGGGAACAAACCAAGATGATCAGTAAACACCAGACCTGCCTTGGGGATCTACACGACCTGCGCTCTCCCCCAAGACAGATGCTTCCCTACTCATCCGAAAATGACTAAGAAAGCATCCCCCCCCCCGACCTCTCCACTGCGCCCTATGCTAAGTCATAGAGACGCGTGGAGCGGCCTCGCCAGGAATTTAGCCAACGACTAACAAGATCCCCGAAGGAAAGTCATTAGCCGTTGCCCAGGGTGCACCGGTCCAAGTGCTGCCCTTCCCCCCGGATGCAAGCATCCATAAGGGACTGGCAACACTCAGGGCAAACGTGGAGGTATCCTGGCCCGCACCCCAACCTAACCTAACCTTTTTTTTTTTTTTTTTTTTTTTTTTTTTTTTTTTTTTTTTTAACGTGTAGGAAATGCTGTTACGCACACCCGCGGCTGGGTAGGCCGCGGGTAGTGTCGGGCTCGGCGCAAAAAGTGCACCCATACCGACTAAAACCTACACGGTGTTCCAGCTGCACCAGCCATGAGAAGGGTTTCGGGTCCGCTTGCGCATTGCTCCCGCCACCCCGCCCACGCTGCCGTCCGCCGTGTATAACGTGGCGGACCCACCTCTGGAGGGGAAAAGGCCCCCTCCGTTCAACTCGAGTCGATGCCCCGGAACACCCGGGGGCATCAACATCTCTCTGATGACCTAAAGAGGGACGCTGGATGCACCCACATCCAGCGCCCCCGGTCCTCCTAGCGGAGACGGCGTCCGGGCCCTGTTGGCCCGTCTCCGTGTCCGCGCCCTCCGGAGCGGGGCAGCGAGAGGGTCTCTCTCTCTGTCCCGCTCTTCGGCCTCCCTCTGTGACATGACAGTTTCACAGAAGGAGACCATAGCGTCCCAAGACCTCTCATCGTCGAGCATCTTTGACAAGATGGTCGGCAATGTGAGGTCTGCCCCCACTACCGCGACTAAGGATCGCCGCGGCTCCTCTTCATTCGGGCATGCCTCCAGCACGTGTTGCGCGGTGTCTTCCGCACAGTCGCACCGATGACATGCCGGGGTTTCCTCCCGCCTGGCCACGTTACAAAGGTACCTCCCGAAGCAGCCATGCCCCGAGAGGACCTGTGTAAGGCGGAATGTCAGCCCTCCATGCTGCCGTTGGACCCACTGTTCGAGAAGGGGCTGGATCGCTCCAAGGAGACGTTGTGCTCCAGCCCCTCTCCGCTCGAGTCTCAACAGAAGCCGCTCCTTCCAGAGCACCAACGCCTGTTCTCTGGCTTCCGTGCGCCAGTGCGCAACCTCCTGTGGCATCGGCCGCAGGTCTTCAGCCCGCGCTCGGACTCTGCGCCGGAATACGGCCGCCAGGACTTCAGCCTCCTGGTCCCATGGAAGGGATCCCGCGATAACACAGGCCACCTCGTGGGAGAGTGTGCGATACCCTCGGCACACCCTCACTGCCATGACTCTCTGAGCCCTCAGGAGTGTAGATGTTTCCTGAGTGCTCAGAGAGCCAGCCCAAATCGGGGCTCCGTAGAGGGCCATCGACCTCACTACCGCCATGTATAGGTGGCGGCAGATCCCTCCTCCGCCTCCCAGATTCGGGAGTAGTCGGCTCAATGCGGCGGCAGTCCCCATGAGTTTGGGGGACAGCCGCCGCAGATGCTCTCCGAATCTCCATTTGCTGTCAAGCACAATGCCCAAATACTTGAGCGTTGAGCGGACAGCAATAGAGGTTCCTCCCACCACGATGTTGGAGTCCGCAGGTGGCGCCCTCCGAGGACCATGAAAACAGATGGCCTCGGATTTATGGAGCGCCACCTCCAGGCCCAACTGCCGAATCCTGGCCACGACCGTCGCTACTCCTGCCGTTGCCAGAAGCGACGCCTCGCGGTATGTCCCTCCCCGGGCGGTAACCAGCGTGTCATCAGCGTAACAAACGACGCCGATGCCACGCAGGTTAGCGCCCCGAAGGACCCAATCATAGCCGACGTTCCACAGCAGTGGCCCTAAAACAGACCCCTGTGGAACGCCGCGAGTCATGGGGCTCCGTCCTTCTCCCTGCGTCGTCGGAAAGATTACCTCTCTATATGAGAGGTAGTCCCCGACAAGGCGCTGCAGGTACTGGGGTACCTTATGGTACTTCAGTCCCTCTAAAATCGTGCTCCACGGCAGCGTGTTAAAAGCATTGGCAATGTCTAAAGACACCGCCAACATGACGCCACCACTGGAGCACGCCTCCACGGAGAGGTCGCGGACGCGGGATATGGCATCCAGCGTCGAGCGACCCCTTCGGAACCCGTACTGCTCCTCCGCTAGATCGGGTCCAGTCCTCTCCAGGTGCTTGACAAGGCGGGCAGCGACCACACGCTCCAACAGCTTGCCGGCCTCGTCAAGCAAAACAATCGGGCGATATCCCGCAGGCTCATCTGCCGGGCGTCCGTCCTTGCGAAGGAGAACGAGCCTGCCCCCCTTCCACCGCCGGGGGAACTTTCCCTCTGCAAGGCAACGACTGAACAGTGCGATCAGTCGAGGCCCCAAAGCATCCTGAGCGAGTGCCCACGCACGGCCGGGTATACCGTCTGGCCCCGGCGCCGTGTTCTTGGCTTTCATTTTCAGGATGGCTGCGCCGAGCTCCCCTTCCGAGACTTCGGGAGTAGAGTCAGGCGATTCTCGCTCTTCCACATCGCTTTGACCTGCCAACACCGTGGTGGGAGGTACAAATTCGGTTCCTGGCGCCGCCGGGAACAGTCCCTCAACCACCCGCTGCAATACTGCAGGCGCAAGCGTAGTGGTGACCGGGGGAGCCCAGGGGCGAAGTTTTTGCCTCGCCAGCCTGTACGGCCGACCCCATGGGTCCAGCTCGAGCGTCTGCAGCAGCTCACGCCAAGCTCGTGCCTTGGCCTCGTCGATGGCGACACGGAGGGCTTTCGAAGCCTCTCTATAGTCGGCGTACAGGCGGTCTAGCTCGACCGTCTCCTGGCGTCTTCTCCTACGGTACCGCTGGTATCGGCGGCGTTTCCTCACACAGCAACGCCGGAGTTCCGCGATTTCTTCCGACCACCAATATACCTGGCGCCTGGAATGTGGGGCTCTGAGACGAGGCATGGCCGCATCGCAAACCACCGCCATTGCCTTGCAGAGCTCGTCCGCCTCGGCATCGACCGTCATCGGCTCCACAGGTGGAGCGTTCCACGCCTGAACTATGGCTGCCTCCTGCAGCGCCTCCAAGTCCAAGCGTTTAAGGACCCACCTCGGGCCGGACTCAGCTGGTCCCTCTACAACGGCTGAGGACGAGGAAACACTAAACCGAATATATCGGTGGTCAGAGAGCGTTTCCTCGTCCACAAGCACCTCCCAATCGTGAACGCGCTGTGCCAGCTCAGGAGTGGCAAAGGTCACGTCGACCACTGAGCCACCCCATCGGCGCACGCACGTATGCTCCGACCCCCGGTTCAGGACGCACAAGCCTGCCACGGTCGACCACTCCGTAACTGCTCTGCCCCGCGCGTCAGTCGACGGAGATCCCCACGCGGTTGATTTCGCGTTGAGATCTCCGAGGACGATAACCGGTCTGGGTCGGTTTCTGCCTACGACCGTACCTATCTCGTCAAGGAGTGTTTCAAGCTCGTGGAGCGGCCTATTGGGGGAGTGATACACCCCCACAATCACGGTCTCTCCGACACTCACCGCGACGTATCCCTGACCCCTCGCAACTGCGTTCAGGGGCTTGGATCTGGCTGGCGACTGGGTGGTAATCGCCACCAAGCCGTCAAGGTCGCCTACCCAGTCGGATCTGTGTGGGACCGTATACGGCTCCGCAACAACACCGATTTGTATCAACCGCTCCGCCAGAGCCTGGAGCAAAAGATCCTGAGCTCGGGCGGAGCGGTTGATATTCGCCTGTAGGAAGGTAAGGGCCATCCTATGTCACTTCCATTAGGTTCCCCTGCTCCGTTGTGGGGCCGGTCAGCTGCGACTTGGCCATGGCCTTAGTCGCAGCCGACTTTCGTCGCGTCTCTGTCTTCGACGGGGGCTTGGCACATGCCTTGCCCCCGGAGAGGTGGTCCGCGGTCTTACCCACAGCTGCGCACAGGGTGCAGTGTGGAGGGGCGGAACACTCGTTGGCCTTATGGCCCTTCTGACCGCATCGGTGACACTCCTCACTGCGGTCAACCTCAGACTTACACTGGGCCCTCACGTGTCCCGTTGCAAGGCATCGGAAACACCTGCGTGGTCTGGCTTCCAGAACCTGGACTTGCACCGAGAACCACCCCATGCGGAGTTGTCCGCCAGCTGCAGCGATAGTCTTCGCGGCTGTCATGGGGCAGCGCACCACAGCCGTCCCCATGCCCCTCGGCCCCTTTCTTATCGTGCCAGATTTCACCTCCTGGGCTGAACACCCTCCAGCCTTGGCCAGCGCCTCCACCAGTTCTTCGGTGGTTACCGAGTCATCCAGGCCGGTCACCCGCACGTCGGTCGTGGTGACAGGTCTGGAGACCCGGATTTCATCTACCCCCTGGAACACCTCCCTTAACTTCGCAGCCAGGGAGTCCGCCTGTTGGGACTTTTCGACCCCAGGGACCTGTAGGAGGCGAGCTCCCGTCGCTGCAGTCCTAATCTTTATGGGGGGCAACCCCAATGCGCCCAGGTCAACACGACCTTTGGCCTCAGCCAGCACTTTGGCATATGTGATGCCCTTCTCCGCCGCCTCTGGCTGTAGTGTAATCACCACAGCTGCAGTGCGAGGCGGACGGAGTTTTGGCGTCTTAGCCTTGGAGGTGGCGGGCGGAGGTCTCTTCGCCGCGACCACGCTTGTTCCCGATGTCTGGGACCGCTGTGGAGCAGCAGACCTGGGCCTGGGATTGGCTGGACCGGAGGCTTGGGCGCGCTTCTTGGAGCGCTTCACAACCTCGGTCCATGTCGCCGGGGCTGCTGGAGCCGGAGCCGGAATCGGCACCGTCTCTATAGGGCTGGCAGCGGCAGGAGCCGGTAAACCTTTGCCTTTTGTCTTCCCTTTCCCTCCAGCCTTGCCCTTTTTGGGCTTGGCGGTTTGGGATGGGCCAGGCAATGGCTCTACTGCCGGGGCCGACGAGGCGGCTGAGGTGCTCGGCACAGCTAGGCTGCGTTCAGCTTCCTCTCTGCGCCTGTCGGCGGCTAGTGGCGGTCGGAGGCGTTTTTCTGGCAACAGCCTCTCTTCCATTCCCTCGAAACGTGCATTGATCATGGTCCCGACTTGGACCATGATCATCTGCATCATCTCTTCTAGAGACGGTGCTTGGACCGCCGCTGGGGGCTGAACCGGTAGAGCCGGGGCAGGGGCCGGCCGCTGCTGGGAAGCCCGCATCTCCTCCATCTCACGGCGAAGTTGTTTAAGCTCCGCCGTGAGCTGCTTGTTTGCCTCCATAAGGAGGCGAACCTCCTCGGGCATACTACGAGCCTGCGTCTCTTCGAAAGAGGCCCGGAGTATGCCCGCCGCTTTTTTGAGGGCTTTGACGTAGGTGCCCTTCAGGTTACTGGACTTGGTGGCGATCTTGTTTATCGTGTCCGCCGAATCCGCCACCATCCACTGTATTTGCGCGGCATCTCTGCCGCGCACCTCGTCTGCGGGCAAGGGAGACGGGGCAGCCTTCTTGAAGAAGGCGATGTTTGCCTCCTTCTTCCGCTGCAGTTCGTCTGCCAGCTCCTTCTCCGCCATGAGTCGGAGCTCCTCCTCTCGGGCCTTGTTTAGCTCGGCCTTGGCTTTCGCCAGGCCGACGTACTGGCCTGTGGTTGGCGGACGGCCGCGTTTACGACGCGCCGCTGCCGCTTTCGGTGTCGACACCTCGTCAGAGGTGTCTTCATCATTAGTTGCCCTTTGGCGTTTTCGCCTTAGGCTACCGCTTCCTAATGACATCCCAGAAGCCCGGGATGCCACAGTTCGCATACTCCCGTCGGAATCTGACGACTCCGACAGGCTTTTAAATAGCGGGCACGAATCCCCGCTACTTCCCTCTTTTGCGCCCAGCGCCTTACTGCTATATTTAGCATTCCCACTAAGGGTTAAATTGTTTTTATTAAAAAGCTCCATTTTGATTCCCACGAGTCGGGCCGATATAAAGGTCAATCCCCCAGGTGACGCCCATTCCGGGGGATAAGGGTATATACTGCGGAGGTCCCCAGGTATCCGCAGGTTTTTACGTGTCCTCTCACGGGTTTTGTTTCGAGTTTTCCATACTCTGAGGCCGGCCAGCCAAGGCAAGCCCCCTTCGGATCTTAATGTCCCCACATACCCTCTTAACACAACCGCGAGGGTCGTTGTGAAGGGCATTAAGATTACCGGGAGAGTAGCTAGTGTGGGCTACTCTCGCACCTGGTGGCAGTGTTAGTGCCACAAACGCCGTTGCCGGCTCCGCCAACGCATCATGAATGAAGGTGGATGATAAGATGAATGAATGAGTGAATGAGTGAGCGAATGAATGAAGACGAGTGATAGTGGATGAAGATGAAGTCTGGTGCTTGCTTATATGTCTGATCCATAAGGGAACAAACCAAGATGATCAGCAAACACCAGACCTGCCTTGGGGATCTACACGACCTGCGCTCTCCCCCAAGACAGATGCTTCCCTACTCATCCGAAAATGACTAAGAAAGCATCCCCCCCCCCCCGGCCTCTCCACTGCGTCCTATGCTAAGTCATAGAGACGCGTGGAGCAGCCTCGCCAGGAATTTCGCCAACGACTAACAAGAGCCCCGAAGGGAAGTTATTAGCCGTTGCCCGGGGTGCACCGGTCCAAGTGCTGCCCTTCCCCACGGATGCAAGCATCCATAAGGGACTGGCAACACTCGAGGCAACGTGGAGGTATCCTGGCCCGCACCCCAACCTAACCTAACCTAACCTAACCTAACCTAACCTAAACCTAACCTAACATTTTCATACATTTTCATACATTTTCATACATTTTCATACATTTTCAAACATTTATACTGTTTCATACATTTTCATACTGTTTCATACATTTTCATACATTTTCATATATTTTCATACATTTTTATATATTTTCATACATTTTCATACATTTTCATACACTTTCTTACATTTTCATACATTTTGATACGTTTTCATACAGCTTCGTACATATTCATACGATGTTTTCATCCAATTTCGATTTTAAATCCATTCTGATTGTATTTGATCCGCTTTGATTCAATTCATCTCATGATTAAAACTCGACACCAACTCACCAGCGATGAAACTTCATTGAATACAGCTTTGCTGGGTTTTTTCGAAGAGCATAGCAACGCCGAATTTTCTCAAAAAAGGTTGTCAACATAATGACCACGTTACGAGTATTATAGAGTAAAATAACAGGGGGAACAAAAAAAATGTGTTGGTTTTATTTGTAGTAGGGGGGTACGTACCCACCTACATTCAAGACGATCAAAAAGGTGATAATAAAATGCCTTATAAGAATTCGACTCCTTTTAATTATCACACTTAAGCTGCATAACACGATAGCTAATAATAAATAAAATGCCTGCGAATTAAAAACCACAAAACTACCACTTTTTAATGGGTAGAGAACATATTTTCAGGAAGAACGTGAAGTATCAAAGGTGCCACGCCCTTGCAGCGTAAGCATGAAATGAGTGTGGGCACCGTGAGCGTGAGCGTGTGTGGTGATGTGAACCTGTACGTAGGACAGCGTCACGATCGTGGCGTCACTACACATTGTAGCCCGCATCCTTACAGCTGTACAATTATCACTACGTAAGTAATCACGCTACCCAGCATCTGAAATAAATAAATAAATATGTGTGGACATTTCACACAGCGCCATCTAGCCCCAAACTAAGCATAGCTTGTACTATGGAAACCAGATAACTGATACAATACTTATATACTTTTTTGTTTTTAAATACATACATAGAATACAATATAACACCCAGACGTAGAACAAACATCTATGTTCATCACACAAATGATTGTCCCGGGTAGGAATCGAACCCACAGCCCTCAGTTCAGAAAGCAGGGATACTACCAACTGAGCTATCGGGCCCGTCAATAAAAAATAAAATTTTAAAGACACCATTTTTTTTCCTGAACGTGAATCAAAAAACTCTTACTAGAATATCTTGCCAAGGACTTTGATCATAGACTGCACAATGTCCTTGTGACCAGCAAAAATACTTAATATTAAATCGTAACCATTGGAAAAATGAATCTAAATACATACCCCGGCCACCAGAGATCTCGACATGGCGGTAACCTTCATAGGGGAATAGGAGGGCTTATTCAGGAGGAGGTGTTTACAGAACAGTTCCAGTTCCAGGTCCAGGTCCAGGTCTAGAAGGTCGCGGCCGGGGCGCGAGCTGTGCATCACCAGCTCGCTGACCAGCTCGCGGGTGGTTTGTATCTGTGTGAAACGAAGTTCTACGCTAAGCAAACTTAATGAATCTATTTCAACTATTTCCGACGAAATAAGAAACTAACCTCCATATGAGTCAAATGACACGGTTCCACGAGCATGAATAAGGTTACTATTTGGAACAGGCACCAGAACAGCGACATCATCACGTTGAGTACAGGCTTTTGTGTGACTGTGGACATGAGAAAAGGTATAATACGAAGAATATTACGGGGAAATCTAGGTTCCTACTCGTACATTATTGCAGTATGGAAATTCGGACTTGCACCGCTACATCACATCAATACCCGTAAACTTGTAAGGCCGACCCAGTAGTATAAGCTCACGTCTTTCACGTAGACGTCTCAAGTATACTCAAATACTATCAAACACCATCTTTCAATCATCACCATAAGAACCTGAATCACTTTCAGGGCTGGCTGCTTCAGCCCAGCTCACCAGACGTGGACAGCGATACCACCAGTGCTATCACGTGTGACGATGTCATCCTCCTTCATCATAATTTCAGCTATTCACCTGCTTTCTTAGTTTTCGCATCAAATATTGGCCTCACATAATCTAGATTTAAATTCTAAATTAGAACATTAGTCGCATTCTTTTCATTTTCCATACATTTTCGTCATTCTTCATTCAACCGCCGAGGCGGACAGTCCTCGTTTGTGCTTAACCAATTTTCATAAGATATCTGTTCCTAACAGTTTAAAGTGCTATTTGTACCTCAAGTTATATTGTTACTACTAGTTGTTCCGTAAAAGTTCAATTGGGAACAAGTTGTAATCTTATTTTCAGCATTTCGGACCATAACCACCTTAAATTATTGTTATACGCTACAATAAACCCAGTTCACCGCGATCTACAGTTTCATTTCAATAGTTCCGGATATCCCACTAGATACTACGTGTTCCCGTGAGCGCCCTCCCCTATCTGAGCTACCGGGAAGAAGCTTTGGGGGGACCTCCGGGACACACGTCATTAAATGGGAGACAGCCAGAGCACCTTCACCCAGCCAGTGGAATTTCCTCCCATTACGTAATGCTTTACCCTGAGGAAGTGTAGAAGAGACAGTGTTATCGGATAAATAAAGCGGTGCCCCTCACCGATGTTGTTGATGAAGTAAAAGCCGGCGGCCACCAGCTGCAGCAGCAGCAGCGCGAGCGCGGCGAGCAGCCCGGCCCCCGCCCCCGCCCCCGCCCCCGCCCCCCGCACCGCGTCCCCCGCGGCCAAGTGCGCGGCGGCCAGCCGGCGGACCGCGGCGCCGCGGTGCGCGCTCAGCTCGGACGGGGCAGCTGCCGGGCACGGTACGCTGCTATATTGTACTAATTCAATTCAATTCAATTGTTTATTTGCATTCCACAATGTTGTTTAAAGATGTTCGTTTACGTGGTAACAGCTCATCATGGGCCCTGTCGGGCACGCAACATTAGAAGAGAGGAAGATAGATAATTAACATTAGTTTGTCAACATTAACATGCACCTAAAAATATTACAACATTACTATTTATACATGATTTTCTTCTATATGTTTAAGATGACGTCGAATTTATTTATTTATATTAAAGTAAGTAGGCATATGTATAAGTACCTACTTACAGTCATGTTGGTATTTTCCTACTGCTTTATAACAAAATAATATTTATTTTCCCCCCTATAATTTATTGCTTTTACGTTCTATGTCATTGATTATCCATTATTATTATAAAAATTAGATTTATTATTATTAATTATATTTATACTATGCTTACATTTTATCGTTTAAATATTCATCGACGGTATAATAACTTTTTTCAATTAGAAAGTTCTTTACTTGTTTAATGAAAATTAAATTATTGGATTCATTCTTCATTGCTTCTGGAAGCTTGTTATATATATTGATAGACATAACAAGTGTACCGGAAGCGTGCAGTTTGAGCCGGGATGTAGGCAAGACCAATCGGTTTCCGTGGCGAACTGAACGGTTTACGTGTCTGGGGAGATTTTTCTCGCTTTGTATATAGGTTTGGGTAATTACGTACAAATTTACAAATTTCTAAAATATATATACCAGTCAGCGTTAGGATTTTATGTTTTTTAAAATAAGGTTTACAACTGTCTCTCTGGTCGATGTTCACTAGTATTTTAACAGTTTCTTTTGGAGTGTAAAAAGGGTAGGCGCAGCGGTGCTATTCCCCCATAGAATAACACCGTAACTTAGCCATGCATGCGCATAAGAATAATAGGTTACCAGGGCAGTTTTTAAATCAGTAGATTTCTTGATTTCGCGCAGCGCGTACGCAAACTAATAGCTGACCCGCGCCGGCTTCAATAGTTTAACGCCTTAACCCAGTCAAAGGAAGAGAGAAAAATATGAGAGAGGTGCACCTGCCTCCTTTCGCCTTCATCTATTCATCGTTTTCCTATATCTTTTCCCCCCTCTCTTCTCACTACTATAGGATAGGAATGGTTTTGAACTTAATACTGAAGGTAGGATTTTTGTAATTTCTGAACTACAAAACCTTGAAATATTTTCCGGACAATGTTTAAAGTAGGTACCAAGTAAGTAAAGATCTACGATAGATACGCGAGAATTTATAATTTTATGTTTTGTAAAAAACATTATAAGGTTGGCCGGTTTAATTTGAGAAATATTGCAATAAAACATACTGACTCATACCATGCAGTAGAGCCCTCAAGCGTTCATTGATTGCATTAAAGGCGCCCATGACGTGAAGCGCGACCACTGCGAACACCGCCATTTGCAGGTGTACAACCCAGCAGCAACCGTAGTAACACAACCACGTGAAGGCCATCGTCCACTCTGAAAATTAATTATTTCTTTACTTTATTATTCTTATTATATGGTGAGCTAACACAGTACCCAAGCGCGCCTGCGCACGCGCTGTCACCTCATGTGTGTTAGTTATCTTCTAATCTTAAAGCTGGGCTGTAGTCTCTACATAGAAGGGAACTTACAGAAACCACCAAAATACGAGTTGCAAGCAAGTACGTACGCTGCGGTAATAACCGAGTAGATTCATGCTCTGTAAGTTAGTAGAAAGTTACCGCAGGCGTGAGGTTTCGTTATGATATAAATGTGAAGGCGTACTGTTAGTCATTCCGATATTGTGCAGCCACCATATGTTCCGAGCGCACGGGTAGACCACGAGCAAAGTCGACCATATGAAGAACAGGACAGTCTTTGCTTTCTCCTTGAACATCGGCCAGTAGGGAATGTTCAAATCGCGATAAATCTGAAATATTTATTTATTTAATATGAAACGAATCTCATTCAAATCCTGATTAGTTGTCACTTTATTGCAATATTACTAATTCAAATGACTAAGTAGCCTAAATGACGGTACTGTTGATTGACTAGTCAAATGACTGTGCCGTACCGTCTGCACCCGAGTGATGCAAGCGAGGAGTGTGCGCATGCGCGCGGGCGCCCCGTAGACCGCACCACCAGCGCTCACCATCACCAGCACCGAGTCGACCGCACCCACCGCGCGGTGCTTGTCGCTCCACAGCCGGTCTGGCGGCCCGTCTACTTGTAACACGTCCAACATCACTCTCCCGAAGTTCATAATGTCTGGAAGTTAATATCGGTTCAAGGTGATAAATTCAATTGGAACTGTACATAAACCATATTTTATAATGCATTGTCTGGTTCCTCACTGAAGATGGAAACGATGCAGTATCCATAGACGGTCCACCCCCCGGAGAGGCGGGCGCGCCACCCGGCGCCGTGCCGGAGGAGCCGCAGCGGAGCCACGCCGGCCAGCCGCGCCGCCCGCAGCACCGCCGCCGCGGCTCCCGACACGAGGCACTCGCCTCCGTCCTCCATTGTCCTGCCTGCACTACCGATCGTCTACAAACGACACTTGCAGCCTCACGTTATACGTATACAGGGTGACCCAGGGAGAGGAATCAGTATCATGCGCAAGTTCAGAGGTAGAACACTGCCTGAGACATGAGAATCATCACCTGTAAAATAAACTTCGCTATTTTTATTAAAATGCTTTTCATTTATGTGTTCAATAGTAGAACGTTTCAAGATTACTGTTGTCATAATCTGATGCAATACTTACTGATACTTCAAAAGTCCTTTTTACGGTTTCTGATGTCACATGTGATACTATAACTCTGGAGATTCCACGTGACACTAATTTCAGAGATATCTTTTATAATGGGAGGGTGTGCAAAGAACTCCTGATCTACCAATTGGCCACCAAAACCGAGCGGCTAATGCGGACCAACCGCCAACGTCTTTCATTCTTTCTTTCAAAACAAATATAACGGGCTAGTACAATCAACGACCGCTTAGGCTAAACGATTCACATACTTAACGATATTGGCTACTTAAAGATATTGACTATTATTTTATTATTATAACATAATAACACTGATGAGATGGAACTGAAATATGAAGAATGCTCAATTTACGATATGGGATCTGTTTTGTGGTATCGGTTGGAACTTGGGAGTTGGGACGCGATAAGTAGGTAATACCCCAGATAATTATAATACCTACAGTAGTAATACTTACCGCTAAACTTTTTCAAAAACCGTCGTAATAAATATTCTCAATCGATTTACTTACTACCTATTACGAACAATCCAATATTACTTTTTCCCCAAACTCACGAGTTGGTCCACTTCCCGAGCTGCGGTACCTACACGGAATGATTCCTTCAAAATAGTATGATCATAAACTCGGCGGCTTATCTCTTAGTTTATTCACTAGGTATGTAATTACATTAGGTTAGTTACTATCAAACTTACACAGTATGTTATTATAAAATATGTAAACAACATAATAAATACCTGTTGTTAGGTTCGGTATAATAATTATTTAATGCGTTCTGTGCACTGAATTAAGTGTGTACACTGTACACTATACAGTGTACACACAGACAACTCAGGCAATCAGTAGAAAGACAAACGCAACAAAATCGTATGGAAAACTCATTTGGTCTCACCGATGAAAGTCATACATGTACAATAAGAACTCATATTAACTAAGTACGAAAGTGAAAATTAAAAACTATGACAGGGTTTCAAAGGTTTTTTCTTTCAAATTTCAAATCGTAACGTCTGCGTGACTAGTCGCTCTTTGGATTATTCATAGTTATTTAATTATTAATTATACAGATTGTTACTGTTTGTCTTCTCATTTTAAGCGCGGCAAGGAAGAGAGGTTTTTTCTATCGACGGGCTTATTGTAAATAAAACAAATATTATACCTAGCACAGAGCAAAAAAAAAAAAAACGCTTTCCCTCTACATAGAGGCGCCTTTTCGACACTTCTCATACAATTCAAGCGTGTCAGGTATTACAATGAAACCTCTATGGTTTACCTGCGCAGATGACATATATAGCAATTGTCTTGTCATTAGTGCCACTGCTGTCAGCAAAACGTGCTGTGGGTTGAGTCGATATATTTTTATCGATAGTTTGATATGAGTTAAGCACGCGGTAAGGTACCTCTTACCGGATTGTATCATTAGGTACACTTTAGTACCTACCTATATCTTTTGTGCCTTTTGTGCGTATTTCTATGTGTAATAGTGTTATTTTATTCTATTATACTCTATTCTGGGTCGACAATGGCCAGCCGATAAACATACCGGTATAAATCTAAAATAAATAAAATTGAATGTATTGGTATTGGTAGGTACGTCATGTTCGCGTCACGGCTATACAGTCCACCTCTCAACTATTTTATGGCAAATGTAATGTGTGTAAGTATAGAGGTAGTTTATCGTCAGTTTATGGTTATAAAGATTAAGTTTATAAGCAAATCCGATAGGCGTCCAAAGTGAGGATTTATGGGGGAGGCAGTGTTTAGCAGTGGACGTCTGCCGGCTGATATGTGATAGTATAATTATATCTATAAACTAAAGTTTGAAATATGCCGAAATAGAAGAAACATAACAAGTTATAAAACGAAAAAATATATTAAAACTCCAAATACATAGGTAACACGTTTTGCTGATGATTCATCAGTATTGTTGCGTCATGTTTCTTTTTGATAGAATTCATCTGAAAATATAATTTTCAGATGAATTTTCAGGAAAAATAATAATAATATTCAGTATCATTGAGGTGTTGTAGGTAAACACTTATTTAATAGAAGGTAGGTCCTTAGTTTGGCAGTAAATAAAGGTAATTTTTCAGCTCACCATGCGATGTATATTTTAATTTACAGCTATTTACAAAATAAAAAGCAAGTGAATTTTTTCATTCAATATCGACTAAGACGTAGATTCTTACGTAGAATTAATGAGATCAGTTGTCTTTAGCAACCAAGAGCAATGATTTTCTATGAGGCTACCATGGATGAAATAAAAAAAAGAAGGATTGAGTTTTGATTGACATCGAACTGAAGCCCAAAATGGCAGACATATTACATATGTGTGTCAGCTGAAAGTAGGGCGACCGGCTGCATATGATGTGAGCGTGTGCGTGTTCCGCTCGTACGTACGAAGCGTTCCGGCTTCCTAAGGGAGCTTCAGTTTCGGATCAGACGGGATTCCCTCCTTCTTTTTTTAATAGCTCCATGGAGGCTACATGAAAACTCTTTCATGGGCGAGCACGCCACATCATTATAATGTCCTCATCAAATAATAAATGCGGATAAGAGAAATTATAGTCATCATCATCAGCCCGTAGATGTCCACAGCTGAACATAAGCCTCCCCCAGAAAGCGCCAATTAGAACGGCTGCTCGCCTCCTGCATCCATCGGCTCCCCGCGGTTTTCACCAGGTCATCGGTCCACCTAGTGGGGGGAAATTATAGTACCTCGTTAAAAATAGGATAGAGTTTCAATGTGGGAATAGCGTCAAAATATAAACGTATATGGTTAGACATTTTCATAAAACATTCAGCTTCAAAATGCTGAGAGCAAACCGTATCATGTTTTTGAGGAAACCAATTGCACTGTCCAGTTGCGAATATCTATTTATCTTTTATATTAGGATCTGTAGGAAACCTAATAAACATAAAAGATATTAAAAGTTTAATTAGTAGAAGTCAATTTAACCACAAAATAAATTGAAAACATTTAAAACTTATTGTAACAAATTTCCGGATGGCATAATAGAAACTATCGATGTATCGATAATTATAAGGTTAACCAACGCATTACATCACTATCGGTACTTCTGCCATAGGGTAAGTTCGCCGGTTTTGCGACCACTTCCTATATCCGACCATTTAATGTACATTTGATGAAAAAATATAAAAAATAAAAAGCTTGCGGTGAACACATCTCTAAAATATATTATGCCTACACAATTATGTCCAAATAGGTTCAGTTTTGTAACAAATATACGAGAAATCCCCAATTCTATTTTAAAGCTTTGAAGTTTACAAGCACATACATTTTAACTGCCAGTTTTCGACCACGTTTATCCACCATCTGGCATAAAAACTTCAGATACCCAAAATCACTCGTGGTCGAAAACTGATCCAGCTGCAGAAAAATGCTATTCGACCGCAAAAGCAAACTATATCAAAAACATTATAAATACGTATTTATTTACATATAAAAGTACATAAATAGTCGATTACTTTGTAAGGTTAACTAATTAGACCAGACACGATTAAAAAAAACGATTAATGCTGGTGGCCGCAAAATAGGCGTGACCAACTGATCGAACCATCATTGAATATTTCTCGCCCAGGGTCTAATGTGGGCTGGCTTTATTACAAAAAAAGTAGCGTATTTAGTTTGTAAACATAACTATGTTTATAAACTACGTTAGCCAATATTTTTTTTGTTATAGCTGAATTTTTCAGCCATATCCTTAAATAAGTTTTGGCGGTCTCAGTAAGAAAAAAGATCATGCTTTTTTATATGAGTAAGTGCCTCAAAGCTGGAGAAATCATGAAAATACAAGACAGAGGATCTAAAGAAGCCTTTCTGATCATTGTTTCTATCATTTATTTACCACAGGCAGTCAGGCACCTACGTCTTTCAATTTATAGTGGTAGGAAACTAGCGAAAAAGTGGTCGTAAATATAATTTACTGATCGAAAACTAGCAAAATAGTCACTATTAGCCTTTGGTTTAGATATTATAAAAGGGTGGGTTATTTTAAAAAATGATTGATAATCTGATAAAAATATAGAGTATAATATTTGAAACGTAGCTTAGTAGCATCAAGTCAAAAAATGATACTGGTACATTTTATTATGCAACCTAAACTTGACAACTCCACTAAGTGGTCGGAAACTAGCGAAATTACCCTATAATATCAAACTGACACAGAAGAGTACCCCGTACCGAAGTTCGGCAGCAATAATATGATTAATTTCGTCTCTATATAGAGGCGAAGCGTCATTTGTTTCATAGCTCTGTGATACCTAGTCATCGTAATGTTGCATTACAGTTAAAAAACCATGTGAATTTTAATTAGCAGAGACTATTCTATAATTTAAGTGTACATGTCGAACAAAACAAAAGTAACTAGCGTTTAGTACAGCTGTTGCATACCTACCACCATGTTATTATAAAAATGCTATTATTAGTTGCTGTACGCGCCGCTTATTTAGTTATATTTCATTTATATTTTGGAACTACCCTCACACTCACTCATTCACACGCATTTCCATGTCTATCCTACCCTACCCCAAGTCTGCATTCACCTGTGGTCGTCGCAAGACGCATGAAACGCTACGCATCGCAAACGCATACCAAAATATCAAAAAATCATTGAAATATCCGCGGCCGCGAGTGACTGGACTTCTAACGCTAAAACTATTCTTAGAGATTGTGATATGTGCAACAAACCAGTGCCGATCTGAATGGATTACTCCACATCGAAGGACTATTTTTCTAAAACCACCAGGTACCCATTCTGCACTTCCTAATCTGTATCACATCTCCTTTCATGTTCCTTCGACCCGACATCCTTATCCTTCAACCCATTATCTTGTCATTCCTTCAAAAAACACGCACACGCTCATTATATTCCCATAATTATTTACGAACTCGCACTAGTCCGCCATTATAAACGCATTCATTATACAACGTAGAAACCGCATATATATTGTAAACTTCGCTATAGGTATTTATTTATCTCTCGCTCATACATACATCGCGCATTTATATATATTACCGCTTATTTATTGCATACAAAATGCATAACTCAACGCATCGCTAATTTAATTGAAAAATTATCAATTATTGTTCGTCATTCAGAGTGAAGTTCGCTCGCGACATTTTGTGGCCAATCGCTCAAGCTGTCATACAACTCTCGCATTTAATACGCGTATTCATAGTTATAAATTTCCTGTACATAATAAATTCCGTATATCATGGCGGCGAAAGAATTAAAACGTAAAATTACATTATTACAAGCTAAAAAAGAAGCTTTGTTCTCAATAGTACAACAGTTATACGACCTCAGCCTTAAGGTTTCTGATCCATTAAATGAGAAAATATTTATATCTCGCATCCAGTCGTTGGAAAAAACTAGAACAGATTTTTTCGATACTCTCGACTCATTGAATCTATTGTCTTTACAAGACGACGAAGAGGCTACACCGTCATTCAGTGAGCTTAACTCGTTCGATGATTTTACTGTAATATTATTGCGGTAGAAAAATCGATCACGGAACTCAAGGTCAACTCAGATCGTCGCAAATATGAATTTACTAAAAAATTTGCTCCAATTGAGTTGATAGGCTTTGATGGTAGTCCTGATAAGTGGCCAGTCTTTTATCAGAATTTTAAAAGTCTTATCCATGATAATCCCACTCTTTCACCCACCGAGAAGGCTCAGTATTTATTAAGTAAGCTGTCTAAAAGCGCTTTGACTGCATGCAGTGGTGTTCCAAATACCGGTGAAAATTATTACATTCTGTGGAATAATCTTGTCGAAAAGTATCACGATGTTCGCGTGCAAGCATCGATGTATGTTGAGCAAATGTTACATTTTAAAACGCAAACCACAGATGCTTTTTTGGAACAGTTCTGTACTGCTGAAGCAGCCCTACGCTTATTACAAATCGATGACAACTCCGCTGTCGGCAACATCGAATCGAACCCGCATCCGCAACAAACGCACCACGCACTCACGCATCCATCGCAGTCACCCCGCAATTGTAATATTTGTAAAACGCAACCAGAACATGCACTATTTAAATGCAGCTCTTTCTTATCTCAGAATGCACACACACGCAATTCATTAGTCGCTAAACACGGTTTTTGCTATAACTGTTTGGGATTTCATAACATAAATAATTGTAAATCTCAAAATCGCTGCTCGATATGTCAGAAAAAACATCATACGCTCATTCATATCAATAACTTTCACAACAACAACAATCAAAACAACTCATCCAATAATAAATCATTCCAAAACTCATCCATTCATTCATCACCGCACTCATCATCGCAACCGCAATTTAATCGAGCATCATACAACGGGAGCCGCCCGCAGCAGCCGCCTCTGGCGCCTGCACCGCGTGTTATAGATTACGCAGCAGGTCGCGAGCACTCCAGCGTAGCCACCGAAGCGGAACCGGCCGCCGCAGCTCAATGTAGACACTCCCAGTTGCAACAAAGTAACTTGTCATTATCAGCTGTAACTCGTGCGCCCGATAATAATAAAAACACCGTTGTAGGTATTACTACCTACTGCATCTGTGTATGCTTACGACGATAATAATAAATGCCATAAGCTACGCGTATTCCTTGATACGGGTTCTATGAGCCACTTTATCACTAAAAATTGTTGTGAAAGACTTAATTTAAATATTAAAACCGCTTCAACTACCATAAACAACGAGAAAGTTGCAAACCGCACTTTATTGCGAAGGGAATACTTAGTCTACCGTGTATGTATATTTTGCAAATATGTCTATTCGTTATGAAATATCGGACCTTTTTTAAATCATATGGTGAAATACACGACAACTATAACAGACGTAACAAAAACAGACTTGTATTACCGGCAACAAGACTACACATATTCGGGAAAAGCCCAAACTATAGATTAATATCAATTTATAACAGTATTCCTGAGTATTTGAAAAGCGAACAAAGAACCTCCCGTTTCAATAAAAATTTAAAGACTTATCTTCTTAAAAAATGTTATTACACAATAGAAGAGTTTAAGGCTGACAAACATTTGGACAAATGATTCAATCTCTTGATTATAAATACATAAATAACCTAAGCAAACTATACACACACGATTGCATATTTTTATAATTTATTTTTATAATTTATTTTAATTAATTGTTTATCTGTTATAAATGTATATTAGAAGAATAATATTAACACCACTAAAGTAATAAGACAATTATATATAATGGATTAATGGTAGTTGACTACGAAAATTAAATTAATAGCAATGCGCAGATTAAAAGAAAAACAATAGGTATAAATATTATAGACTACCATAGAATAATGTATGTGCCATAGAATTGACTGATGTATAATAATATTGTTTTTGGTCTGACTCACACATACTTACTTGCAAACGCCCTTCCAGGGCTCATGTCAACCTACCAACCTAATTATTTAAGATCTTGTGTATTATATAATACTTGTTATTGTATATTACCTATTTTAATGATGTACATGAATGCAATAATAATAAATAAATAAATAAAATAAATAAAAGGTATAGGCAAATCGGAAAGTACCTCGTTAGGTACTGCTACTTTCGTGATACATTCGCGCTCTGACGCACGGTGTAAATACACAATAAACGCTCGTGTGATTGATTCTATCACCGATCACTTGCCAAACGCACCCGTAGATTTATCCCAGCTAGATCATCTGCGTGACATACCCATGGCAGAGGATAACTTCCACACGCCCGCGGACGTCGACTGCCTGATGGGTAATGAGCTCTTTGCATTGTTGTTATGCGGAAAAAAGGTAACTTCTGCTCGATCACCTGTTATCGGTGTGGAGACCACGCTCGGGTATATTGCTAGGGGACGGGCAGACTGCGACCAGTCTAGCTCGCGCGAAAATGATAAGTCATTTTTTTGTAACGTCGACACGCCTTCTTTAGAAACTTTAACGCAACGTTTTTGGGAGCTTGAAAGCGAACCCAACCAAAAGCATTTTAGCCCTGATGACGAGACTTGCGAAAATATTTTCCAGTCTACTTATACGCGAGACGACAGCGGGACCTACACTGTTTGTCTCCCATTTAAATATGACGCTTCAGAACTTGGTGATTCTTATTCAACCGCTAAACGCCGTTTGATTAATTTAAAGAAAAAATTAGACGCTACCCCTGAATTACGCAATGATTACAACACCACAGTGCAGGATTATATTGATCGTGGGTTTTTATCTAAAGTCGA
This sequence comes from Ennomos erosarius, assembly GCA_963580505.1. Lineage (NCBI taxonomy): Eukaryota > Metazoa > Arthropoda > Insecta > Lepidoptera > Geometridae > Ennomos > Ennomos erosarius. The sequence goes on from OY756998.1 coordinate 52,002, forward strand.
GATGGATTGTTCCGCTCTGATAATAACGCTTATTACATACCGCATAGGGCTGTCTATCGATCGGACAAAACCACATCAAAAACTCGCATTATTCCCGACGCATCGTGCAAAACTACTTCCGGAAAATCGCTCAACTCATTGTTATACACCGGACCTAGTTCACAACGCAATATCTTTGATTTGTTAATCAATCTTGTAACGGCACGGGGTCCCGTTTACATTTATAAAACAGGTTTCTTTAGCAGGAAATAATATTGAAAATAACTTACACAACGCAGCTGATCGTTGCTGAAGGAAACTGTTACAGTAGTGTGATAATATCATAACTATTCTTAAATTGTTAGGAAAATGTGAAAATAGGCCTCTGTGGAAACATCGTTACTAGTAATAAAGTTCATTGATAACAACGCGTTAAAGTAAATTATCAAAAGCTAAACTATAGTTTATTAACAGGATTAGAAGAATGGGTTAAACAATCTGATCGAATATTGAGTAATTAATTGCTTGTTCTAAAGAGGACAGATAGATAAATACTTATATCAAATTCTTAATTCTTTATATACAGGTCATATTTTCAGCTGAAAACAGAGTCCACGTGGAGTGACTCCACGTGGAGTGCAGGCTCAGAATGTATGTACTTCATTCAGCGGAACGAATAAATTCCACCAATCAGAGAGCAGTATACTAAATCTAGATGGTCATGACGAGCTGCAGAAGATGCTGGTCCACGTGGAGTGCGGGCTTAGTACGAACTATGTCGACCAATCAGAGAGCAGTATAGTAGATCTAGATGGTCATGACGAGCTGCGTGCAGTACCAGGTCCACGTGGACTGCCGAGGTTCTCGACCAATCAGGGAGAAGAATCGGGATGTGAAGAGCTGTGATTGGTTGCTAAGAACTGATGAGGAAGAGTTCTAGGCTTTATAAGGGGATGTAAGAGGGGGATTGAAGATAGTCTCGGGCAGGATGCCTGCAAATAATTAGCTAAGGAAATACTCTTTAGTTGTTCGGTTCGCGATATAGGGATTTGTTTCGAGAATCCTTACGTTATTGTTTAGTGCATTTGGATTGCAGTGATTAAGGATTTGGATATTATTTGTGAGTAAAGTAGACATTTTATAATTAATGAGATTTTAGCTAGGGAAGCTGCATTTACTAAATATTTTCATAGGTTTTGCTCATATTAAGAAAGTTCATTTATTTCTTTGATTGAAATTTTATCAAAACGGTTTGAGTTGAACAGAGCAATTAGATTCTAGTGTTTTAACTGAATAATTACTTACTAATAGAGATTCAAGAATCTGTAATGTATGTTGTTTCTTACTTGTATTCAAGAGATATAAAGATGTCTGAATATTACTAATAGTGGTAGCTATGGATATATTGTTAAATTATTATGCAATAATATAAGATTGATTTAGAGTGACACATATTACTAACAGTAATCATCTATTTTTAATAGAGCTACTTATTGGTTTAGATAACCTAAGAATGATCATTTGTAATGAATTAAACTTATTCCATGGTTGGAACATGTAACTGGGACAACAGTTATTATTTGGTTAATAGCTTTCAGCTGATATTTGGGGCGAGAGTCTCCGAAAGTATACCTAAATTCCAAGGGGAATGCGGGATCTTTCAAATACAGCTTGAGAGTTAATAGCTGGATCGACGGTAAATATTAGGAGCGAGAGACTCCGAAAGTATATCTAAATTCCAGAGGGAATGCGGGATCTTTCTTATACAGCTTAAGGGTTAATAGTTGTTTTCTTCTTCATCTGATAGAAATCAGTGATCAGTCTGGGATAGACAGATTAATGAAGTAGCGAGGGTCTACATTTTACATCATTATAATTATGTGTTGAACTAAATCAACTTATATGAGAATAATCTAGTTTGGAAAGTATTCCAAGCAGTCAAAAGAGGGAGTGTTCCGTGACTGCTATTTATTGAGTTATATACTTGTATAAATTATGAGATTTAATATAAGCCGTTTTATTAAGGCTTTTGCTCACTCTATTTTAGAAGAGTTCATGTTTATTTATCTGTATTGAATTGTTGAGATATTGTGATTCTGGATTAATAGAGTCTAGGCACCCAGCCTTCAAACTTGGGATAGTGGAGGTACCCACCCTTCTAATATGGGACAGTTGAGGAATCCAGCCTTCTAACATGGAAGTTGAAGGGTGGTACGGAATGGTTGTGAGGGGAGGTTTGGAGACCATTGGGGGAAACCCAGCAATGTATCTTTACAATAAATGCAGGAAATAGGGATGCTACATTGTCTATTATACATTCTCTATGTTTTCCAGAATAAATTACGATATTTTCTATTTGGTAGAAAATGTAAGCCTTTAGGTCATCTTCAGTCTAGGTATTAGGTTAAAAATTAACTTATTTCGATGTTCAACTTATAGGTCGATTAAATCGCAATCTTACGTGTATTGTTTAGTGATTGAGTAAAGGGAATGTTTTTAAATAGGGCGTAGCTAGGATTACGAAACTCGTAGACAATTCGTAGCTATTGGATTTATTTTCTTACTGAATTATTTTAGGTATAACTTTATTTGTACTAGTCACTAGTAGAACTTTAATACATATTTATATCTAAATTCAAAGTGAAATATCGTTAAAGGTTGTACTATAATTGTTAACATGAAATTCATACAATTAATTATTTAATCGGAAAAACATAATTTTATTACCATTTTAAAATACAAGTGAAAATAGCTTTAATTACGACATTAAAATATAGGTATTGATAATTAGTCTTTTATTCAATCTATCACGTAGGGAATAGCTTTATAGGTTCTTTATTATGCTTATACTTATTCGCTACTTGGGTATAATACGATCACAGCGGAAGGTTTATTCACTAGACGATTACTTGGCCAAAACATCAAACAATATAGATACTGTTAATTAGATTTAGTTAGGTGTAGGTTTAGGTAGGTAGTGGATTAGCAGCTAGTTAGGTTAGTTAGTTAGGTTTGAAAAATTTTATTTTAAAAGGGGGGGTTGTTACAATCTACGCATATTCGCTATCGCAGTAACCGCAGACATTGAGAAAATGTATTTTTGTGTAAAACTCGCTCCGTGTCATCAACAATTTCAACGCATTTTATTCCGATTTGATTCGGAGTCTGCGATTGAAACCTATCAGTTTAATCGGGTATCATTTGGTATATCCAGCTTGCCTTATCTCGCCATGCGAGTCGTGCGGCAGCTCGCCGCTGACGAACACGACTTGTTCCCGCTTGCAGCGGTAGAAGCTGATAACCGGATGTTCGTGGATGACTATGTTTCGTCCATGGACGGATTGGCTGAAGCCGAACTTACCTATCAGCAGATGGTGAACATGTTTATGGCCGGGGGTTTCAAATTAGTCAAGTGGATTTCAAATAGCTCTGAATTAATGAATATAATTCCGCACTCGCATAAAAATCCCGAATTAATTAATTTTGACACGGATAGTGAAGATAGCACAAAAATTATCGGAACGCAATGGCAACCGAATGATGATGTTTTCCGCTATAAAATTACCGATGATGATGCCGATAGTAGTTGCACAAAGCGCACCATTCTTTCCGCTACCGCTCGCCTTTTTGACCCTTTGGGAATTTTAGGTTGTGTAACCGCCTTTATGAAGTTGTTGGTACAGGAATGTTGGCAACGCGAGTTAGACTGGGACCAACCTGTCCCGGACTCATTACGACAAAAATGGACTCAGTTCAAAAGTGAACTTACAGATTTGTCGAAATTAAGTATACCGCGACATGTAGGTATAACCGCCGGGTCTCACGTGACCCTCGTAGGCTTCGCTGACGCCGAAAAATGCTATGGAGCTGTTGTGCATGTTTGTGTCGGTAGTGACGCGCAATCGCCAGGTGTTGTCAACCATCTCACTTCTAAATCGCGAGTTGAACCGCTGAAGAAAGTTTCGCTCGCTCGCTTGGAGCTCTGCGCCGCATTGCTTCTTGCTAATCTCATAGCCGCTGTACGCGATGTTATTAGTGAACGCTGCCCTATAAATATGATATACGCATTTTCCGACTCAACTGTCGCATTAACTTGGATACATTCACCCGCATTTAAATTTCATACGTTCGTTGCAAACAGAATAACCGAAATAAACTCTAAACTTCCCGCTGCTCACTGGTATCACATCAACGGTGATGAGAACCCTGCAGATATAATATCGCGACCAATAACGCCGAAACACGTATTGGATAATTCAACGTGGTTTCATGGACCGCAGTGGGTTTCTCGCCCTATCGAAGAGTGGCCCATCAAGCCATTTCTTGTCTCACCCAACACTGACGATAAACTAGAGGAGAAAACTGTATATCTCTCGTTACCGGAACTGACGACGCACCTGAACCTCATTCAATTGACAAACTAATTGAACGCATCTCATCATATAAAAAATTATTACGCGCCACAGTATACTTAGTACGCTTCGCAACAACTCTCGCACAACCGGTTTAATTACGCCTTCGGATTTAGATACCGCTGAACTCTTTCTCGTACGCCACGTACAAAGTCAAAACTTTACACATAACATTCACGCTATTAAAAATAATAAACGCATCAGTAAATCGCTTATCAAACTCAACCCTTTCATTGACGACGAAAACATACTTCGCGTCGGTGGTCGCCTGACTCATTCTCAGCTCGACTATGGACAGAAACACCCTATTGTTCTGCCATCGAAACATCGCCTAACCCTTATTGTTGACTATTTTCACGTATGTAATCTACATACTGGTCCTTCCCTATTACTTTCCCTGCTTCGACAGAAGTTCTGGATTCTCGCCGCTAGAAACCTAGTTCGGCAAAGAGTGCACCAGTGTAACACATGTTTTAGACTTAACCCTAAATCGCCTAACCCCTTAATGGGTGATCTCCCATACTTTCGAGTGTCCGAAGCAAAGGCATTTGTTTATACAGCCGTGGACTATGCCGGTCCATTCTTCATCACGCATATACGCCGTCGCGGTGTTAAAAGCCAAAAGGCGTACATTTGCCTATTCTGCTGTCTCACCACAAAAGCTCTTCACCTCGAGTTAGTGTCAGACCTAAGCTCGGATCTCTTCCTTGCAGCTTTTAACCGCTTTATCTGCAGAAGAGGCCCAGTTTCAATATTATATTCTGACGGAGGTACTAATTTCTTGGGCGATCAACGCAAACTCGATGATATTTACACGCTACTCGAATCTGACGCACATAAAAATTACATTGGTCAACAATTAGCTGATCAGCGCATTAAATTTCTACATAGCTCGCCGTATGGTCCGCATTTTAATGGTCTCTGCGAGATCAACGTGCGCTGTGTTAAATCTGCTTAAACTAATAAATCTTCCAGTTTTAACCTACGAAGAGTTTAATACTCTCTTGGTTCAAATTGAACGCTTATTAAATAGTCGACCGCTGTGTGTACTAACCTCAGACCCGTCTGACTTAGCCGCGCTAACGCCTAATCACTTCTTAAATATAACGCCTTTAAAATACCTAGCAACTGAGGATGTGTCAAACGTATCTGACTGCCGCTTATCTCGCTACCAATTTGTAAACAAATTAGTCCAAGGTTTTTGGCGTCGTTGGAGTCTAGAATATTTAACTTCACTCCAGCAACGCGAAAAATGGAATTCGCCAACTAACCCAGTTCAGCTAGGTTCAGTAGTGGTTATCAAAGATAACAATGATAGTAAAGACGATATCATTCGCACTTTAAAGGTCCGCACTGCTTCTGGCACTTACATACGTCCAGTCGTCAGAGTGTGTCCTCTTCCTCTGCAGTAAAATTTAGGTAATAATTTAATTTAGTTTTAGTTTTTTTTTAACGCTCTCGCATAATTTATAGCTCTTAATTTTTTATAAAAATTTATCCGCCCTGTCTAGTTATTTCTAGAGGAAATCCTCTAGGCCGGGGGAGTTGTACGCGCCGCTTATTTAGTTATATTTCATTTATATTTTGGAACTACCCTCACACTCACTCATTCACACGCATTTCCATGTCTATCCTACCCTACCCCAAGTCTGCATTCACCTGTGGTCGTCGCAAGACGCATGAAACGCTACGCATCGCAAACGCATACCAAAATATCAAAAAATCATTGAAATATCCGCGGCCGCGAGTCACTGGACTTCTAACGCTAAAACTATTCTTAGAGATTGTGATATGTGCAACAAACCAGTGCCGATCTGAATGGATTACTCCATATCGAAGGACTATTTTTCTAAAACCACCAGGTACCCATTCTGCACTTCCTAATCTGTATCACATCTCCTTTCAGTTGCCATTGTAAAAATATGTACTTTATACCTAGGTGACTACATTGCTTGTCTCACCATTGGGTCCTATAGCCAAATCACTGTAATGTAGCTGCACCACAGAAGAGGATTATCTGCGGTACAAATCTATGGTCCCAAAACAGACTAATTATATCGGTAATCACTTCCCCCACCGTCAGACTGAAGTTCGCCGACGTTGTCTATGGGTACGTAAACAAAGCTAGTGGGCCCGATTAATATTTATTTATTAATACAATATTAACTTCACAATCTTATTCCACCGTCTCCATTCCACCTCAGGACCACGTGGCGGGGGGAAAGTCTCCATCCCTACGTTGTAGATTTACCTTTTGCTCGTACGAAACGCTTTGCTGATTCCTTCATTGTACATACAGCTAAGGAATGGAACTCACTCCCGTCGTCGGTCTTTCCATCCACTTATAACTTATGTGTCTTCAAATCTAGAGTAAATAGGTTATTTCTGGGTAAGCGTGCTCCACCTTCGACCTCATCGTCACTTACCATCAGGTGAGATGTAGTCAAACGCAAACCCATTGAAGGAAAAAAAAAATATAAAGGGTAACGCGCGTGTGCACTGTAGATCGATCAACACAACTAACCCTCCCCATGGATGAAATAAAAAAAAGAAGGATTGAGTTTTGATTGACATCGAACTGAAGCTCAAAATGGCGGACATATTACATATGTGTGTCAGCTGAAAGTAGGGCGACCGGCTGCATATGATGTGAGCGTGTGCGTGTTCCGCTCGTACGTACGAAGCGTTCCGGCTTCCTAAGGGAGCTTCAGTTTCGGATCAGACGGGATTCCCTCCTTCTTTTTTTAATAGCTCCATGACCCTCCCTTAGAAAGTTACAACTGTATTATTACCACTAAGTACGTAGTTATGGCGCTGAGAATCTGAAACAAAAACTATAGTTAGGGGACTTTAAAAAATCTTAAAATGGGCCTCTTCGTAGTATTATACTATACCCCGTAACGATAGCATTCATGCTATTTGTCGAATGAAACCTTATGACCTCATTTAACAGTCTAGTAATCTGATTGCTAGACTGTATGATGTCTCAGGATGACGTGCGCAGTGCAGTGTCACACAAAACTTTATTATTTTAAAGTTCCGAGTGACACTGCAAATGTTATGGGTGGCCGTGTCGCGTTAACATCTGGGCCCGAAGTCTACTATTTTGCGTCATGTGTAATCACGTCATAATGTTTCTTCTTCGTCTTCTTCTTTAATGGCTTTCTATCGCTGTTTTGCAATAATTCTGCCAATGTCAAGTGAGTAAAATTTGTACGGTTATGTCAAGTCAAAGTCATATTTGGTCAGTCAGTCAAAACGCCAACAGTAAAATGGTGGATATTCTACTGAAGGCTCTAAAACGGCCGTTGAAGCAAAAACGAAAATGTAAGTTTCTAGAATTTTGAAATCATTTGCCAACACTCGTGCACGTTCACGAACACTTAACGGATAATAATCCACCCTTATTACACATTAAAATTCAGAATACACAGGTTTTAAAAAATAAATTCATAATTCGCAACCGCCATTGTCGGAGTTTCTTCAAAGACCCCGTCATAATGGTTCATGAATGGTACCATAATGACAGATTTTGACACTAATGTTAGTCTCCGAACCATAAGTAGACTAATGGTAGTGTCAAAATCTATAATGATGGATGACAGATTGTGACACCAATAGGTAGTCTACAAACCGTAAGTAGACTACCATTAGTGTCAAAATCTGTCATTATGGCACCATTCATGTACTATTATGACACAATTGAAATAGCAGATTTCAGGCCCTGGTGAACGACCTGCCTGAAACGCCATGCATTCTCATAAAAAAGAAAGCTCCGGTGCAGGCCAGTGCTCAAGACAAGAGGATCGAGATGATTGGTGGGTAGGTTGGTTGGTTGGTGGGTTGGTTGGTTGGTTTGATTTGCTTGGTTGATTTGTTGTTTTTGTTGGTTAGGTTGGTTGTTGGTGGTGGTTATTGAGTTGAGTTGGGCTCTATGGACGGACTGACTGCACGAGCTGCCTAATACGCCTCTAGGGGGTCGTGACGAAAGGGAATCTGTACAGGCATAACGCTGTCGGTCCATTACAGATCATATCAGCCCCTGGCGTGGTATTTTACCATAAACGTGCGGTTCCTACTTTGGCTCGTACTGTCAGTAACTAGAAGAAGTATAGTCGCGAACGAAAATAATTTAAGAGCGGCTGGCAAAGCGCTGTATATGTATAACAATGCCCAATTTTGAGAGAGTGCCTTCTTTCGACCCCTTTTATGAACACGGTAAAGTGCACTTCTTATTGATTTTTGTTATACTAACCGCCGCCACCAGTGATCTCGACATGGTGGTGACCTTCAGCGGTGAGTAGGAGGGCTGGTCCAGGAGGAGCTGCCTGTAGAACAGCTCCAGCTCCATCGCCAGCGGCTCCTGGTTGGAGTCCGAGCTGTGCATCATCAGCTTACTGACCAGCTCGTGGGTAGTTTCCATCTGTTCAGAAAACTTTTAATCCCACTTGCATAAAATACTCATTATTTGTATGCCCACTCTACATCGCAGTAGTAAGTCCATAATTTGCAACTAAAACCAACCTCCATGTGAGTCAAATGGCAAGGTTCGATGAGCATCACCAAATTGAGCAAGTGGAAGATGCACCATAACAGCTGCATCACCACATTCGTCACGTGCATGCCTTCACTCTTCGCCATCTTGTCTTCGACTGTGGACACGAGGAAAGGGTTTACAGACCAATTCTAGTACAAACTTTGAATCGAAATCCTTTAGTCAAAGCTATAACATATGGTGATTCAATAATTGTGTTTCAATCCAATCATTAGTAAGAACTGACATGCAGAGTACCAACAGGCATAATCGTCATGTTTTCGGTGTTTTCTTCTTCATGTGACGTGAACCAAATCATGGACTACAATCCCTATCGGCGGAACCAGGAGGCTTAGGCCTGGTTTTCACAGACCCAGTTGCTGACCACCCAGTATTTAGCAACTGCACGTGTACAGTAGAATTAAAAATTTTGAAGTAGCTGATCGACAGCAACTGTCCGGGCAATATCGGTTCAGCTTGAGTTTCACGGAGCCAGTAGCTGCCAGATCTACACCGTCCTTCACTGTCCGCCTGCTACTGGGCCTGTGAAGGCCAGGCCTTGTGTCGAGCGGCGGGCGCCTGCGTGTGACGTACGCATGTTGTTGATGAAGTAGTAGGAGGAGACGAGGAGGTGCAGCAGGAAGAGGGCGAGCATCATGAGCGCGGCGGCGCCGTGCCCGCGGTCCACGCGCCGCACCTCGCCGCAAGCCGCGCCGTACACCGCGCCCAGCCGCCGGACCAAAGCGTGCCGCCGTTGGTGCGGGTGCGGCTGCCGGCCGCCTGCTGGCTTGGCGCCACCCTCTGCGGCACATGCGATAACTATATATAACATATGGTTACAGTAGCTTCCTGGAAGGAGGAGGGCCCACACCTATTCCCTCTTTCCCCCAAATCCACTTTCTATACTTGGATTTTCGTTACCTCTAAAGACTAAATATTTTTAAAGCGACTTCAACAAAAGTAGCCGTTCAAAATTCAACCATAATAATGTTTTTCGTGTATTACTTCCGGCATTTGTGAACATTCTTTTGTGAAATTTTTATGGTTCATTTTTATATAATCAAGTATCCTTTCTGGCAGGACTTAAATTTGGTGATAGAGTAGGTACTAGATACTTCGCTACGCTCCAAGAATTACAGCAAACTCTTTGAATTTGTATTACGAATAGACTGTAATAATTTACCTACAAGGACCATAAGAATATGATACAGATACCAGTAAGCAATGCCCTCAAATTGTTATTGAGAGCTCTGTAGACATGCATGACATGCAGCGTGATCATGATGGCCAGCATCAGTCGCAGCTGCGCGATCCAGTAGCTGCCGTAGTAGAACCAGTACATCAAGCAGATCCATTCTGGAAATATTAATAAGTAAGTATAATAACTACGCCCCACAGCTTACGGGTCTATTCGTAATTACTTCTAGTAGATAAAAGACATTAGTAACGTTAACTATGAGATTGAGCTTTCAGTGAAAGAAGAACATCAGGATTAAACCAATAAGTGAGTCTTTTGTAGTTGATGAGTGACAGAGTTGGTAAAAAAGTAGATGGATGGTTCGGCTTGTATAATGCGGACACATGAAGCTGCATACTGTCCGCATCGATCACAGCGACGGTGTGCATCAGCAGCCCGTGGTCGGTGCAGGTGAGAGTCACGCAGGACAGTGCCCACAGGAAGAACAAGAAGATCTTCTTCTTTTCTGAAAACATCGGCCAGTGGTGGATGTTCAACTCGCGGTTTATCTGAAACGTGAAAAGAACTATCACATTCAACATTGTATTTTAGCGACGAAGTAAATATAATTGTGTTGACAAAAACGATAAATGATAATTGGACCTTCTGCACCCGATTTATGCAAGACATCAGGAACCTCATGTGTGCCGGAGCCCCGTAGGCCGCAGTGCCGGCGATCACCATCAGCAGGCCGGAGTGCAGGATCCAGACGGCGCGGCGCGTGCTGCTGCGCATGCGCACCGTCCTCGCCGGCTCCAGCTGCAGCTCGGAGGCTATGGTCCCGATGGTGACCGCGTCTGGAAGGAATGCCAGCGTCGGGGAGCTGACGGACTCAGGTGCACACTTGTAGGAGGTTACGTGTACAACTAACACTCACTGAATATCGTGACGATGATGTATCCATAGACACTCCACCCCGCAGACAGGCTGGCGCGCCATCCGCTCTTGTTCGCCACAAACCGCAGCGGAGCTACTCCTGCAAACCTCGACACACGCAGGACTACTGCTAAAGCTCCCGATACGAAGCACTCTGTGGCATCGTCCATGGTGCTTTTACTATAAACATTTCAAAAGAATTGCTCGTAGTCTTTGAAAATGTAACCATGTTTTCATCACAGCTGCTCGTAAGTGATCATCATCGACAGCCTGAAGACGTCCACTACTGAACATAGGTCTCCCCCACAGAGAGACACTTTGAGCGGCTGCTCGCCTCCTGCATCCATCGGCATATTTTATCATCATCTCGACAGCCTAAAAACGTCCACTGCTGAATATAGGCCTCCTCCACAAAGTGCTACTCTGAGTGGCAGCTCACCCTCTGCATCCATCGACATATTTTATCATTGTCATAATCATCAAAAGCCTGAAGACGTCTACTGCTGAACATAGGTTTCCCGCACAGAGCGCCACTTTGAGCGGCTGCTCTCCTCCTGCATCCATCGGCATACCTTATCATCATCATCAACAGCCTGGAAACTCCCACTGCTGAACAAAGGCCTTCCCCACAGAGCGCCACTTTGAGCGGCTGCTCGCAACCTGCATCCATCCGCATATTTTATCATCATCATCATCATCATCAGACGTCCACTGCTGAACATAAGCCTCCCCCACAGAGTGTCACTTTGAGTGGCTGCTCGCCTCCTGCATCCATCGGCATATTTTATGTATTATTTTAAATTAATTTTGTTTTTTTTTAACGAGCATATGCCTTTATTACTCCAGCTAAGTACTACAATAAAATTATTAATTTCAATTTCATTTCGTTGTGTTCCGGTGCATTTGGTTTCGGTTTTTTATATATACATAGTATATAGAATAATAATACTTCACAATGCAATACGGCGCGTGAAAATAAGAAGTCTGCACGACATTTTTCACAAAAGTTAAACAATAACATAACTCTATTTTTTCCTCGCAAATGTGATGAAAAACGTCGTATGTGGGTCATTGCACCCTTGTATCATAATGTACTATTTTATTTTTCAAATTGCTTTAGCTTGTATTTCTGAATTATTTTTATTAAGACAAAATATCTAGTTCATGATAACTAGACCAAAAACGATAAAGTAGGTACTTACAAGCTAAGTGCTAGACTCAGACCTTCAGCAGTCCGTAGCTGCCTCGGAGGTACGTTGACTAAACATTCAAACATCGCCACCCCGGTGACAAACAAGCTGTCTACAAACAAAGTAATCTAAACACCAGATAGCATGAAACAAACAGCAGATGGTCAGATTACCCTTTCGTTGTTTTTACTATACCTACTTTGTAATTTGTAGGTAACCTTCGATCATTAAAGTACAGTCAAAGTCAACTTGTTTGATGGCTACTTTTAAGGCATAAGTAAAAAAAATGCTTAAAATATTTTGACCCCTTTGAGCAAAATCGACGTTGTATTGCTGCTTTAAAAGGCACCAGCAAAGTTTGTATGGAATTTAACTGCTGGTGAGTTAGGTACTGTTTTAGCCACCATCCATTATTGGTCGAGTTTTGTTCTACTGCGACAAACGGTTGCATATTTTAAGTGTATTACAACGCCATCTAGTTAATTTTGAAGGAATCAATACCGTATTTTGTTATATAATTTTATTATGATATGTCGGCGCAACGGAATTAAGCGTTAATAAAAACATTAATGGTTGTGAAACGACTCAAACGGTTACGTCGTTGAGCCCCGCCTCTCCGTGAATCAGGCGGCTAGTGGGAGGAGTGAGAGCGTAATATAAGCGCTCGGCGCGCGGCGTACCGGGCATTCTGCGTTCGGACGTCGAGCGAACCACTAGTCTTAAAAGTGTTTAAGTTCTCGCCTGAATCACAGTAATTGTATATTTAATTAATTCAATTGTAATTTTGCACATTGTTTAAAAGTAAATAATTCTTTAAACATCGAAGAAGTGTTTTATTATGGAAAGCAACGAGTTCCAAGAAAGGAGCTCGTCACCAATACTTCAGTCAGTCCCTCCAATTTCTGACATCAGAAGTGGGACGAATCGGTGTCGGCGCCCGGACCATCCGGCGAAAATGGAGAGGACTTAATCATCATTGATGCTTACCATTCAGCATTAAAGAACCTTGGATGGTACAAAGCTCTTGCCAAGATTCGTGATGAAAACTGGTTCCCTGAGATGTCAAGCACTGTGGGGTTATTTATTGGTGACTGTGTGATATGCAAGACGAGCGAAGGATCATCAGGAGCTAGACAAGTACAGCCGTATCCCATAGAAAACGAGCCTATTCGGTTTCACACTGCTTCTCACAACACTGTTGGCTGGTGTTTTGCTCCAAATACTTCATCCTTAATGCGGTCCCTTATGAAATGCATAATTAGGCCTATGTGCTTTGACCTGGTGGAGACTATGGGGTTCTGACATGGCTTTGGTGCTGCCTGATTGTCATTCCAGATGGAGATCTTTCTTTTGTTTATACCCAGGTCTTTGAAAGGTGCTTTTAAATGAATAGCTTCTTTTGCAGCTTCGGTTGTTGCAGTGTATTCAGCCTCTGCCGTTGATGGCGCAGCGCTTCTCTGTTTCCTGGATGCCCAGTTTATAGGAGCACCTGCAAACTTAAAGCGGTGGCCGGAGGGGACTTTACGGTATAGTTTGCGGGCAACCCAACCGGTATCTGCTATGCCTTGTGGGTATTTTCCAGTTTTTTTAAATATAAAGCCCACATCTTTGGAACCTTTTAGATAACTGACGACTCTTATTGCGCTTTTGATGCGCATCATCATGGCTGTCATTAAGTTGTGATGGATAGCTTACTGCAAGTGCTATATCTGGTCTGGTGGCTGCGGCGAGGTACATGAGTGTTCCAATCAGATTTTTGTAAGGTTTGGGTTGCTGCTGCAGGTCCTGTTGCAGATTTTCGACAAAATCATCATAGCTTGTTTCATCGTGTTCATAGTACATCTTGTTCATGACTTTTACATCCCTGCCACAGTCACAGTGTTTCTTCAGGTTTCGATTACATACTTTGCGTATACAACAAACATTCCTTCTTTAGCTTTTTGGCTTAATTTTCCCTTCCTATTTTTAATCAGGGTAAAAACTTTACTTCCGAATACATAAGTCATTCGCAGATGGTGTTCGGCCAACCCATTTTTATATGGTGTATCTCCGCTTAGGGCTTTTGCAGGACTTCTATTAATCAAGTGATTAGCAGTAAAAACTGCCTCAGCCCACAAGTTTTTCAGAGTGTTTGCTTCTATCATTAAGCATCTGGCTTTCTCCATCAAGCTTTGGTTTTTACGCTCGTTTATCCCATATTGTTGCGGGATATTATGGTGCGGTCAATCAGCTTTCTTCGGATACCTATTTCTGTCAGATACTCGTTGAACTTATTTTTGATGTATTCTTTTCCGTTATCTGATTGCAGATTTTTGGTCTTTTTATTTGTAAAGTTCTCTACTTCATTTCCGTATTCTTTGAACTTCTCTAATGCTTGACTTTTTCTTTACATGCAGTATACATAGGCGTATTGCGTGTAGTCATCAATGAAAGTCGCGTAGTGTTTGGATCCGGCTAGTGATTCGCGTTCGAGTGGGCCACGTGCGTCAATGTGAACGATCTGCAGTAGTTCAGTTGTTTTTATTTCGTCATGTTTCGGGAAAGGAAGCATTGCTAATTTTCTTTTTATACAGGTTTCACAATTGTCGAGTTTTTCAAGTCCTTTTCATTTACGTGTCCGAATTTCTGATGCCATTGCATAGTTTTGCTGTCGGTCCTAGGTGCGTGGTTAGCGGTCTCGTCTGGTGTATCGGGTTTTATATAGTGCAGCCCGTTCTTCCGCTTTACTGTTCGAAGTACTTTGTTGTTATCTCCAAGTATAGGGGCTTGTTTTTCAGGAAATGATTTGTTTTCTATGTTTGTTGTTCTTCCGACTGACAGGGGGTTGGTTGTCAAATCGGGTACGTATAGGATCTCTGTCATATTGAATTGGCGTTAGTCGGCTGTCATGGTGACTTTACCTTTTCCTTTAATAGCCATTGTATGGTTTTTGGATGCCAACTTAAGAGTTCCCGTTTCTGAGGTTGTGTTGGTGAGTGGCTTACTGTTTCCACAGATGTGCGACGAGCGGCCGCTGTCGGGACACCATACTTCTTGTTTTGTGTCCAGTTGACTTGTGTTCATACACACATTGGGGTTGCTTGGTTGTTGTTTTTGTTGGTTTTGTTTTTCTTTTGTTTCCCTAGCATGCTTCCGTGCTATGGCCGTTCTTTTCACAATTTTGACAGTGCTTTGTACTCTTCTTCTTCGAGAAAGGTGCACCATCGCTCTTTTCTGGATCATTGTTTTTCCGAGCTTCGCTTTCCTCTGTGATCTTTATTTTCGGTTCTTCGGGTTTGGGTAAACTGTCTCGGGATTCCACTGCGATGTGGACTCGATGATCTTTGTTTTAGGCTCTTCGGGTTTGGGTAAGCTGTCACGGGATTCCACTGCGATGTGGAAATCCTTATGTGCTGCTGGTACTGTACAACATCCTGATGCTCAGCAAGTCTGGATGAAGGTCGGCATCGTGTCGGCGAGTTTGTCCACGATGTCCATAAAATTGTTTAAATGTTCGCGGAAATCATTGTTTTCAACCTGTTTCAGGATTAATTGGTTGAGTATTGCCTTTCGTGCGGGCCTGTGCTTTGATAGATATTTTTTGGTTTGTCCCACAGCTCATACGACGTTTAGCGGTTTTGATCTGACACTTTGATTCAGATGGGGATGTAAGCAGCAGCGGCTCTGACCTCGCTGGCAAATCTTTTTGCGTTTACTTAACTTTTTCGTTTTTCTTTGACGGTGACGTTTCAATGCCACTGGCGACTTCCCACAATTCATTTTTGATCAGGATTGCTTGGGCTTATGCGCTCCGTGTGTCGTGGTTTTCTTTGGTGAGTGCATCGGTCCGATGCACGTCATTTTTATTTCATGGTCGCACTTTATTGGAAACTATATCTGAAATAAGCGGGGAGCCGTGCTCTGCTACCACTTGTAGGGGTGGTTCTCATGAGGCGTAGCATTGAGCGAACAAAGATTCCAGAAAGAAAGAAAGAAAGAAAGAAAGAAAGAAAGAAAGGCGAAATGGTAATGTTTAAAATAAACCCAAGAACCCAAATAGGATTAGACCTTGAGTACCCAGGTGCTTATGAAATTTGGAAGTTACTGCCAAATGACCGCTACCTAGTAAAAAAGGGTACTTGGAAGAGGAATACCCAAAAATGTGGCACATGATCAACTCCGACTTGCACCGAAGCCAGGGATTGCAACTCGAACCGTGTCGGCAGTAGAAGATGATGTTTCAGAAAGTAATCAAAACCGTAGTGACAGAGATTTCAATGGTCAATTATTAATCGAAGATTATTTTGGAAAGAGATTGGAGTCATGTTTTGTATAGCTTTCTTACAACTTTTATGTTGTTCAAGTTTGTTGAGGACAGGGGCCTCCAAACTCTGGTACTTAGTCCATGTTTGTTGAGGACATGGGCCTCCAAACACTTTTATGTAGTCCATGTTTGTTGAGGACAGGGGCCTCCAAACACTTTTATGTAGTTCATGTTTGTTGAGGACAGGGGCCTCCAAACACTTTTATGTTGTCTAAGTTTGTTGAGGACAGGGGCCTCCAAACACTTTTATGTTGTCTAAGTTTGTTGAGGACAGGGGCCTCCAAACTCTTTTACTTAGTCCATGTTTGTTGAGGACAGGGCCCCAAAAACTTTTATGTTGTACAAGTTTGTTGAGGACAGGGGCCTCCAAACTAGTTTTGATAATTATCTTTTTGTCTAGTAATGGGATTCTAATCTAGTTGATATTTTTGATCTGACAACAGTTCAAAAGTGAGAGGTTTCGTCAGAATAGAAGCCGAGCTAGATTAAATTCTAATGCATTGTTTTATGTTCGTTTTCGTAAATTCACGTCGAGCGCGACATGCAGCAGAATGGCCGTGTCGGCGCAACGGAATTAAGCGTTAATAAAAACATTAATGGTTGTGAAACGACTCAAACGGTTACGTCGTTGAGCCCCGCCTCTCCGTGAATCAGGCGGCTAGTGGGAGGAGTGAGAGCGTAATATAAGCGCTCGGCGCGCGGCGTACCGGGCATTCTGCGTTCGGACGTCGAGCGAACCACTAGTCTTAAAAGTGTTTAAGTTCTCGCCTGAATCACAGTAATTGTATATTTAATTAATTCAATTGTAATTTTGCACATTGTTTAAAAGTAAATAATTCTTTAAACATCGAAGAAGTGTTTTATTATGGAAAGCAACGAGTTCCAAGAAAGGAGCTCGTCACCAATACTTCAGTCAGTCCCTCCAATTTCTGACAGATATTGTTGATGATTGTATATATTGTAAAGAGATATTTTTTTTAATAATTACATTGTCTTGAAGTTTAACTCAATTTAAAAATACTGAACGCTCATTGGTTGGCTGTTGATCATCGGCTGTCCTCAACCAATGAGCGCTCATTATTTTTAAGCTTTAACAAATGTACGAGAAACTGGGGACAAGTTTGTGTCAGGAGAAGAAAATTTTCATTTAATTTGATTTATGATTTTGATAGTACATTCTTAATATTATTTTGATGCCCTTGTCATACGTTGTGTTATAATTGTTACCTATGTTATGTTATCTGTGGCTGTACGTTCATGGTTTAGGCTTTACTTATCCTTAACTGTGTATAAAGTCAAGGCAGGCGTATCATAACGCCTACGACTGCCTCTATTCTATCACCAACCACTGCTGTCAACCATTAAGTTCTTATCCGTAGTACATTCTAGTCATATTGTAGTTGTAATACTTAAAAGATAATTCCAACGCTATTACAAGTAATTTCAACTTTATATTCTGTAGGAGGAGATATAAATCGTTTAATGATGTTTGTACTCGATCACTTGGACTGATATCATGGGACCTACTTATACCGTGTAGATAATATATATAATAATAAACATATATCCTACATTATTACTCCTACGTTCCTAACTAATAGTAGTAGGTACTAATATTTTAATCTCTGTGCTAATGGTATTCAAGTTAGCTGTTGGACCATCTTGCGCAACTTATCATAAGTACCTAGGTACCTACTACCTACATTTGTGTGTTTTCTGTGTCTTCTATTCTTCTTCATGAGAGAGAGCCACACAAAAAATTTTAACATACAAACAGGCATTCTTTTGCTTTTATTATATAAGTAAGAAATGGACGGATATTAGGGAACAGGGATAAGATAAGTATATAACACATGTATACGACTGCCATAACTGTACAACCAATGTACGGCACAACAGATAATTTTATTACTCCTAAATTGTTGGTGTAACTCTTATTTTTGTACGTAACTGAGATGTCAGGCGACTAGACCTACGTTTAAACTTGAACCGCGGTGTCATTTGCCTTAAAAATGATTTATATTTAATTACTATTATTTCCCTGCAGGCGACTACTAAGACCACTCGCATATCAAGCCAATAGAAAGTGTTAATATTTTACATATCAGTAGTAGTAGGATGTGTGTTGAGGTCAGTCGGCAAACGTTTTGGCAAGCTTGTCTACCACGATCCTGGTCCTCTCCGACAGGTACCGGTCGATCTGACCGAGCACGCGCACCACGTGCAGCATCTTCTGTACTCCTTTCCTGAACTTGTCCATCTTTTCTGCGCTCGACTCCTCTTCCCTTAGACTCCTCAACGATAGAAAATATTTGGAAGATCGGTGGCCGACCCTCGGTGCAGAAAAAGCGCGATCCGTTTGGGCTCTCAATTTAGGAACCTTTATTTTCGGAACCTTCAGCTTTGGAACTTTAAACTTTTGCAATTTTAACGCAGGTATGAACCCCTCCGGTGGTGCAGCAGCCATCGGCACCAGAGTGTCGCCGTATCCGGTTTGGTCGCGCTCAGGATCCCTGAGAATAAATCTGCCATTTTTAACGGCTTTGGGAATGGCGTCGTGTATCAGGTCGCAGAATGACGCGACGTCAAAGCGGGGTTGCGAGCCTGAGGATTTCAATCGATGACTTGATCTTCCATATGATTCCTAAAACAGACACATCAATATAGGATTTGAACCCGCATCCATTCCATTCCATTTTAGCCTAGGTAGGTATTATCATAAGTATGTTTCCTTGTTATTTATGTTAATTTTAATGCCAATACAGAGGTTTTTGTAATCGCGTCTTCAAGACACTTTTGAATTGAAGGCGGGGTGACGTTACACTGGATGGCCTGGTGGGTGACCGTTACTCCCAAGCGAAACATTTCCCTGCAACCCTCGCGTTCACAGGAAGGTACAGTGGCATAGGAAGTGGAACTAAGTGAAATGGTTTACCCGTTCGTGATGAGATCCACAGTCTATGGTAACTCGCACCGGAGGGGCACAATGCCCATTATACGCCAACTGGAATCAATAGAAAACTCATCATTATATTTATTATTGGAACCTCTACTGTTTGTTTGTTTATTATTTTGTTGACTTTTTGTCTGTATGTCTGTCCGTCTGTCGCCAGGCTGTATCTCATGAACCGTGATAGTTAGACGGTTAAAATTGTTTACAGATGATGTGTTTCAGTGGCCGGTATAACAACAAAAATACTAAAAAACAGAATAGAATAAATATTTGCTGGTTTTATAGATAATGGTATCTAACTCAAACGGACCATATTATTAAACTGGTGGATTATCCCTATCTCGATCAGCTTAATCTCATATAACGATTCATAATTATTGGCTCGCTCGCTATAGCTACCTGTCTCCGGAGACTCCGCAATACCCAAAGCTGCGCGCACAATACATTGTTCAGTCACACGGACACCTGTCCGCCACAAGCCACAACCGTTCACTCAGCCACACAACTTGTGATAGATACGAACCGCCAGAATGATCGCAGCCGCCGCGCACCCGTACATTATCCCTCTCCAGCGCACATGTTGTCGCCTCGATGCACACTGCGTTCGCCGCCGCCGCGGGTCACGTACATCCGATGCGTGATCACGCCGCGTCAGCATTCCGCGATGCTTCAGCACTCGTTTACATTGAGCCAGCGATTTATACATGATGTATTCTCCTGCATTGGGTCATTCTTTTAGGCAAGTACCTATACCTGCCTCAGGAACTCTATTCTTCTAATTAACATTATAAATATGATGGTTTGTGTGTATGTTTACTCAGCGCTAAAATCATGGATCATGTCATGAGATAGACGAAAGCAGAAATGGTTCAACAGATTTTGATGAAACCTGGCGGGGCGGGGGTGGGACTTTTAGGTCCTGGAATAAAATAGGATGTTATGACTCGGATTTTTTTGATAATTTTGGGATTCCCCTTACTTAAATTATCTTGATCTTAAACCACGTCGAGTTCACAGTGTTCATTTTGAATCCATTGTTGTACAATGCTTCCAATTTCCAGTTGTTAAAATACCTACGTATAAGGTAATGTAGAGCGAGCAGTACTGGCTCTACCACTCGACGTGCTTAAACGAGGTTCAGCCGACTGCATCAGCAAGGTTAAAGTTACACAATCTGTCGTCGCATCTTATCTATCTGGTGTTATAGTGTAGCATGCAGTGGGCGGCGAGCGGATGGTACGCGACCAGTGTGCTGGTGTACCTGGCCCTCAGGTGCTACTACCAGAATGAACTTGAGGCGGCTCGCGTGGGTGGCGCAGGCGGCGCTGCTTCTGGTCGCTGTCACTGTTGTGGAGGTTCGCTTCTTGTTTTATGTATACTTGCATTTTGGATATTCCATTGTTCTTAGTCCTAAGCAAGTGCAAACCTCTTCCATGTTTGTATTCTTAGGAAACGACATACTTACCATTCAATTTCCACTGCTATTTTTGATTATTGTCATATATTATAGCGTGCCATGTTTTGTCTAGTCATGTGTATTTGTTGCTAACTTGTTATTAAAGTAGTTTTATAACTGCTCAAATAGATATACTTACATCATCATCATCGTCATTAACCAGCGGTCTTTAGGTATATTACAGACTATTTCAGCAGTATGTTGGGAATTTAAAAGACACTTCCTTTGGTGGACCAAGTTGCAATTTCTAGAGCAAGCATTATTATTTCAATCAGTCGAATTCAACGTGGCCTTGAAAGACATTTCTTTCGTCAGTCTTTCATACCTTTCAGCTTACACAAACGTTTTTATTCAACCAATCCACATACTGATCGTGACTTATTACCTATACATACATACCAGTATATGTATCTGTATAGATTTTAAGTTTTTTAATGATTTAGTTGTAATGATTTGTATTTTTTAATTATTATTTCAGTATTTCGTTATTTTTACAAATTTAATGTAATGTACAACAAAATGATTTCCATAATATTCTGTTTTTAAGCACTCTTAAATTCTTAATGCTTTCTTCGAGTTGTACTTATCACAGAAAGAAACCGTCATTGAGCGCGGTTAAGTTTCCGCATTTAGTGATGACTTGACGATTCACGAGTAACTCGTTTATTCCCGTTAAAATACCAAGTTTGGTAACTGGTTACCTAGTGGGAAGAAAAGTTCCTGTTTTATTACCTAGACCGTCACTAGCTAGTCTACGGAGGGTAGCGATCGTCAGTACTAATCTAATATCTCCCGGTGCAGTAATATCGGTGTGGTATTGTTGCAGGGCAGCGCGCTGGTGCAGCGGTCGCTCCTGAAGCCGCGGCTCCCCTCCCCGTGCTTCACGAGCCGCGCGGAGGACCGCCCCGCCGGCTACTCGCTACTCGCGCTCCTCAAGCGGATCAAGGACATGCTCGTGCGGGGGCTCGACGTGCTCGCTGACTCCACCAGGCGGGGGCTAGCTGACGACACAACCTAAGCCTTGAATATCGAGGAGATTTAGAATAGACCTTTAGCATAGTTCTGAATTTGATGTATAAAGTTTCCAATGAGCGATTTGTTACATTTCTTAAATATTGTCTGCAGATTTTAATAAAATGATGATTATGAAATGAGATTGTAACAAAGACGAGGTTGAACAGTAGGTAGTGTAGAGTAGCAGTCTATTTATTTTAATTTTTTAGTTATTTTTAATGTTTTCAGCTTCTACTTCTTAATATAATAAAATGCTGACCATTTTGTAAATTCTGTTATAATCAAAACTTACCTCTACATTCTTCTACCTTATAACTTAGATGGTGAGCTATTTTGCAAAGAAATCAACTCAATGGGTGAAAATTACTAGAATAAAATTGAATGAAGTTGGCCCTAAATAGATTAAGTATTAATTTTGACGCGAAGAATAATAAACAATGCATAAATAATGTACTCGACAAAATGTTATTTTTTATTTAAAAAGTCTGACCTGATAAATTAACTGTTACCCCAGATAATATAATACCTAATTGCTACTACCAATGAAGGTTTTTACTACCTTCTACATGGAAGAGCAATAAATAATCATAATGATATAACTTAAAACATAACATGTTATTAGAAAATAGCCTTACTAATGTGATCTATGGGTCTGAAGACGTTTACACCTACTTGATATGAGTACCTATAATGTAATTGAGTAAAGTAATAATAAAACATTTTGGTTGGTTTAGGCAATCAGAATAATTTTTATATATTTAAGTAGATAGCTTCATTCCCATTAAGTAGATTATTTACCTACTTGACAAGCAATTTCTTGAACTTAATGAATTCCGCAGTAGTCAGAAAGCCCTTTCTCTTCAAATCGAGGAGCTTTTCAAGAATAACGTTCTTTTTATTGATTTTGACCGGAGGAATATTTGGTATCTTCAGTTTTCTCTCCAAAGCCTTCAGCGGTGGTCTTCTGAGAATAGGAATACTTAAAGGTTTCAAGGGTGCTTTTAACTTTAAAGGTGGTATAATTGGCAGCAATGGTATCTTTGGCAAAAGTGGAAATAATGGTAGTATTGGTGGTAATATCGGTAGAATAGGTGGTAATATTGGTAGAATAGGTAGTAACGGTAGTTTAGGTAGCAATGGTGATATTGATCTTGGTAGCTTTTTGGATGGTTTTGTCGGTTTTATTAGTTTTAAAGGTGGTGGTTTTGGTGGTAGTTTTGGGACCATAGCTGTTTTGGGCTTTGCAAGGCCTGAGTTGATGTTGATGAAGACCGGTGTATGTTTTGAAACCTTCTTTATGACTAGAGGGCTAGAGTGCCGCTTCAGGTCTCCAGCTATGAGGCCAACATTAAGGCCGAGGGCAGCCGGTATCTGGAAAAGTAATAATCAAAATAATATATTATCAATATAAAAAAAAATTTTGTGCTACTAACTTGTAAAACATAGTTAACAGCTCGATCTTCAAAATAAAATAAAAATCATTAAGCACTCTTTGCGTTTGAATACCCCACCAAGACTTATTTAATTATTTATTACATATTGTACAAAACTGTATTTTTTAAAGGCTATTTTTTTAGTCTAATTAGTCATAATAAACATTTTAAAGGAGGATAGAAACCCGACTTACTAAAATCAGTAGCAAGAGAGCAACCCACTTTTTGTAAACACCCATCCTGCACCAAATTCGCTTTGCTTAAACCCTTTGAATTGTTTCCTGTGTCTTTATATTGAGCCTGATAATAACACAATTATCTCAATAAGATTAGGCACGTTACGCAATATACCATTGTTGTTGTAATAATAAAGGTTGGTTCTTCTCAGCATGTGGAAACAAATATAGCCAAATGTATAATACAATCTTCTCAACCGGTGGTTTCATCTTATACTGGTTTGTTCACCGTTTGTCCCCTTTCTGATTTATTAACCTTACTTAAACATTGAGTAGGTGTCTCGCCATCAACCTTTTCTAGTATATTATAGTCTATTGCAGACCATGGGTCCACATATCACAGAATATATAAAGAATAGGGCAATTCCCTACAATTTTTCAAGAAAACTCCAAAAAGAGGACATGACAAATGTGCGGTAGTGCCTACGCTACTTCAATGATAATAATTGCTCAAAAATATAAATGGACTAAACAATAATGAAGAATTACTTATCGTAATAATTTCTAAACAATATTACAGAATGAATGATTAGTGATTACACAATATGGCTACAAGTTATTCAAAAACCTTTTGCTATCAACACGTCGAATCTTATCAAGGCCTGGTCGCCGTTATAGATTACAGATTTACACAGAGTATCTAATTGATCAGTTGCATCACTGCACCCACAGATAAAAATATTACAAATATCACGTATAAAACAACAAATGTCTATATAGCAGAGCTTTAATTGAGGCTATAACTATTCTAACACGAACGCGCGCATGCAATTTAGTTCGACGAAGAAAATGGGGGGTCAAAAGTTATTTTGGTCCTCCATTGCAGTCTTCTTGTTTACTGCGACCTGCGCCGAGGGTTGCCTCGAGAAAGGATTATGTTTGGTATTGTTTTAACTATTTCATATGACATACATTAACTTGAAGCCAATCTTACCTAATAACTGACAATGTCAGAAGTTCCCGGCACTATAACAAATATTTTCATAAACATAACTTTTCCAGTTGGAAGCCCTGAAAGAAATGAAGGAATGCCAAAAAGGAGTGCTGGCCTCGTAAGTGGTATCTATGTTTCCATTCATTAAAGTTTTCTAAGAATAATGTGCTGACATGTTCAAAACTAACAATATTGTTTACTTTTCAGATTATTGAAACCTGTTCTCGTTGAAAAGCTAGGTAAGATTCCAATTTAATCTATATTCAAAATGAACAAAAAACTACATTTATTATGGATATACTTACCTAGTTGTTTTATTAAGCAATCTGCCAACTAGTTACCAATTTATAGACCCCGAGACTTCCAGCGTTGGTGACGTGTATCAATGTTTCAGAGAAGAAGTTACCATGCCTGGAGCCGCTGCTGCCCCCGGCGCCGCCCCCGACGATAGTCCTGATGCCGGCCGCGCCCCCGGTACCGGCGTGCGCCTCCCCGCTGCTGTTCCCGCCACCCCCGCCCTTGTTCCTGCCCGCGCCGCCGCCCGCGCCGCTGCTGCTCCCTGCGCCGGCGCCGGCCCCGATCTGCCTGCCGCCCCCGCCCCCGCACTTGTTCCTGCCCGCGCCCCCCGCGCCGCTGTTCCTCCCCGCACCCGCCCCCGCTCCGCCGCTCTGCTTCCCTCCCCCGCCCCCTTTCCTCCCCGCGTTGCCTCCACCTCCGGCTCCCATAATGATATCCCTGGTGCCGCCGCCGCCGCCGTGCCCGGCGTGCTGCCCGCCGCCGCCACCCCCCGGGATCCCGATGACCGCCTTCCTGGTTCCTCCCCCACTTCCCATCACTCTGGAGCCCAAGAAGCTGCCACCGCCACCCCCACTGCACTGTTCATGCTGCCATGCTCCGCCACCACCGCTGCCTTTCATGCTACCCTACTACTAAGCCACCTAATGACTATTAGTTGGGTCACCGGCTCTTCTTCATTCTTCAAATTATGATGTAGGAAGTAAATGCAAAAAACTAGTTACTTTGAACATTTTAGATATTACAACTCAGCTATGGTGATGAAAAGTGAAAACTGTAAGAATGGTGTACGTTTTTTATTAGTTTTAACGATTATTAATTTATTGTACTTAATAAAATAGAACTGAATAATAAAAGTATTTTCACTACTTCTGACACACTAGAATTAAGAATGACATTGAATACCTTAAAACATAAACGGTTCGTAATAAGTAGAGCCGACCTAACAATTTGCCAGCATAGATATTCCGCTCCGCCCACATAGTTGCCTGCCGCCGCATTGCATATTCACAAGGAACTACATGCAAACACAAAATTTTAACTGACAGTTAAGACCTCAAAATTTTCATTAGTGTTTTGTTAGGTTAATTTATATCTTGTCAAATTATCACCTTCCCTAATTTAATTACTAGGGAAAGCTAACCCATTGAAATCAAGTAGGTATGTAGGTACCTACCTAACTAACGATTAATCATATTATTTTGTTTGCGTCTGTACTGTACTAAAATCAACGTCTACGATTTCCTAAGACTCGGATGTATTGAACATAGTTTGGTGAAACGGTTCCGACATGTTGGTCCCGGCTGCAGCGGTGGCCTTTTTTAGGTATAAAGTAGTTCGCAGCATTATCATCCTGGCGTGCTGGCGGCCCTTCGGTAAGATACCTAATTAACAACAAGTTAATTAATAAATACAACTAGAAAGGAAATAATTTATTACTTCAATTTAAATCATCCTCGTCATCGTGACCATTCCGCATCAGGCCACTGCCTCTCCTAACGTGGCCGTATCATTTTCCCGAACTCATCTTCGGCTCTTCTCATCCAACTGGAACCGGTAACTCAGCGCAAACACTGGTCTGCCCACTAATTCGAACCTCCAGTAGGTTGCTCTTGCTTATGTATACTCTAACTATCGGCAGCTTCGTGCTATTCAGTTTGGTTGATCCTAAGTATTTACCACCAGCTCGCTCTGCAAAAAATGCATAATAATCATCGTTGTTTAGGTAGGTACCATCAGATCATTTCGGACTAACGAGAGCCATTACCTACTTAATTTTTTTTATGAGAATAAATGACGTCATGACCTAGTCGTTCGCCTGATGTTAAGCCACACGGCCACCCATAGCAGTTGTAGTGTCACTCAGACTCAGTTCACGAGCGATGTGGGCTGCCCATTACCATGTCAACTTGCTAGTCTTAAGAGCTATATCGGTCACTTTAGTTCTCTTGCGGATCTCCTCATACAGTCACATGTTCCAAGTAATTTCCTATATATTATAATAGAACAAGTGAAGGTACTCCGCGAGCTGTCCGCGCAGGGGTTCCCCGCCGCGGTGGCTTGCTCCCCCGCGACCGCGGCACGCACACACGCGCAGGGCCTGCAGGGGGTACTCTACTTCACGGAGCCTGATGATGGCATGTTGGGACAGGTTGGTACAGTACTGCCACGTCAGATCTTCAACGAGTATACTAGGTATCTGTCATATGATACATAGATGCTATATGCACGACCATCGTAGTAGCAGCGATCGCGTGGGCACCTCGGATACAACCACGACATTAAGGTAGGCAGGTACGAATCACAAAATACTTACTATTACAATGATTTCAAAACTTGCTACTTAAGTTTGAAAGAAATCGCGTTTATTCATACAAATGAAAATAAAGCAATAATGGAGGATAAATACAGATGAATACATATAGAAAACCACACTCTTTTTGCAAGTATACACCAAAGAGGTATATGTACTACAGAAGTCTTTGGTATACACAGGTATCTCCTAGGCAAGCATGAACCGTCATAGGCTCGTCATTACTTACCATCAGGTGAGAGTGGTCAAATGAAGAAAAAAAGAAGTAACTATGGATCCACATGTGGATTTAAGAGGAGATAATAAGTATCTGCGGATGCACACGTGGAGCAGAACTGTGTATCAGAATAGAAGGAGCCGCCTGTAGGGAATGTTTCAACAGTGTGTCCTGGTCCAGGTTGTTGAAATTTCATTAAAAAGAGCCAGAGAGAGATTAACTTGTTTATTGTACCACTACATAATAACACAAAGCACTGCGCGTTTACATTTTTGTAAGATATTAATAATTATATTCTAGACCGCCTACAATACATGTTTTTATTTTTTTCCTTGAACGATACAGATTAACTACACCAAAGAGTTTAGTAGTTACCTTGGATTACACAACAAAAACGTTCCGTTCCCATACATAGACTGACAAAAATTCCAACATTCCCCCTCGATTGAGAGTTTTACTTAACAATAGCTTAATACAGAATTATTGTACAGTGAACAGGCTCATATTAGGTTATAAATGTTCCTATTTCAACAAACATAAGTAGGTATACTATAATGCTACCTACCAAAAGTCTTTAGTGTAATCAGAAATTATATCTTATAAAATGAAATCTAAAATCAAACAAATCAACAATAAGTACCTATAGGTACTTATTATTAACTGGTATAGTATCTGATAATAACTAAACTATATTCAAGAATTTTTTCATTACTTGCATTCTTTCACAAGACAAAGACTTAGTCAACAAATCAGATAGGTTCTTATCTGTTGGAATATACTGAACTTCAATACATTTGTTTTGAATAAGTTCTTTAGGAAATGGTTCTTTGCACGCTTACTATTTTCTATTGACTTGGATATTTGTATTGCACCTTTATTGTCCATGTATAAAACACACTTTACACTTAAATCACTGTTCACTTCAGAAAGTCCATTTAGGTCACAATACAATCCTTTCAGGTATAGTAATTCACAAGCACTAGTAGCTGCCGCTACATATTCTGCCTCAACAGTTGAAAGAGTAACGCAGGTTTGTTTTGGTGATAACCAGGCAGTCACATTCCCATTGTACAAAGTAACAGACCCAGTTACACTTTTCCTGTCAGTGCTGTTACTTCCCCAGTCTGCATCCGAGTAGGTTTCTAGACTCTTTTCCTTCGACTTTGTGTGTATACAAGACCTTCATTTTCTGTACCTCTTAGGTATCTCAACACTCTTTTTGCTTGTATCCATGTAGACTGTGTTGGTTTATCCAAATACTGGCTAAGGTACGACGTGGCATAACAAATGTCAGGTCTTGTGAATGATGAAACAAACATGAGACTCCCAATCAGCTGTCTATAAGGTACATTCTCTATGACAGGTTGATTCTCATCCTTTTGAAATCCCTTAGTTATTGGGGTAGATGTCGCTTTGCATTCAGACATAAAAAACTTATCAAGCATTTTTGAAATTTGTCTTTTCTGTGTAAGTTTCAAGCTATTTTGTTTTTTTCAATTTCTATTCCTATAAACGATTTAGGTTCACCAAAGTCTTTAACCTGAAACTCTTCTTTCAATCCTTTTATAACTTTTTCTATATTATTGTCAGGTCCAGTTATTATAATATCATCGACATAGATCACCATCCACACTTTTATATCTTTTCCTATGTATAGGCAAAAATCACGTAGTGATCTTGTAGATCCATTCTTTTCTACATAATCGTTGAACCTCTGATTCCAACATTTTGGGCTTTCTCGTAGACCATATAATCCCCTGATCAACTTCAATACTTTATTCTTTTTGGTATGAAATGAAATGAAATGAAATGAAATGAAATGAAATGAAATGAAATGAAATGAAATGAAATGAAATGAAATGAAATGAAATGAAATGAAATGAAATGAAATGAAATGAAATGAAATGAAATGAAATGAAATGAAATGAAATGAAATGAAATGAAATGAAATGAAATGAAATGAAATGAAATGAAATGAAATGAAATGAAATGAAATGAAATGAAATGAAATGAAATGAAATGAAATGAAATGAAATGAAATGAAATGAAATGAAATGAAATGAAATGAAATGAAATGAAATGAAAAGAAATGAAATGAAATGAAATGAAATGAAATGAAATGAAATGAAATGAAATGAAATGAAATGAAATGAAATGAAATGAAATGAAATGAAATGAAA
This sequence comes from Ennomos erosarius, assembly GCA_963580505.1. Taxonomy (NCBI): domain Eukaryota; kingdom Metazoa; phylum Arthropoda; class Insecta; order Lepidoptera; family Geometridae; genus Ennomos; species Ennomos erosarius. The sequence goes on from OY756998.1 coordinate 81,564, forward strand.
TGAAATGAAATGAAATGAAATGAAATGAAATGAAATGAAATGAAATGAAATGAAATGAAATGAAATGAAATGAAATGAAATGAAATGAAATGAAATGAAATGAAATGAAATGAAATGAAATGAAATGAAATGAAATGAAATGAAATGAAATGAAATGAAATGAAATGAAATGAAATGAAATGAAATGAAATGAAATGAAATGAAATGAAATGAAATGAAATGAAATGAAATGAAATGAAATGAAATGAAATGAAATGAAATGAAATGAAATGAAATGAAATGAAATGAAATGAAATGAAATGAAATGAAATGAAATGAAATGAAATGAAATGAAATGAAATGAAATGAAATGAAATGAAATGAAATGAAATGAAATGAAATGAAATGAAATGAAATGAAATGAAATGAAATGAAATGAAATGAAATGAAATGAAATGAAATGAAATTAAATGAAATTAAATGAAATTAAATGAAATGAAATGAAATGAAATGAAATGAAATGAAATGAAATGAAATGAAATGAAATGAAATGAAATGAAATGAAATGAAATGAAATGAAATGAAATGAAATGAAATGAAATGAAATGAAGCTTCTGGAGGCTTTATATAGATTTCTGATTCCAATTTTCCGTTTAGGAAAGCCGTAGGCACATCCAGCTGTCTTAGTGGCCATCCATGGGATATAGCATGTGCTAATAATGTTCTTACAGTAGATATCCGTGCCACTGGTGCATAGTTCTTTCCTAGATCTTCTTCTTCTTTTAACTGAAATCCTTTTACTACTAGTCTGGCTTTTCTTTCTCCATTATCTTTAGTTTTGAACACCCATTTTGTATCTATTGTTTTCTTATATTGTGGCAAATCAACTTCTATCCAAGTGTTCATTTTCTTCAGTGCATTTAGTTCAGCGTTAATAGCTTCTTTCCATTCATTATTTAATGCTTCATTGTAGTTTTCCGGATCTACACCTTCATTTACTAAGCAGTAAGCTTCATGTAACTCATATTCATTATACAAATATCTGGGCTTTTTTACTATCCTTCCGCTTCTAGTTACATTTTCTTCTTCATTTATTGATTTATCATCTGACCCTTCATTTTCACATTGTTTTCTATCATCATTTTCTTCTTTTTCTTTCTGTTCCGGTATTACATCTGTCTTTTCTTCTTCATAACAGTAATTGGTATCTTTCTTTTCATGGCAGTTTACATTATTTTCATCAAATCTTATGTCATTTTCATCAAACCTTACATCCCTGGTTATTATTATTGTGTTTGTATCTGGATCCCACACTTTGTAGCCGGTTTTGGCATAGCCTACCATTCTTACGGGTTCGGCTCTTTGGTCAAGCTTGTCTTTTTTAGGTAATATAGTCATCCATGCTTGGCTGCCAAATATTCTTATTTTATTTAGCATGATGTATTTCTGAAATTCTTTGGCTGGTATCTTATTATTTATGCTCCTTGATGGGCATAAATGTCCCATGTGCATAAATGGACCCCATAAATGTCTGGGCAAATTTGATTCATCTAACATTGTTCTCACCTTGTCATGTCCTATTCATTCTTTCGCTTTTGCCATTCATTTGTGGACTATATGGTAGTGTGTACTCAAGACATATACCTTTATCTTCACAGAACTTTTTGAATGTATTAGAAGAATACTCACCACCATTGTCACATCTGATTCTTTTTACTTTTATTTCTTTTTCTCTTTCTATTGAATTTATGTAATTTACTATATTTTGTGCTGCTTCAGACTTCTGTGTTAGTAAGTAGGTTTGAGTGAAATGAGTATAGTCGTCGATGATCGTCTGGAAATATTTGTAACCTTCTTTAGTGGGAACTCTGGTTGGACCGGCAACATCAGTATGAATGAGTTCTCCAACTTTTCTCGATTGAAGTTTGGTTACTGGCTTAAATGGCAATCTTGTACTTTTATTTTTCATACATATATCACATAATTTGTCATCATATGGTAACTTTAAAATAGCTAAACCTTTTCTGTTTAAATGTCCGAGTCTTTTGTGCCAAATATTTTTACTTTCAGTAGTATTGCAGTAATCACAGCTTTCTTCAATTTGTATTAGTTGTAGCTTTAATATATACAATTTTCCTGATCTATTACCATAATATATTCCCTTCTCTGATTTTATGATTACATTGCCATCTTTGAATATTACTGTTTTTCCGTTATTCATCAGGTTACTCACAGATAACAGGTTGTGGGCTATGTCTGGCACTATATAACTTTCTATATCAACTGTTTTATTTTCATACTTCAACTTAAACATTCCCTTTTGCTTTGCTTCTAATAATGTTCCATTTGCAATTTTAATTCTTATGGGTTCCTTTAGATCACTTATATCAGTCATATATTTTCTGTATTTTTCTTGTACAAAATTATGAGTTGCTCCCGAGTCTATAACAAATATTACTTAATTTTTTTCTATATAGGTTTCCCGTATTGGTGTTTTTTCATAACTGCTTTCTGCTACAAACAACTCACTCTCCGACTGTACTTCTGCTTCTGTTGCTTTCGAATAGTTTCCACGACTGTACCCTCTACTTCTTCCTCTGGAACCTCTTCCTCTTGTTCCACGCTTTTGTGCTTGATCATTTTTCTCCTTGCACTGGAATGACTTATGTCCTTCTTTTCTACATCTATAGCAAGCAAAAAAACTTGTTTTTACACTTGCTTTCTTTGGACCTTGAACACCTTTTATTTTTAGTTCAGCATCTAATAGTCTGGCTTTGACAAATTCAATGTCTAGCTCTTTATCGTCACTCATGGTTTCAAGAGCGGTTATGACAGTCTCGTATTCACGCGGCATTGTTAACAGTAAATGACAGACTTTATCGGTTTCATCTAACTTCGTACTTGTCGCTTCGAGTTCTGCCACTAAATTATCAAATTTTAGAAAATGGTCTTGCAGATTGTTTTCTGTAAGACGAAGTGCAAGAAGTTTCTTTTTTAGGTACAACTTATTGAACACGCTTTTTCTTTCAAATACTCTCTCTAGTTGCATCATCATGTCCGCCGCTGTTATACATTTTTTTACGATCTCCAAATATTTGTCAGACAGGCACTGTACAATAATCGAACGGGCTTTGGCATCTTTTTCTGTATTCTTTTCTTCTTTATACAAAACATCAGTAAGGCTTCTTTCTTCAAGTAAGATTTTCACTTTAAATTTCCAATTGGAAAATCCCACGCCATCTTGCAACTTTGGGTAAATCAAGACGTTTCCGGAGGCCGACATAATTTTAATTTGTCAACCACGCTCTGCTGTTGAAGTTTCATTAAAAAGAGCCAGAGAGAGAGATTAACTTGTTTATTGTACCACTACATAATAACACAAAGCACTGCGCGTTTACATTTTTGTAAGATATTAATAATTATATTCTAGACCGCCTACAATACATGTTTTTATTTTTTTTGAACGATACAGATTAACTACACCAAAGAGTATAGTAGTTACCTTGGATTACACAACAAAAACGTTCCGTTCCCATACATAGACTGACAAAAATTCCAACACAGGTGAACCCCGACCAGTGGAGCGGTCGGTTCGTGTGGCTGGTGGTGGGCGGCGAGGTGCCCGCGGCGCTGCTCGCCGCGCGGTACGACGGTGACCTCACGCGGCTGCGGGCGCACGGGGCGGCTGGTGGAACCACCGGTAACAAGCACGGAACACACCTCTCAGGATGAGCATAGACAAGACGGTCTTCTAACCAATCTACCTAAAAACTAACTTGCTATGACTCTCTTAACATACGTCTGCTTTTATTTTATGGAAAAGAATGGTTTATTCATTTTTGCATGTATACTCAACTAATGCTGTAATTCTGAGAAACCCAAGGGTTTTTTCTACTCATCGGTATAAACCAGCATAGGAGTCCATAGCTTTGGTATAAACCAAACCTATGGACTCCGACAAAACCACGGGCTTTATGGACTGAGTACCTAGCGCTCTATGAGGGAGGCCTATGATGGTGGACAGTTGACATCTTCAGATTGATGTTAGTGAATTTCCAGCGCTGCTGTCTTCAAATGGAACAGTATATCTGGATGACATATACGTCCACCCGAGCGAGGGCGCGAGCGTGCACCCGTGGGGGAGCTGGTCCCGGCCGGGCGGGCTGCTCGTGCTCCACGACCGAGAGAGGATCCTCAGGAGGCTGAACCTTAGGGGGTACCCTTTGCGGATCGCTGCTCCGGTATGCACACGCTTGTGGTTTTGGTGCTTTTTCTGTGCCTGTTGGTATTAGCTTGCGTTCTACAGTTATAAGTTATAGGTGGACCGACGATCTGGTGAAAACCACGGAGAGCCGATGGATGCAGAAGGCTAACAGCCACTCAAAGTGGTGCTAACCTAAAACCATCCTCCCGGTTAAAATTTTTATGCTTTTCTTTTTGTGTTCAAATCGCGAAAATCTAAGAAATACTAATATAACCAAGGGTAAATAATGAGCATCGTCACTAATCAAAGATTAAATAAATGAGTGAGTGGGAGGTTAGTTATCATCATCATCATCATTAACAGCCTGAAGACGTCCACTGCTGAACATAGGCCTCGCCCAGTTTAGTTATACTATCAAATAAAGTAAAAACCATAATATAATAATGTTGTGTACAGCTGGGCCAGTACTCCGAGGCATGGTACAAGGGCCCATTCGAGCAGTACGTCGTGGATGACACAGTGAAGGAGGTGGATGGCGGCATCCGGTCCGGGTACACCGCAGCTGCTCTCGTGCTGCAGCTGCTGAATGCCACGTCAGTGACATCCGGTTTCTTGATACTTTATCATACACGGTCTGGTTATATTATCAACAACCTACACGGCCTCACTGCTGGGGCGCAATTCTTCTCTCATAGGGAGAAAGTGTAGGCTAGACAAATGCGGGTCGGTGCTGAATGACATATGCCAATGAACTTTGCGGTTCTTGAAAGGCATGGTTTTTTGTACTGTTAGAGTAGGTGTGAATTCCGCACATCCTTTTCAAGGTAATTTTCAACCAAGCGAGGTTCGAACCGGAGCACGTCAGTTTGTAAATCATACGAGCCACCACTGAGCTACACTCACTCTACATCTCTCTATCCATTAAGCTAATCTAACTCGTACATTCTGAACTTGAAGATTAGATATCTGGAGGATTCAATCTTTTAATGACAATGAGATATAGGTGCAACAAGAAAGGGGTTCAACATCCAACCCTCCATGGGGTCATATAAGGTATAAATACTGCACGTAAAACATGGGTGAACCACGGGCTACTTCAAGTACATCATTCTTATTACTAAAAGAATATGTTTGTATTCTCTAGTGAAGTCCTAACAACGACGGAACTGTGGAGCTCCACGACCGATAACCGCAGCATGACGATGATGCTGGAGCGTGGAGACGCAGACCTCAGCGGAGCCATCCTCAGGATCCTGACCGAACGCTTGGGGAAAATAGACTACATAATGCCAATATGGCCATTCAAGTAAGGAGATACCTCCACAGGTCTAACTATCCACAGGATCAGCTAAAAGCAATAGTCGGACCACCCAACAGTAGTCTAAAACGTAACTGAACAAAATAGTTGGACCCCCACTCCGCCATTATTTGATGTAGATGGGATATCCTCGAGCCAACAACCCCTTTACTGAGTTCGCTCCAATGCGACATTTAATTTTATTTCTATTGATACAAACCTACTTCCCTGCCGATAAAGATATGTTATTATCGTTGTATACAAACCCTTCATCTTGATGTCGTCCACCTCGAGGCACGCCACATTCAGCTGCTGCCAGCTACGTTAGGTATATCATCACTTGATCATCACTTAGGTAAGTACTGGGAAAATTGCATGAAACCAGATCATCACCGCTTCAGCTTAGAGAAGGCCCTGATACTGATTACATTAGGTATGCTTAATAAATATAGGTAGTGATAAAAAGTAAAACATCAAATCCTTTTCCTTTTTAGAAGCCTGTAAAAAGAAGATGAGTACTTACCTAACTATAAATATTTTGGCCATAGTGTCGGTTTCACGTACCTGTCGGAGCGTGAGAGCAGCAGCAATATGTTCGTGGAGCCGTTCACCGGCGGCGTGTGGCTCGCCTGCCTCGGCATAGTGGGCGTGCTGGCTGTGGCGCAGCGAGCCACCGCTAGAACTGACGAGGAGAAGGACGACGCCTTCTGCGCTGTTCTCGCCACTTTCTTGCAGCAAGGTACAGCCAATTTGTCAACGATGCTGATCAAAAATTCAAGGACACAATACTCTGTAGGAGTATCATCCGTTCTCTATTGGATCTAAAACGGCTGTGAGGCAAACCAGCAGTATTCTGTTTAGTAAAGTGCTACTTAGAATCGCGTGGCTCAAAGACCTAGGTATTCTTTCGGCCCAAATTTATTAGGATCCACTAGGGCCTGTATGGCAAATGACCATAGACAACGGTCACTATCATTAGGCAAGCATCAGACCGAACGAAATCATCGAACCCAAATCAAAATTAGTGTGGTCATCTTCTGAGCCATACAACCATGAAGTAGCTGTGAAACTAATCCTTTTTATCTTTTTAGTTCTAGTTTTAGTTTGTTGTATTCTGGAATACAACAAACTAAAAGATAAAAAGGATCTCTGGAATTTCCAGACGCGAGTGCAGTACCGAGAAGCGTGTCTGGTCGCTGGACGTTCGCGGTGACGTCAGCGTGTGCGATGTTGGTGCACGCGTACTACACATCCGCCGTCGTGTCCGCGCTGGTGGGCGCCGGCGGCGGCGGGCCCGCCTCGCTCCGCGCGCTCGCCGACTCCAAGTATAGCATAGCCTCCGAGGACTACGACTACATGCGATACCTGTTCTTTGACGTACGTTCAACTAATTGTAGACCCCTTTTCATTCCGCAGGTGATGGTAGTTAAAACGTGATAATAATAATAATAAATAAATATGTGAGGACATTTCACACAGCGCCATCTAGCCCCAAACTAAGCATAGCTTGTACTATGGGAACCAGATAACTGATATCATACTTAGATAGATGTTTACTACATCTTTAGGGAATTGAATAGCAGCTTGATTGGTTCAATTTGATTCTCTTGTTCTGATAATCGCCCACTAATCACCAAGAAGTTTGACCCAACATTCTGCCAGCATGTTGGGTACGCTACCTACCGGCAGTGGGCTGGAGCATTTGGACTGTCTATAGGCCATCGCGGTCTATTATACAGTCCATATGTTCTTTGTAGTAGGTATAGTGTAGCTAGTTAGTGTGTAGTGTAGTTAGTTTTAGTTTAGTTTTTATTATTGAAGTAGTTAGCTTGAGTAATAAAGGCATATTGCCCGTTAAAAAAAAAAGAAGTTTAAATCTGTGGTGATTGTAACAAAATCGTGATCAATGGGAGATGCCTAATATAACTTATGAAAATCGTTGCACTCGCTTTCATCTCCTTCCGCTTGCAGTTCGTAGAAATATAGCAGATATACGTTTTTTGTTGAAATTGGCACAGTCTAAGGCAGACTGCCCTGAATTGGTCTCTAAAATCTCTCTGAATGTTCCACATCGACACTCACGTGCTAGAAACTTGCTACATGTCCCATTTGCACGCACTGTTCATCGCCAAAACTCTTATATCTTAAGATCCTATACTTCCTTCAACAAGCTCATGAAGTCTGATTTTTCGGTTATAGACAAGTAGTGTAGCGTCGGTGAGCAAGGCACTTTCCCCTAAAAACGAATGTGATGCACGGCAACCACTCGTCGATTTGTAAATGTTATAATTTACTTAAGTTAGTTTAATTTCGTGTTAGGCTATTGCATGAACGTTTACTTTTATAACTAGCTGTGGAGGCTTTTAATTGGCTCTCTATATTTGTTTTGATGCTTCATTTGTTATGTTAGCTGTAAGCCCCCCTAATAAAATAAAATAAAATATTCAGAACGTCTGACTGATACGGTGTTGAAGAGGGTATTACTCATGTCAGAAATTTGGCTTCTGAAGTTCAGACACAATTTGTTGTGGGTTCAAGATTGGACTACTACAGCTGCTACAATAAAGTAATTACATCTTAATACATTGAAACCCCATTAGATATAAGTACCTAAGTGTGGGTTACACTTCTATAATTAATTCCATGACATTAAAACCGTTGATGTGTACCTACTGCAGTTTTTTTTCTCCCCACTGTGCTACGTTTCAATTCGTTATCTACCTTTAGGTGAAGACCAACTGGGATGACCTAGAATATCTGAAAAAGAAGAAGTTGACCCCTAAGTTGTACCAAGAGCTGAGGCGCGGCGTGGAGCTGATCCGCGAGGGAACCACCGCCTACCACACGGAGTACAACCAGGTGTACCCGCACCTCGGGACCTTCACCGACGACCAGATCTGCAAGCTGCAGACTGTGGATACCATTCCGGAGGTTGCTACCTTTACATATTACTGACTTGGAATTTACCTCCAAGAGATTCTTAATATTTTTTGCAGGCTTACTGCATTTGGTGGGCCAGCTGAATATGATACTACACACACACTACCCCACTATCACATCACACTACTATATCACTCAAGCTATTGATTCGTTTTTAAAAGTATAATAATTAATTTTGACTTGTGCGTGTTAGAGAGCTTGAAAGTTACCTTCTATCATGCAATTGAGATGGAGATGCAAGTCAAGGTTACTTCGAAGAAAGAAAACATCAAATTTAATTGGATTCTAGTCAGCAGCCAGCCTTATTCAAGAGCGGAGGCACGTTTTAAGTTCTTGATGTTATCACGTCCACCAGTAGAGTGTGATTTCGGCACCCATGCGGTCTGCGGTGTACTTCTTTATTGTGTAAATGTGAAATAACTTAAACCCAATAATTGAAAACTGCCGAAACCACCGATTAGGTGGCTCTATAAATACTACGACCATCAATTTCACGATTCACTGTCGAATCTGAAAATATAACTTTCTCGAATCGATGGTACCCTACTTTAAATCCATTAAAATCCCTTTAAATCCATTAACATCCATTAACATCCATTAACATCCATTAACATCCATTAACATCCATTAACATCCATTATCGTTCATTAATATCCATCAACATTCACTATCGTCCCGTAACATCCATTAACATCCAATCATTCAAAATTGTTCGCAGACTATGACCTGGATAACTGGCACACCTCGCGGGCAGTTCACCAACAGCCTCCGGTGCGGCGGCGCTCGGGTCCGCGAGGCGGGCCTGGGCGGCGCCCCCGCGCCCTGCCGCGCGCGCCTGCTCGCCGCCCGCCTCGCGCTCGCCCACGTGCGCCCGCTGCTCGCCGGCGCCGCGCTCGGCGCGCTCCTGGCACTACTGATGCTGGGACTCGAGATACTTCTACACAGACACACACGGAAACCATCGCCGCCGGACAGTACGCGTGGCAGTATTGGGTTTGCAGAGGACCGTGGTGGAGTCTTGCGTCTTGACTCCGAGCTGTGCTGAAGATAGACAGTCTTTGCTTTTAGAGCTATGCTTTCAGAATTATAGTTTGCTTTGTCAATTTTACTCTGTCTAAATTAATCGGCCCTATAAAGTAAAATACTACGGATTCCTGTGACAATTTACTAGATAGTAAAGTTTGCGGCTATATATGTGTTTAAGAATATGAGAATCAAAATTAGTTTCTTGTCAATGCCTTAGTAAACGCTTTCATCTTATAATGTGTAATGTAGTTTAGAATAAAATTTCCAGTTACTTATACCTATACCTACCACAAATTAGATTAAACATAGGTATTAGTTACTATGTAATAAAACTTGCTTGCACTTCAAAAAATAGTTAAATGAAACGATTCATTATTCATTTTATTTGCCAACTCACAAAATCAACTACCGTTACTTTTGATAAATTGTAAGTTTATTCTTTTGTTTACATCAATTTCACTAAATACTGTTTTTTACTTATCTCCAATAGTGGAATATTTATGTAACAACTTATTAAGCTGTTCTCTATAGGTGTAGTGTAGATATGTGGTGATATGAAACATTGCATAACCCCATCTCATGCGCCGATACCGGAGCTTCTCTATCCGCACGCACGTCCAACCAACCCTATCATAAAACCACAATCAGTAGTAACGTTATACATAGCACTATCGCATCTGATCACTATCAGATTACTATTTGTTTAAATGCTCCAGCATCCTAAATACAAGTGGCAGACAACGTACGTGGTCCGGTAGCTGGACTGCTGCGAGGGAAAATGTTCGTGAAACTAATAATTCGGTTGAGTGCGCTCTCTATGGGGCTGTCCTATGCTGGGTGCACTACTCCGCAGCAGCAGTCACAGGTAAATCTATCTGTTTCTATCTGTCTCTCTATTTTTGTGATATGTATACATATAGTTTGAACATTGGAAATTACGTGGGATTTTGTGGGCACATTAGTTATTTGGTACTGGAGAGCACGAATCTGCAGACGTAGTATAGCTGTATCTTGAGGTAAGATGGTGCGACAGGTGGTGGTAGCTGGTGGCAACTGGATCAGTAAAGCCGAAGACCAGGCTCAGTGATGTGCGTCGGGAGAGACTTATGTCCAGCACCAGACTAGTGTGAGCCCATGATGATGATGATTCGTTTTATGTAAGTTGCCCTCTGTAAGTTTTCCAAAAATTCATAAATAAAAATAAAATAAATAAAATAAATGAAAGTGTAAAATTAAGGTACATTTCCCGAACCATCATCACTATCATCAATATTTTAAGAATTTAGGTTGGCTTCCAAGCCATAACTGAGCTGGCAAGGAAAACTACAACAAAACCCCGTGGGCGTCTGTTTAGGGCGTATCACTAGAACTCAGAATAAGATTGAATAGCCTACCCTATATCCCCGAGCCGTAACAATATTTGCTGAGACAGTGATCATTATATTACCATTTGTTTCCATTCGACACAAACGGGAATATCACGCCGTAACTAATTGGCAAAGGCCCATTCGGATAATATTACATTACATCACACCTTTTGTTTCCCAGTTGGCGACGCTGCACGAGCGCATGAACCAAATGATTAGTGCGCTGTATTCATCACGTAAGTGAAACAATCGTTGTATGCTGATTTCGACACATTCTCGTTATATACTTACGAAATGTCTCGTTGGTTTCTAGAATTGATTAAGTACCTACCTATTTGTGTTAATTGCTTAAAAATGAGTTCAGGAAAGTTAAACATGAATGACTTTATATTATAAGAAAAAGTAGAGCTTAACATAACCATGGTTAACAGGCGTGAGAATAAATAGACAACTTTAAGATTTAGACGCTACGTCAATGCCAGAACAAAAACCAGTTTAAAGGAGGTCAAAAATAACCTGGAATGAGTTAAAGAAAACCTACTCTACAACACAACAATTTGTATTCCAGCACTACTATCGAAGGTGCAGACCGCCGCTACTTCTTCAGAAGAGTTCCCATCCACGACGTCTCCCCAGGAGTCGACGTACAGCTACCCCCCCGCGCCCGCGCCCGCCCCCACCCCGCATCTGGTGTTCCTGGCTCCGCCCACCTTCTTGGACCCCGGCGCCCAGCCGACCGACTACGGACACCCGGCGACCACTCACCCCGTACAGAGATCTACTTGGTCGTATCCGTTCGATTACTACTCCTCGCCCGCGCTGCCACCGCCAGTATACGCACCACCGACGTACTCGAGACCGCAGTATCCGGAGTACGCTCGGCCTGCCTACCCTCAGTTATCGGCACCGCAGCCTCCTCCTCTAGCACCCTCCGTGCCGTATCCTCCATCCCTGTCTTATCCCTCTCCTTTCCCTCCTAATATGACGCCGTTTCCGGTCCCGGTATACACGCCCGCATTCCCCGGAGCCTCGTCTCCGCCCATACCATACCCACCACAGATCTCCTATCCCCCACCACACCCGGCGCCCGTCCCGTGTGTACCGACATACTCGCCGCCACCACCACCGTACCCGCCTCCGGTACCCCACCAGTACGCGCCATCTCTGCACTATCCTCCCGCTCTCCCGGTGCCGTATCCTTCATCCATCACAATCCCGTATTCGATTCCTTACATGCAGCCGATGTACTCACCGCCCGCGGCTTTCCCAAAGCCATCTGAAATGCAGCCACAATATGAATACAGTAGTTGAGATTAAAATAAAATTGTTTTACTTGTAGCTCGATCATTTTGTTCAGACTATTTTCAATTGGTTGCTATATCATAGTGCTGTGTTATTTATTTTTAAGTTATAAGATATTGCCTTTGCTTTAATAAAAATTGCTATTAATTTTACATGAGGTGTTTTTTTCGTTTAGCTTACCATAGTTAGAATTTAAATTTAGATCATCATCATCATCAGATTGAAGATGTCCACTGTTGAGCCTCATCCTTTAGAGCAGGTTTCCCATAATTATCTCGGTTGGCAGGCGTTGGTGATATCAGTATAACATATATTGGAATGACTGAAGGGAATAGATTTAGATACCTAGTACTTTTGCCTAATTTAAATCATGTTACCTTTTAGAAAAATCAAGAACCTTCCTTAAGAGTGAAGAAGTCTTTATAAACCACACGGGCACGAAACGCAACCTAACTTCCTAGGGCATGATATTTGTAAGTTGCCTAGACTTTTTGAATGATTATCGAAGGGTGTTAAATTGGTATGGTACTCAATACGTAAAATTCTTAAACAAATCTCACCTTTATCCACATTTAGGTAACCTCATGTTAAGTGAAAGCAATAATGAATGCAAGTGCAGGCATCTAGAGTGACTCTGAAGTAAGGTTGCCGGAATACTTACATTGTTTACTTCACTTCAATGCAATGCAATGCTGCAATGTGAGTAGGTAATAAGGTAAGGTAGGTAAGGTAACCCGAAGCGCATTTTTTTTATACAACATATTGCCATTACTGTAGACAGCATCATTACAACCTATTCTTAACCAAGTAAAACAATGAGTGGTCAGGAAACAAATCAGCTCAAATCGGTACCTATTGATTGCTCAATGCCTAGAACCTGTCCTATCGTCCCACAGAAAGACAACACTGCAACTATAATGTTTCCTAAAATATTTCTTCACCCACTGATAACAAAATAAAATATAAAAGGTGGGCACGACAGGTGCACGCCATATCACCGACAACATGGCACCTATATTCTTAGTTTTAGCTTTAGTTATTCAGGTAAACTAACCTTCTATATCTATACTTATTTATCTTGTAACAATACCTTTACCTAATTTATTCAAAGAAGCTTTTTGATAATTATAATCTACTTATTTGACTACTTTCAGAGCTCCTTCTTACACGCTGCTGATACAGATGTACCTGCCGATAATGAAGAATTCCTGCAAAACACAGCTGCAGATGATAGAGCCGCTAAAGCCCCATCAGACCTGCCATTGACTCCCCTAGGCCCGAATTGGTTTGATAATAATATGTTTGCCTTGCCCAACAACATGTTCCTTAGCCCTTCAGCATCCATGATGGCTCATGTCACTAATTCCAACAAAACGTACGAAGAACAGCTTAAAGAGATGAAGGAAGTAGCACAGCATTTCGTCAACACTATCAACAGCGAGATGTCTCTTCTTGAGTCTACCATCATGGAGACAAGCACCGAAGAAGTCGATGAAAACGGATTGCGCAAAAAGAGATCAGTCGAAACACCCATGGATAGCACGAGAACGGTCATGCGGCTCCTGAAGCACATCAAATCGAACAACGAATACCAGAACATCGCAATCGACAAAATGATGACCGCTCAACAGATCGCGGAGAAATTCGGAATCGAGTTCAACCCCGACCCTGAGATACTGTCTGACCTAGCCATGGCAGCCAATGAACACGCCCACGAAATGACCAACATCCTGAAAGGGGCTTGCGATTTGAAAAACATTACAACCGATAAACTAGAATTCGTTCCTGCGATCGATGAACCTATAAACGACAACGATATGTACTACGTCTACAGCGTCCACCCTGAAGGAAACGTGAACGACAAGAGCTACACGCCTACGTACGAGTACATGCCCGATATAATAACCAAGCCGCAGGCGGACCAGAACCACGTGCATCACGACTCCACCCCGTACTACAGCTCCCCGTACGAGAGCCAGATCAGGTCACCTCCAGCACATCACCAGTGCACGCCCGTGACTCCCAAGCCGAGCTACGACCCCTTCATGTACGGGTACACTCCGGCCTCAGAGTACTACAGCCCGTACTGCTCCGTGGAGTCCATGATGCCGAGCCTGCTGGTCCCTATGGAGGAGCCGGAGCCGGAGCCGGAGCTGGTGGGGGAAGAAGTGGAGGAGACCGTCACGTCCCGGACGGTGGTGGAGCGCGGCGAGGAGCCGGGCGCCACCACTGTGAACCACGTCACCACATACACCATCTCCGAGAAGTCGCACTACAAGCCGCCGCAGATCGACAGGCTGCCTCAGCACTTCCAGTATTGCTTCTACTTGATATAAATTTCATTAGCATATAGAAATAAGGGTATAACATAAATTATTTAATAATATAGTATTATAATATACAAACGACAATGTCTTTCTTTTGTCATAATGTTGTAAAGAAATAGAAACAACAGCAACCGATATTCAATAAAACAATGGTGAGTTCTGATAAACTTTAATAAAATATATTTAAATACAATAGGAAATAAGTGCTTAAAACTACTAAATACCCTATAGTAAAGGTACCCTTTTTACCATTTTGGTTATAATTTGGCACTTGGTGAATTGGTAGTAAGGTACACGTTGCATACTTCCATCTGACGCACCATCTTTGGTTACATTTCTGTTATTAGATAAATCACGTTTTATCGCATCATTACTACAAAATAAGTTGGTACATAATAATTATACATTTATAAAGTAAGTATGTATGTAAATATATTATTTTAGACTATAACAGTAACAACATCAAGTAGTCTACAAATACCTGCACCTTGTTAGTGAGACCTCTAAAAAGCTAGAGCATAGAATACAGGATGCTAAAATCAAACTTGCAATATATAGATTTAATTACTTAGACAACCAACAGCAGGGTTACTCTTGACACTCGATTTCAATCGTAATTTGGGATTTGGAACAAAATCGTGGCATTTGGTACTCCTAAATCCGATACTAGCGCAAAATTGGAATCTTTGTCCATGGAATTTTATGGAACCAAATGTAATCGACTCATTTCTACACCATCCGCTTTTTTACCAAATTATTTAACATTGGAATTGGGATTGATTCGGATTAGAATTTGAGTGAAATTGGGATTTGATTCAAGAGTACACAGGTAACATTCGCTACACTACGACGGTTGTGGAAGTACGCCATCATATTAAGCATAAGTAGTATCTACTATAACATACTATTAAAACTATACTATTGCCACATACCTCTTCTGTCACTATTACTAAATATCCTATTCTTTATAATTATAGTTTTGTCCACAATCCCATACATCTCACAATCGTATTGTGCTACTATTTCTTCTTTGTACCTCTCGTAGCTTACTCTACCGTTTCATACAATTTCATCTTACAACCTAAACTGGTATCTTCCAAGTCCCAATATTTTTAGAGCAATTTAAACTATAATATTTGTTCCAAAAATTTACCAACATACGTAGTTTTATAAGTTGGAGCTTTTAACTTTGGCAAAAATTATTCTTTATTATTATGTACAGTCAGCGTCAGAAGGATAGAATAAACGTATAAAATAGTCAAAATCATATTATGATGATCATTATTTATAAAAACGCAGTCAAAGTAAGTGCAGTGTTTGGAGGCATCTTAGTCAATATTATGGTTAGCAACACGGTTTTTAATTTGATTGCTGTCAAAATGTTCATGATGAAATAATGATTTCGGCTACTTTAGATTCATCGATCTACTTGACGCTGACTGTAGGTACCATCTCCACCTTAATAACATGGTATAACCGTAACAGTCAGAAATACTCTGTCACAAGTAGTTGTCTTTCCTATCACCACGCACCCTAGAACCCTCCAATAAAGTGAATCTTGACAAAAACCTGTCACGGGTAGGTGTTATAATATGTTTATTATATAATAGCAAAATACAGATTTAATTAATATTATACATTTTACAAGGAATCGCCATGCATGAACCCTTGGTACACAATACCTACCGTATTGTGTACCGAAGACAGGATAGTTGGTGATATTAAGATATCCACCCAAACAGCGAAACTTGAGTTCAAGGGACCTTAAAACGTAAAAAAACTTCTTTTTTTTATTTTACATAAAACATTTCCATATGTTTTATAAAAGCACAACATAAAAATGTGCTCAAGTACCTACTACACTCTAATGCAGTGGCATAAAGAAGATGACCCTTGATCTACTGCTAGGACTACTTAATTTACAAGAAAACAATCCGAAGCTATTACTCACTCTCTGAATTTCCACTAAATGTATATCAATTTAGACAAGTTCTCAACCCGTCCACTTCATTGGAGCAGTCGGCAGGATCCGACCGCTGACACGGACCGTCCCGCGGCTACCTGTGCGCGTAGTATGCATTGTACGCGCCGCCATGGCTCGAGTGCGGCTGGTATCTGGCGTGTAAGGAACGTTATGGTTATTGGTTACAACATTTAACTACATGCACTTTACATACAGTGTACCTATCCGTAAAAAGTATACTACTTATTGCTTTATTCTATTCTATTTTTCTTCTATCCAATTAAGTGTTGTTGTAAGTCTTATAACAAGAACTGTAAGTCTAAATTAGTATGTACTACTGTAATGACTCCTTCCCAGTACAGCGAGTTACTTCTGATACGATTACAATCGTAATTTGGGATTTGGAACGAAATCGTGGCATTTGGTACTCTTAAATCCGATACTAGCGCACAATTGGAATCTTTGTCCATGGTATTTTATGGAACTAAATGTAATCGATGGTGATTGATTCTGATTAGAATTTGATAGAGATTGGGATTGGAGTCAAGAGTAACCCTACAGGAGTCTGTAATGAGTAAAGTAGGGAGTCCTGTAGCGAGTATTGTAGAGTGGTAGTGACCTAATCAGTGGTGTTATAGGTACTGTAGCGAGTAGCATGTAGTGTAGATGTTTAGGCACGGACCTGACGGGGTGCGCGTGCGCGGCGTAGAGCGGTCCGCAGGCGCTGGGCTCCCCGGCGTAGGGCTGCGCGCACGCGGGGCCCGCGCCCGCGCCCCCGGGGCCCGCGCCCGCGCCCGCGGGGCCCTCCCCGCCGGGGCCCGCCTCGCGCCGCCGCCCCACCGCGCGCGACGGGCTCTGCTCCGGGGGACTGGAATATAACAACACCGATTGTGTTAGACTGTGGTTCAAACTGAATAGCGGAGGGGCATGTTCCCAAAGTCAATGCGCTAAGTATAGGATGTTAATAACATATCCGTCACTTCCATCACCTCCCTCCCCCTTCCTTCACTCCCACACTCATCCACCTTCCATGCGGTGGGGTAAAGAAGTATACCTACAATAGCATCGGACCCCCACAATACTCCTATCCCACCCAAAAAAAAGCTGAATAGCCGATGTGAAGTGCGCTGCAAGCCCCCGCACCTTGCGTAAATCTTATTTTTGCTACTGACGCAGCGGTTCGCGCTGATTTCAGAACCGCCATTGATTTTGGGTCACACTCTACTAGTAGAGAGCGTGCCGTCTGTTGGACGTAACACAAGTAGTTACGTATACTTTAACGGCCACTCCGTAGACTTCAGACCACAGAGCAGGAAAAAAACACACTCGCGCCCTGTCTCTCTATTACGACGAAACTAGCAGCCTTACTGACGAGCGTCTGTTTCCAACTGCTGTCATAGTTCATACAATTAGCAGTTAACACTGCAGTTGAGAGGCAGACGTGCATCAGCAACGCCGTTAGATTCAATGATTCATCGTGATACTGGGGCTGGCCTCCCTGGTGCCTCACCAGCCTCCGTATACTTAGGTATACGGAGGCGCATTTAGATGTTGAGTCAAGTTACAAGCCTCTACAGTTCACCTGCGCAGATGCAGTAAATACGACTGTATTGTCTTGTATTTGTATAACTAAACGGTAGCTCATGAAACTTCAAATCCATTCCGTGTCCATCGAGTGCAAATCATTGCGTATCATATTATATTCCAGAACAACGCTGTGCACCCGACATAAGTATATTTACAAATAATTTAAAACCCACGACGCCGACGCCGACGCTCGGTAGGCCTAGCGAATATTTACGCGGGAGTAAGTGTAACGTTAACGTAAGCCAGTTGTATGAGGCGCTGCCGCTGATCAAATGCCATACAACTGACGTACGCTAACGTTACAATTACTCCCGCGTAAATGTTCGTGCTAGGCCCACGGTTCACTAGTACACCAACTAAGCTGTTACTTATTCAACTTCTGTTGGCTTCTGCGGTGTTGAGCTACTTTTACTCATCATCATCATCATCATCATCATCTTCAGCCAGAAGACGTCCACTGCTGAACATAGGCCTTCCCTTAAAGAGCGCCACTTTGAGCGGCTGCTTGCCTCTTGCATCCATCGGCTCTCCACGCTGATCAATTTTTGCTCGTTATCAAATAAAAGCGATGATAATTATGAATTCCCGCCCTCCCAATAATGGTGTCAGTAGGCGGGGTCGTATTACTGCGTGCAGTGTTCGCGTTAATATATTATTGTGACAGCGACCGACAAATGGCAATCACACGTTATCTCAAGTTATTAATCGCCTCTACCAGGAAGTTAGAGAGGGAAAAACATAATTAATGTGATTTTTTGTTCCCTTCTAGCCGTAAGTGTTTGTGCATGTGACGATCTCGATGGTTTTTGTAGCTGTAGCTGGAACTTGATGATAAATTTTATTTTGACGTTTTGTTTTTAAAGTAAATATAAGTTGTGAATGGACCCTTATTGGAAATACGGAAAAAGAGCGAGAGCAACCATATGGGTACATCGTTCCTCTCGAGTTCTTTGTTAAACGAAACTTATGTGGGTTGCTACAGTACTTTGTTTTTATGAAATGAGTGGCAAACAAGCAGGTGGCCCACCTGATGGTAAGTGGTCTCTACCAAGTATAGACATCAGCAACACTGAGAGCATGGCCAGCCGGGCTAGCACGGGCGGTAGACAAAATTGTCTTTCCCTGTTTTGTGTCAAATTCTTCATACAATTTACATGTCAAGTGGAGTAAAACAGGGGAAAGAAAATTTTGTCTACCGTCCGTGCTAACCCTGCTGGTGAGTTACCCACCTTTTTATAAAAAAATTAATTACCCACCTACTTGTATAAAATCATGTTATTTTAAACTGTACGCTCCATATAATAAACACCAGATAGCAAACTGTAAGACTGTAAACAGCCATAGTTTACACGATGGTTGATGTAACCCGAGAGTGCGCGCGCCGGCAACCAATGCAGCGGCCGGCAGCCACCGGCTAGGTGTAAACAAACCGTTTCTTATGCGCCCGCGCACGAGCGTTTACATAGCATGTGGTAAGTACAGATACTTAAAGGAAAAAGGCTACCTCAGTTATTTCGTAAATTTTTGTTGCAGGTTAAGAAAACACCATCTTTACTTAACTTTAGAACAGGAAACCATCTCTACATAATGCAAGACGTACGTGCAGGGTTCCCGCCATTTCAATAATAAAATATAATAATAAATAAATAAATAACGACCAATGATCACATACATAGATCCTGGACCCTAACTAGGATTCCCTGCATTTAGGGACCCAGGAACTACGAGGACCATGCCCCACAACACCCAGACACAGAACAAGTAAATACTTGTCCTGCCGCGGGAATTGAACCCGCCACCTCCGGGCTATGAGCTGACCTGCTGAGCGAACCCGCGTGACCCTGTTAAAGTGTCACAGCTCCTCGGTGTAGAGAAAAAGCTCATCACCATGAGAGGGGTCATGGGGATGAGCTTTTTCTGATGTGCAAGACAGTCGTCTCCATCGTCGCTTGCGTCAAGCAATATGTATTGAATATTGGTATGGGAGGCGTTATCTGTACAGCATTTGTGTTGATGTAACTTGACCATGCTGGTTGGGATGATTCTCTAGAATCACACAATAGATGGCTAGCAACACCAACCCTGTAAGTTGGTTGTATAAGGTGAAGGAAAAATTCATGGACATGAGACCACTTGTCACGGCAGCTTAAGTAAAGCATATCCCGGTTTGAGGGATGGATGGATGCGGGTTCAATTTTCGCTCGTGATTTTAATTTTTCCTTTACAAATGAATCTGTAAATTACGCTGAGCAGGCGATACTGCTATAAAAATATAAATATAGGTCTAGTATAAGGTTTCTAAACTGCTGAAGTCCCACTACCTACTAGCGATGGCAATTAATGCGATTTCGCGTAAATTTCATAAACATGCTAATTCACGAATTTTATCATGCTAATTGCTATTGCAAAAATGAAATGAAATTTAAATGAAAAATGAAAAGAAAATTGAAATGAAATTTAAATTAAAAATGAAATGAGTAACTATATGAAAAATGAAATGAAACATGTAATGAAACTTAAATATAAAAATTAAATTCAAAATGAACTAAATTAGTTGAAATGATATTTCATATTTCACAGAACTTCGCTACTACATTTCATTTTTGAAATGCTAATTGAGTATTCACATGCTAACAATGAATGCGAATACTAATTAATCCATCACTACTACCTACTCCTTGGCGGCATCTAGCAAAGTGGTTGTAAGTACTCTACCTAAACAAATTTTTGCAGAAGACTCCTACCACCAATACGTAAAAGTTAAAAACAAAAGTACCGCAACCAAGACCCAACCCAGTGATCTCTATATAACTATACCAAATCCACAAAAAAACTTCTAATCCATAAATTGATTCAAAACATTTTTTTTCTTATACTCGGCGGCAACGGGAAGCGAGCCGTGTCCGCCATTACTGTCGCGTAACTCTTTACTCCATGCTCGCCTCGTAAAACTGAATTGTCACCGGCTGTTGAAGCTCTCTTGTCTATGGGCAGTGCAGGGGTGAACTCAAGGCTTATAGCGGGGTACGATTATGTTAGTCATTATAACGCAAATACTTGCGTTGGTTCAAAGAAGCCTCTAATGAAAAATGCTACTTATTAATTACCCATGTCCTAAGGACGCTTGGGCGTTGATTTTTTAAAGTCCTTACGCTTCAGAAAGACTGTAAGAATTCACTAAAATATCCTAAAAACTGTAGGTACTCACCAAATATCAAGTCTTTAGGTCCAGTATTTTGGGCTATAGGTAGTAGGAACGGTGTATCTTAGTCAGTCAGTTATTTTTTTATTTTATTCATTTTACCTTAAATAGGTAGTTACCATTTCAAATAGCAGCTTTTCGATAATGTGCGACTACGTATTTCGTTGCCTCTACATTAGAAGTAGAATATTGAAACGAAATTTTAGATAAAGCAACATTTATCGATAACAATTAAAAGTATGTCCATCCATGCATAATGACGTGTGTATTATTTCTATCTTTTTTTTTACATAGTTTTTGTGTTAACGTATTAAAACTTGTTTAAAGTCTTGGAGGCAATTTAGCCCCCCTTAGGTCCTCAGTACGTCCACGGCCGCTTGTAACTTTGTGGTAAATTGATTCATTGGCGGAGTTGTGACAAGAGGCGGCGGGGTGAAATGTGGTTGCGATTAGGGAACCGTTAAAATTTAATGCTCTGCCGTCCAGGGAGATTTACGAGGACGTAATTTCTGAAGGGTGGGTAAAGTATTGGATTCGTGGAATTCCTGTGACTGATCATTAGGCATGTTAGGCATGTGTGGAAAGAAATGAAAGAGAATAATGTAATGTCTCGCTTACCAGTCGTCAGGATCGCAGTCCCTGAAGCCCTTTGCAAATGGATTGCTTGCTATTTTCAGTTGGGTTATCTGAGGAAGATAAAATTGAAACATTAAATTACCAAGTTACGTGCATTGCGTATGAAATATTGTGACGTAGATGGGTGTCGTCATCGACATTGTATATTAATTCTGAACGACTGTTTATAAGACTTTAGGCTTTACCAGTCATCAGTCAAGGTTCTCGAGTAGCGACCACTGCCCGGCAGACGCAGCGTAGGCCTCCTACTATGACAACCGACCATCTGCTCTGAACTGCGGAGAGCTAATGTGAAGCCGGGCTGCACTCACCCGATGGTTCTGGTAGGCGGTGACGGCGGTGAAGCCGGGCTGCACTCACCCGATGGTTCTGGTAGGCGGTGACGGCGGTGAAGCCGGGCTGCACTCACCCGATGGTTCTGGTAGGCGGTGACGGCGGTGAAGCCGGGCGGCACTCACCCGATGGTTCTGGTAGACGGTGACGGCGGTGAAGCCGGGCTGCACTCACCCGATGGTTCTGGTAGGCGGTGACGGCGGTGAAGCCGGGCGGCACTCACCCGATGGTTCTGGTAGGCGGTGACGGCGGTGAAGCCGGGCGGCACTCACCCGATGGTTCTGGTAGGCGGTGACGGCGGTGAAGCCGGGCTGCACTCACCCGATGGTTCTGGTAGGCGGTGACGGCGGTGAAGCCGGACTGCACTCACCCGATGGTTCTGGTAGGCGGTGACGGCGGTGAAGCCGGGCGGCACTCACCCGATGGTTCTGGTAGGCGGTGACGGCGGTGAAGCCGGGCTGCACTCACCCGATGGTTCTGGTAGGCGGTGACGGCGGTGAAGCCGGGCGGCACTCACCCGATGGTTCTGGTAGACGGTGACGGCGGTGAAGCCGGGCGGCACTCACCCGATGGTTCTGGTAGGCGGTGACGGCGGTGAAGCCGGGCGGCACTCACCCGATGGTTCTGGTAGGCGGTGACGGCGGTGAAGCCGGTCTCGGGGAACACGAAGGTGCGGTAGGGCACGGCGCCGGGCGCGGGGGGCGCGCCCTCGCCCGGGAGGTACACCACGTGCAGCCGCGGCTGGTACCGGTGCATCGAGTTCAGGATGATCTGACGGCACCACACAACAGATGTTAGCTAGATGCTTGCCCGGAGGGAGGTACCTCTGCTACTTGAGCAGTGCCTCGGACTGACAGGAGGGTTTAGATGCTTCTTCAACTCAAACAATTTATTGCAAATAGGTTAGATTTAGCTCTTTTACAAGTCAATATTTGCACACTTGCATGCAAGTTGAACGCAATATGACTACATATGTTATTTTAAGACCTTCCTTGTGAATTGTGCTTGTGTTCTCGCAAATAAATGATTGATTGATTGATTAATAAATTAGAAACCATAAAACACCTTATTTATGATATATTACCGAGAAGTAAGCACTTACATGTCCGTTGTCGTCGAGCTGGTTGTTGGTGAGCTTGAGCTTGTCGAAGGAGACGAGCTGGCGCGCCCAGTGCGCGCCGGGCGCGGGGGACTCGGGGTGCACGTGGATGCGCGGCGGCGACACCGGGTCCGCCTTGCCCGCCACCACCCAGCTCGAACTGTAGGCAGGGGGACTACATGCTGCGGCCTTACTGCGGCCCCTAGCTACAGTGGGGGGACACCGGGTCCGCCTTGCCCGCCACCACCCAGCTCGAACTGTAGGCAGGGGGACTACATGCTGCGGCCTTACTGCGGCCCCTAGCTACAGTGGGGGGACACCGGGTCCGCCTTGCCCGCCACCACCCAGCTCGAACTGTAGGCAGGGGGACTACATGCTGCGGCCTTACTGCGGCCCCTAGCTACAGTGGGGGGACACCGGGTCCGCCTTGCCCGCCACCACCCAGCTCGAACTGTAGGCAGGGGGACTACATGCTGCGGCCTTACTGCGGCCCCTAGCTACAGTGGGGGGACACCGGGTCCGCCTTGCCCGCCACCACCCAGCTCGAACTGTAGGCAGGGGGACTACATGCTGCGGCCTTACTGCGGCCCCTAGCTACAGTGGGGGGACACCGGGTCCGCCTTGCCCGCCACCACCCAGCTCGAACTGTAGGCAGGGGGACTACATGCTGCGGCCTTACTGCGGCCCCTAGCTACAGTGGGGGGACACCGGGTCCGCCTTGCCCGCCACCACCCAGCTCGAACTGTAGGCAGGAGGACTACATGCTGCGGCCTTACTGCGGCCCCTAGCTACAGTGGGGGGACACCGGGTCCGCCTTGCCCGCCACCACCCAGCTCGAACTGTAGGCAGGGGGACTACATGCTGCGGCCTTACTGCGGCCCCTAGCTACAGTGGGGGTCTACATGCTGCGGCCTTACTGCGGCCCCTAGCTACAGTGAGGGGACTACATTCTGCGGCCTTACTATCGTCCCCAGTCACAGTTTTTGCCCAGTATTTTGCAAAGAATTATATTTATTATTTATTTATTGATTATTTTACATTCTTTAATTCTCCATTCATTCGCTAAGTGGTTACACTTGTAAAACGTCTGAATATTTTCTTTACGAAAAACACACAAATAAAGCAGCATCCGGGCATCCGGAGAGCGGTCGGCCGTGAGTATCGACACTTTTCGAGAGCAAACATGTGCATAACTCGGACTTGGCTCTCAGGAAGCGAGCAGCCACTATGTTCAGCAGTGAACGTCTTCAGGTTGTTTATGATAATGATGAAGCTATCTACAAACAAAGACCAGGCAACCTCTAGCCGTCGAATCAGATAGTGAGGTACCTGTGGAACGCGTATCGGTATCTCTTGTCGTCGAGCGGCACGAAGTCGACGAGCAGCAGGTAGTCCGCGTTGGGCAGCAAGCCGGCGAGCCGCGCCTGCAGCGCCGGGAACATGCGGCGGCCCGCCTTTGTCACTATCATCTCGGTGCCCAGCTCGTGGAAGCTGCGCCACAGGGCGGCTAGTTCCAAGGAGGCTGTGCATCGGGACACCGCCGGGTGCAGGCTCACGGACTGGTTCGATGACTGCCGGCCCACAACGAACGTTCACGTGAGTTAGGACAAACTGGCTAGATGGCTAATAAGATATTAATACTAGTGTCTTCAAGAAGAGAATAACCAAAAGATATGGATATAATGCCGATTTTATAGTGATGGAAATGGGCCTGAACTTGATAGAAATAGATGTTTATAATGACGTGATGTTACCAATTGATGTACCTTAGTGTGTAAATTTGTCAATGGATAGCCTTTTCAAAATCTTGCATTTGAGTTATTAGGAAAACAATTTTAAAAAATCAAATAAGGGTAAATCAATCGTTTCAGATCTTTTTTTTTTTCATCATGGCCAAAGCAATCTCAAGAGTCCTTTCCATAACCTTATCTTCTCTAAATTCCTACGTTTACGCCAAAGTATTAGGAACAAAATATTATGACGAATCACCATCACCTACTGGCACACATCCTCCCTAACACGGGCGATAGACAAAACTGTCTTGCCCCTGTTATACTACAAATGGAGTAAAAATGGGAGAACAATTTTCTGTACCGACCACCACACATAGTTAGTTAGCGAGCTAAGTATGCACAAAGAGCAAGTAATCCAGCACGGTAGTCGAGTGTGTCAGATATTTATAATATTATATAATACAAAATATATTATGTATAGTATAAGTAGTAGTATTTTAAAATGATGTAGAAACACTTTCCTTTGTTTGAATTCGAAGTGTGAAGACATTAAAAGTTCTTCGATTGACTTTAAAGTGTGACGCTTGTACGAAGTGTGAAGTTAGTAACAGTTTTTTTTTTTTTTTTTTTATATGTTGGCTCCACACATAGTGTATTTAGCCAGTGTCAAGTATTGTATATTTTCATCGAGTTTAGAATATTTTACGTAGTCAAGTCTTAGTCATAGTCATAGTCCAGTCTAAGTCGGGTCATAGTCCAGTCTAAGTCATGCTCAAGTAAAGTGGTGGCAACTTTACAAGAAGCTTTTATGGAATTTTGGAAGCAACAAAAAAACCACATTATATCACTTGACCACACTCATGCTCGTAATTCAGCACTTAATGCGTAAAACGCCACCAATTTTAAACATTAACACTGAAAAAAGCACACGTTTTGAGAAATAATACAATGCAACGACGTGAACTTTTTCACGTTCCCGCCAAAACTCCTTAGTAACAGTTTTGCTTATAATTACGGACCGAAGTGTCAGAGAGGAGAGGGGTATTCCGCACAGAGTACATTGGTGGTATTCCGAGCCCGGCTGGCAGACCGAACAGACCAGGCACGTCAATCTTAGTTCTACGGACCGAGTAACTCGAAGTATACAACACGAATAAATTGAAAAGCACATTGGGTTAAAGCACTATAGAATATACCTAATGAGCTTTAATTTTGCAGTGTTAATCTTGCTAGTTTTTTTAACTTGCGGTACTAGATGGCAGAGATCATAAAGAATAGAAATAGTTCTACAAGGTATGAATTTAATTTGATATCATGTATATGTAACATCCATGTCTAGTTAAGTTGAATCTTGATTAAATCTATAAATGTAATTACTTCATTCATAATCATTACTTAGTGTTACACAAACACTTTATTGTATTACTTTTTATTCGGTAATAAATAAATGAAAATAGATTAAATACATGTTTTTTATTTTTAAAGTACTAACTAGTACCTATATATGTAGGCAAGTATAGCTATAGATAAAATTATATATATTCATAATACGTTGCATACTTTCGGCACCAGGTGGCGCTACGTATACCCACAGACCAACGATGTTACCCATTTAGAGACCGAAGATTGGCCTCTATTTCTATATATACCAATGTACTCTGTGGAACAGACGTAAGTGTTATCTTGTGTATTTATTTACAATTATGTATATGTATAGTAATTATAATTATTATAATGATTTATGTACTGTGTTAAGATCATTGAGTCATTGCCATGCAAAATTATGTCATATTGTATTTCGAGTTATAGTACCACATAGAATAGAATAGAATAGACAATAGAAGAGACACATAATATATCATTTGAAAGTATTATATAAATACAACCATAAAATAGGTTCAAAAATATAATAAATGAATAGTTCATACTATTTATGATCTTTTATTCCAATATTTATGATTTTTATAGCAGTATCGCCTGCTCAGCGTAATCTACAGATTAATTTGTAAAGGAAAAATTAGAATCACGAGCGGGGATTGAACCCGCATCCATCCGCCCCTTAAGCCGGGATATGCTTTACTTAAGCTACCGTGACAAGTGGTCTCATGTCCGAATTTTTCCTTCACCTTTTATAAATTTATAATCAACTTACGGGTTGGTAGCGCCATCTATTGAGTGATTTAAGAATCATTCCAACCAGCATGGTCAAGTTACATCATCCATTGGTCTTTTATTCCATTCCATAATCAAGAGAAACCTATATAATTAGTCCTCTAGCTATAATATCCATCTCTTTTCACAAAATACCGTAGGGTAGAGGTATGTATTTTATCCATTGATTAGGCGAATCTAACACGCGCGTGTTAGTGGGTGAAGGATGGTACTTACGAGTGCGTTGATCCTGGGCGGCGGCGGCTGCAGCGCGGGCTGCGAGCCGAGCGCGGCGCCGTGGTCGCGGCACGTGCTCTCGCTGAGCGCCCGCAGCGGGGAGTACGTGCTGCGCCCGCACACTCCGCCCTGAGGACATCACACATGCCTACATCGTGCATCAGCAAACTTTGGACAGCTACAAGTTCGCACTTGTCCCTGTATGACGTATGTAGGCCTACTACAACACATTGAGTTCTAGGTACTTTCAAACTTTAGTGTTGGTGGTCAAGGTGGTGTTTGGTGTCTACTAAACTACGTGCACCGGGCCAGAATACTTGGATTTAAGTGGGAGGCACGTTTTACGTAATCCCAGGTGTGTCTTTACGTTGACCCCATACTGAAAGAAGAAAATTGAGAAAGCTACGTTTGGAAGGGTGGAACTCCATAAATTTGCATTCATTTAATTGTCATGCACAACGTCAGCATTAGATTGATTGTAATTAAATTTTTTGGCGGGGACAAATTGGGGGTTTGACATTTGGAGCTCGATTAGAACCCACTCAAGACACGGTAGCTTCCCTCCGCTTAGTCGATCGTAGTGAGATCACATGGAGATCACGCCAGCATAATTACCAACTATCTACGACCACAGATCTTAGCCGCATTGAACGCGACCTAGTACAGACAGTCCTAATCCTAACGCTCCAAATCACTCATCATCAATTAGTTAATTAAGCTAAATATTGTACTGTTTGTTTCTCTTAAACATTAATAAAATAAAAATAAAAATAAATAAAAAATCATCATCACCCTGAAAACGTCCACTACCAAACATAGGCCTCCTCCAGAGAACGACACCTTGAGCAGCTGTTCCTGCACCCATTGGTTACCAGATCAACGGTCTAAATCACTACCGGTATGAAGACAAACGATGACAACTCACATCTCTGATGGGATGGTGCAGGGCGGGGTGCTCGTGGTCGCGGCCGAGGCGCTCGACCAGCGACTGCGACAACGCGAACCCGCCGCTCCGGGGGCATTGGTTCGTCGACACCACTCCTGTGGAAACATATATGCTACAATTGGAATCTATAGGTATTGTGCAAAAATAACAGTATTGGAACATTAAAATATGCATTGACGCGGTATAGACATTTGTGATTCGATTTTTCAGATTCAAGCTTAAATTAATATTTGAGAAGTTCTTCTTCTTGTATAAGTAAATGGTATTAGAATTTTTAGGCCACCCAAAGGTTGCTGATTTAGCTTTAGACTATTGTCTTTTGATAACCGCCGCCGGGACAGTCGGCTGAAAGTTGCTACTGTTGCATAAAATATACTTGTGTTGTGATCCGAGAATCTGATTGCTTAACTTAACTGTAAATGCTCAAAATGCTTAAACAGCGGTTTGTCATAGCAACGTGCAATTGGCAACTTAATGCAAATAATGCTTAATTAGTTAGATGTGTTTGTGATGTCTGTACAACAGGTACTAATGTAATGTACTACTGTAGGTACTACATTTTGTGACGGTAAACTAAAACGCTTAAAACTAAATATGTTCTTTTACAAAATCCAAAAGCACACCAATATTAAACTTCCAACTTGTTATAATCTGATTATCCAGTGAATATAATTTATTTTATCAAGATTTCTGTCCTTGCAATCCTTTAAATATTAATACTTAAACTTACTTGTTTAAAATAACAAACTGGGAATAGCAATGTAGGTAGAGAAATTTTAATAATACTACATGGGTAGCTTCACCACATCTCTCTCTACTCGATACTTACCTTTTCACTAGCTCTACCTGTTAGAGTTTGCAAAAACACCACTAGTTAAAATACATCCCTTAGGTAGGGTGTATTTAAACTGGATTTTATTTTATTTTTATTTATTAGGAATAGTAAACAGCTACATCACAAATTATTACAGATTAAATAATACACAAACTTAATAGTAATGCAGCCCACAGCACTATTCACGGATTGACATACAGACAAAATAAACAAAAGCCAAAAGCCGCTGACTAAAAAATTAACATCAGTTTTATACACAAATATTTACCTTACGCACAGAATTTCCCCCCCTATTACATAGGTACACACCTCGGTAAAAAGTCAAGCAAATATTGACTATGATCATAGAGCACGAACGTTTTTATGTCAGTTTTACGTCAGTTCTGTCAGTACCAGCATACCATATGAAAAGTATCACCCGATCAAATCGGGTAAATGAAGAAGCAGACCCAAGAAAAAAATACATCAAGTTATGCATGAAAAAAATTATTATATCTTTGACTGAATATGGTATATGTAGTACCTATGTGTAGGCAAACTTTCAAAAGTAACAGAATAGATGTATAGTACTGCAGTAAACTGTATTAGCCATTCTGTACGTAGTATGTAGCAAGGACTTTGCTCGCTCGCTCATTATGTCTGAGTAACCGAAGTTTTTGTTAACTAACGAGTGCTTAACCGGTAGAGCGTTGGCGTCGGCGTGCAACAATACATTGCTGGACGAAAACAAGTTCACCTGACACGTCTCGAATTAAAACCTGGCGGCTTAACCCCTGTGGGAAATCTATAATAATATATAAACCACAGGTAGAGTCAATGCCAAACGTTTAGGCGGCTGTGAAGTGCGCTGCAAGCCCCCCACACGCTGCGCACACCACTTACCTCTTCCGACGCATATCTAAATTTTGATACTGCGCAGTGTTTCACGCCGACTTCTCAGCCGCCATTGAGTGCGGCGCAGACTCTACTCACAGGAGCTACCTACTTTCTACACTCTAATAGACACAAAGCTGTGGCTGTAGAAGCCCTTCATAAACATTAAAAGTTCTGCTTGCTCACTACGGTGCGTGCGGTGCAGCTTGGTGTGCAATCACTCCTAAAATACTAATGCCCGTCTGTCCTAAAGTTCAAGAGACCCTAAGTTCGCATTTATCCCGCTATGACGTACCTACTGCAACGCATTTGGAGACATAAGTACGAATATAAAAGCTGTCAAACTTAGGTGCAGACAGGCATATGAATATAACTTATGTTATGTTACAAATGTGGTAGGTAACCTTGAAGTTACTGCTTTATTTCAATTGATGGTGGCATTTTTTGCAACTAGGTATCCTATGTTAGGTACTTTGAAACTGCGTAGAATTTAATAAATTGTTGAACATAACTATATGAGGTGTCCAATTTATATTTATTTCGACCCTGATATATTATGTAGGTACTAGGTACTATTTGTATCTCACGATCAGCACGGCGGGCATGAGTCATCTCTTTCTGATTTTGCCCCTTAGTACGGATATACTAAAATTTTAAGCAAAAAAAACAAAAACAAAGCAAAGCATTGTGTGGCAATACTGATATCCAACTCTTTGTTAGACAAAAATATTTTAAAATACCTTAAATAACACATATTAATGCGCAATAACTTGTGAAATAGCAACATGAGCTTCCGTGTTCGGTATTTCTCGTAATTTCTATTTATTTATTTTTATTTCAGCGAAGTTCTATCACGGAGGTGGCATTTTCTGGTATCTTTTCACAAGTACGTCCAAGCAACGACTGATTTTGAGTTTGACAGCTGAGATCCAATCACACCCAAAGTGGTGTGTACGGTTTTGCCCTACCTACTTTTTTTTGGATTAGGGGTCTGGATATAAAGTCCTTACATTAATCAATAATACTTGATACCAATGTTAAATTAGTATCAAATACTGACTGCTGTAAATCATTTTTCTTCCCACTCGATAACAAGCTATCAAACTTGGTACCCTAACGGGAATATAATATGAAAGCTTACCTCTATGAAAACTCCACGTAAATCCATTGCGCTCTACCTTCGAACGTTGGACGCAATCACAAAAAGTAGGGAAATATTTGTGTAAAAGCTAAGCCAAGATCCAAATGGAAAATTGTTGAGTCGGCTCTTAAAAAACTGGTGTACGCATAGTTAAGCTCACTTCCACTGTTACCGCTCGAGTCCTAGCACCACACACAACATTATAACATCCTCACACAAACAACAAACAACATCTTCATATAGTATAGTCTGTGGTCGTAAAGCACGGCGTCCACCTCCGAGCGGACATCTCACTCAACTAATTGCCGTAATGGCGGGAAAACGAAACGCATCCCAAACTAAAATGGCCGCAATAATTTCATCGCCTGATGTCAACACGGGGATTATAAATAAGCCGGGCGATGAAAACTATACTTGCGTGAAACGACAATGATCTTTGCTTTATTTTCGGTGTTGCTTTCTACTTTATGGAAGTGCTTTTGTGGTGGAGCAATAAATCTATTTACGGTGTCGTCAATAGCTAACTTTTATAATTAATTTGTTACCTTCTTACTTGCTCTCGCACAAGTACCTAATGTTTCATAGACTGATACAGACTACAGTTGCTCACATTCGTTTTTATCTATCTAAAAACGACAAATTGCTACAGCAGCTATGTGAGTTATATTATCATTATCAACTACTAATATAACTTTATTACTATCTGCAAAATTAGCATTATTGAATATATATATTATTTTTGGCAGGTAATTCGTCATCTCTCTTCTGACAATAATCACTCCGCACAAGCAGCGGGTGCATGTAGTCGGAAACGATAAATTTTTTCGCATTCGCGTTGAGTATCGCATAATTGTCAGCTTATGAGTTATTTGTGAGGTGTCACTGCCGCTAATGTGCCACATTTGTTAGTAAATCAACAGAATGTGTCTTCGGAAACAAGGATAGCATTCTTCTAACTAAAAATAATTAAGTCACCGTTTTGTAAAGGTGGCTGGATACCAATAAACAATCTAGCTATGGGTGCAGATTGTAGAATAGG
Organism: Ennomos erosarius; assembly: GCA_963580505.1. NCBI lineage: Eukaryota > Metazoa > Arthropoda > Insecta > Lepidoptera > Geometridae > Ennomos > Ennomos erosarius. Next base: position 113,781 of record OY756998.1, read on the forward strand.
TACTCATTCCTCAAGCTGCTAAGCATTTGCTGTTTGATCTACATAAATATATTTCAATACTCTGTTAGTGGTATGATGAGGATGATAGTGGTTATGATGATGCTGACGATGGTGATGATGATGATGATGATTTACACCGTCTAGCAGCAGCCTAGAGATTCACCCTTAAATAACTGAATGGCAGTTGCTTCTGTTAAAAAACTACTGAAACAATAATAATTACAAACAAAACTAGCTTGAAGATATTTATACTGCCAGTTACCCATAAATTACAACCATACTCTTGTGAAAACAAGTTCCACATTCGTCTAACTCTTGAACTATTCCATGGAATAAACATATTGCGTGTGGCAACATTCCTTCGAAGGAGTTTGATTTACGCGTCAGTCAGGTCGTCACTTCCCGCCCCGAGATATAACTCCTCTCGGAGCAGGCAGACGTCGCAACAATTATGTGAAGTCATATTTTGAGTGGCGCCATGTTCGCTCGTTTTGGTTTGGTGCTTGAAAAGTTTTTTAGAATATTTATTTAGTTGACATTTCAAGTGTCTAGTAGGTACCTAGACAACATGTGGAGTAGCTGCAGAGCTTGAAACGTATACCGTAAGGAATCCCAGCTTACCAGATAACCAGAGCATACGTCTCAATAATGAGTGGATAACGATCAAGCTATTTAAAAGAGTCGTACCTACCTGGGTATCTAACGTGTACCTACTGTGTTTTAAATTCACCTTTTGGCAATACAGGACCACGACATCCAGGCTAGCATAATATATCATATAATTATTCATGCTCCTGAAAGATGCACATGTAAGTAATCATGTACCTGGACGAGAGACGACATTTTTAACCATCCCATTTTAGTGACCACCACCCGCGATCTACACCTACAGGCATACCAAGAATCGAGTTAAAGTTTAAATATAACTGATAAGATTATAAAAATGTAAGTATTATGTTTCTTAAAACAATATTTTACGTGTAACATTAATGAAGCAGCGCGGCGTCGGTTAACAGCTAACGAGGCTTGGGACACAAATCACCATTAGCAATGGCGACGGACCGAGCACCGTCTCTCGCGGGCTTGCGCGTGCGCATCCGCCACTTTGGGCGGCTCGACCGAGGGAAACTACTGATCCTCTGCAATTTTTTTTGTACTGACAGTAATGTCATCCAAATTCATCCAAACAGTCACAGGTATGTACCAATTTCTACTATTGATTATTTCAGTAAAATAGCTAACCTGTATTACGTACAAGAAAAGGTATAAAAACTGCCAAAGCCTAGGTTTCGTCTAATCGTATCATGAGTAGTTAAGTTATGATATCTATTGGTAAAAATGCTTGAGCTATAGCCTAGTTTATAGCCTAGTTTATATTTTATGTCCATTGTGCCAAGTTCGCTAACATCGCGTTGTTTTATTTTGCGTAATTTGCAACGGTTGCTAGATGACATACCGCCGATATATGAACTGCAATGCAACGTAGACATAAAGAGTAAAATGTGTATTTTAAGTGTAATATTATGAAGAAAGTGGAATCATGTTACGCACAGTGTTTTAACAATTTTCTAACGACAAAAATAATATAAAACTGAGCAAATTAGAAACCAATGTGTGTCACATTTACCTAAGTCCGAGACTTCATCTATTTGACTGTCAACTATCTTGACTTGACTACCTTGTGTTGTTGTATTGATGTATGCAAGCTGAGTGAAGAATCTTTTTATATTTTATATTAAATACATAAGATATTTTGAGGCAAGTCATACTGAAAATTCTCAGATCAAATACAAACCAAAACAAACAAAGTAAAGCAAAGGCTCATGGCCTACCCTCACGTAGTGGTAAATACACTGCACCGTTGGGCAAGCTGCCGCGCCAGGAATAGCGAGCCACGACGGCACCAGTCCATCAGCAATCACAACACCCTGCCAGCTAATTGGCTGTTAGTGAGCGATATCGAACGGTATCAACATTGACGCTCCTCTAATGAAACGTAATCATGATCAAAGACTTGAACGATTTTTAATTAGTTAATTAATGGTTTGCAACAGCGAACGCTGAACACTTTATAGTTTAAAATCCAGTGTAATTAATAAAACCAATACAGATCAATACAGTAGCGCCAGGAAAGCTCGAATCTCCGACCCGTATACTTGGACGTCGTTACGGACACTACTTTGATGAGAGGCCGCTAACAAAGCGTGGTATTTAAAACTGAGCGCTACTGTACTTTGGTAGGCAGTCGAACCGTCGGTCCCAGCAGTCTGTAATCAACATCGTTAGGCCAAGTCAGAAGCCTTCGGGTGGCATAGGTTCTGACAACAGGGCTTACTATGTACTTGCCTACATGAAAAACAAGGAATAATTGATTGTTTCAATAACACATCAAATGGATTACACCAATACAAAACTTTTCAAATAATATGGATGAACGCATTCTGAAAAATCTAGATACTATAGTGATTCAGAGTTTAACCCAAATTGCGTTCCACTGAAAATGAATTCAGGAAGATAAGCATAACAGAATCCGCGACGTGAAAGTGCGCAAAAGGATCAGGTCTCCGAGAATAGCCGAAGACTGGCAGCATCAGTCAATCAGCAGTCACAACAGCGGCGCGCAGTGACAGCGACACCTAGATACACACGCGATGTTCCGAGAACGCGTCCGATACGCGAGCACGGAACACAAATCACGGAAGGGAAATGGAAACAAACAGTGCGTCTACGCGGCTTAGATCGATCGTGGTGACATATCATAAATTAATCAATCAACACCACGAATCAACACTGACAATACTACGTAATACATAGATAATTGCAAAAGGTTTTTGCTGGATTCTGCGTTAAAAAGGTTGTTAAAAACGTTCACTAGTTCAAAATTGTTGGCCTCGCGAGTCTGTCTTTGTATAGCTGAAAACTGAAAAACTATTTTTTACGTATACAATACAACACTCATAGCTCCGTCATTTTGAAAAATTTCCAAAAGCTGAATCGAAAAAACCATATAATTATACTGATTGAACCTACGCACAAAATTTCATGAAAATCGGTTGAGAAATGCGAACTGTAATAACAGCCAGACAACAAGACATCGGGCGGTCATGCGAAATCATTTTTGTCCAAGCTGAAAAGGAGACGATTAGCTCGCGCTTGATCATCAAAGATTATAAAGCTGATGCTCGCGAAAGAGGAACACCTATGTTTTGAATATCATAGATTAATTATATTGGAAGCATAAATCGTCCATACGAGGCATAGTAATTTCCATAGCTAAGATTTTTGATGGTACAGAAAACCATTTTGACTACGTATCATTTCATCAAACAAGACACGGCGAGATCCTTGAGTCTTTAACATATTTGTAAGCTAGCGTCGAGTCCGATGGCTTGTTAACGAGTCCCGCGCGGAATGTTGACACTCGAGTGATCAAAGCTCTCCGCGCGGCACTCGCGGCTCCCGGCGCTTGCCACTTCGGATCCTTTGTTGCACTCTCTATTTGTAATCAGCCGGGGATATGAGTGATTCCAGGAATTCCCATGAACAATTCGGTCCTGAAATCCTACACTTGTATAATTTAACCGTTGCAAAACTATGCCTCTATACTATAATTTGATTGACACGATTCATTTTGGTAGTTAAGTAGCTAAAATACTCTTACTTAAATACCGACTACATAATACCTACCTATATTCAGAACCGCTTCAGTTTTGATGTCTCCATCGCATTTGTTCTTTCAGTTGATTTAGTTTTGTTCTGAGGACTGTGAGAGGGTATATTAGTTTAGTGTGATTATAACGTATTTGTTTGTGGTATGAGCATCAATTTGTACGGCGTGAGGGTGCGTAAATCAAACGTGTCGCGGGACGCTAGCGCACGTGTTGCGCGACGCCCAGGGGTGCCACCGACAGCTTTCAGCGTTCCACACGGTACAAGATAAGATAACATTGCCATTTGCCAAGATTTGTGTTTATCTGAAAGATGGCTGCAGTGAAGCAGCTGTCACTAGCTAATATATGGCCAACTAGCGGCGCGCTGCGGTTTTACCCATGAATAAAGAGTATCGTAGACGTTAAACCAGCATTCAAATCTGTTTACTATGGCGGTGTAAAGGGGGAACAGAGGCACGATCTATAATCTAATTTGTATTGCGTGCAGACATGCGGGTAGACTGTCCTATGTCTAGTTTCTTCTAATTTTCCGTGCCACTTTGTGAAAAGCAAAATACTATTAAAAAAATTGAAATTCTAATAATTTTTAAATTATTGTTCTTTATCTACAAAAACGCCAAAAAATATATTTGGTACTTCAACGATTTGTCAGACTTTATACCCGTCCTATATATGGCAATTATTTAATTTGGCTCGTATCTCTCATTTATAACCAAATGAAATGCCTTGCAGTAGATACGTCATAGGCTTATAGGTGCAATCTTATGGGCTGTCAATCATTGGTATAGACGGGCTGAGTATTGACGAGCTAGAATAGCAAGCTGGTCCACGTGTACGTCGATGGTCGGTCGCGACCGCGACAGCCCTGCCCGGTGGACCGATGCAACCGGAGCGGTGGTGCGCGTGTTTAGATTTATAGCGCTCAATCAATGCGGATTTATCGCTGAGGAAGCGGCTTTTGTTACCGTCGCGTATATTTAGAACACCTCTTATAATTTCTCCTTTAATTTGTTGCACCTCGAATAACGCGGACTTAATTAATTTCTGATTTAAATAGATGGAAGTACCTGAGCACCTACCTCTATGGAACTGCAAATAAGTGTGGAACTTTAAAATCAATAGCTCATCCTAAAACACCTCCTGCCTGATCCCTAAAACTATGAGTATTTATATAAAGAAAATTACTAGGTACCTACATTTCTGATGTTTAAGTGTCCTTAAATTCTTAAAAGTCCACGAAGTAAATCAAAAGATTAAATGCCTTAAATTCCCACAGTAGCACCTATTTTAAAAGCATCAATTTCAATCATATGTAATGTAATGAGGAGATCCGCAGGAGAACTAAAGTGACCGATGTAGCTCTTAGGATTAGCAAGTTGAAATGGCAATGGGCAGGCCACATCGCTCGTAGAACTGACAACCGGTGGGGAAGAAAGGTTCTCGAGTGGCGACCATGAACTGGAAGACGCAGCGTAGGCCGGCCCCCCACTAGGTGGACCGACGACCTGGTGAAAGCCGCGGGGAGCCGATGGATGCAGGAGGCGAGCAGCCGCTCTAAGTGGCGCTCCCGGGGGGAGGCCTATGTTCAGCAGTGGACGTCTTCAGGCTGTTAATGATGATGATGATGTGATGAATATCAATCAGTTTCAATAGCACCAATTTCAAAGAACATTTGCGTTTGGCGGATCGAAACTTCGATCCGGAAACATTGCGCTGGTCATGTCACAAAAATCATCGCCACTATAGAATTACGCACACTCTGTAATCACAACGTTGCATTTACAAAAATGTAGAGTTGTAGATGGAGAGTACCGTGTGCTTGCCAGACAGTGACACCAAACATCCTAACCATCGTTAATGGCAGCCATTCATCTGAACATTGGCAAGAGCACCGAATATCGCACAACTGGACCGGAACAAGTATGGCACCTTGACGGCACTTGGCGATGTCCAAACCGATATTTATCGCCGATACAGGTATTTATCGGCCGTTCAGAGGGCATAGGTCTCTGTTCCGATATAGGAGCTATTCATAATGTGAACGTGGGACTATTTTGGTTTGGACAAAAGGAAATGGATGAAGAAACTGTAAAATGCTTGACGAAAACCCCGAAACTTTTACAAAACCTGAAACGAGTAGGTACCTATACCATTCCCATAAGGTAAGTGGATTGGTTTCCCAGTTTCAAGACAAAAATAGTTACCTCGTTTAGGGTTGTCCAACAAATAACTTCCCGCCTCGTCCCGGAATCGGAACTAATTGGTCTAATTTATCCGGAATAGCGCCGTAACGATCACGGGACAGGAACGGAATGCGTCGCATACTTTGAATTATACTAGAATCGGTGATTTGTTACATTCTTTGCGTGTATGTAGATATTATTTGGATTATTATTGATTGTTTTGTCTAGAGAACAATATTGGAACTTTACAGTAATAGCCTCAACAAATTATGCTAGGATGAGGAAATAATCAAAAACTATTTTTTGGTAATTAATTAAAGTATCACAATGGCGTGATTGTTTGTTTTATTGAACCATCTTGAGCGCGCTGTAGTGTGCTTTGAGAACCATTTACGTTCACGTAAACAATTCCAAATGGTGGCGGTAGCTTCGTACTCCACTCGGGTTTGCTTGTGAATGAAACGTAACTTTTTAAATTGAATATGGTGCTGGTATTCACCAAACTGAAGTGGGAAAAGGCTGGCCATATCAGCACAGAACTGAAAATCAATGAGGATAGAGACTACATATTGGTAAACTTGTTCTCGTGTGTAAGTGCGTGGCAGAATTTTAAAGCTGCTCAAAAGCCTGTCTTCCCAAAAACAACACATTTTCTTGTGCTGACAGATTAAATTAATTCACACTTTTCCAAGGTGACTTGGTACCCAAGGATAGCACGGTTGAACATTCAAATATGTAATGTCAATATAGGGCAGTGTTGAAGCTAGCCAGTAAAGTGTACAAACACACGGAGCGCCGCAGGAAGCTATAGCGAGCGACACATCAAAGCTCGCTCGTTACAACCACGTCTGAAATTATAATATTCCAACAACAAACAGGCGACCGGGCGAGTGTTTATTTTGCTAAGCTATATATCGCCGCTCGCCGAAGACGCTCGGACACGTTTCAATATCAGAAACGTATTATTCTCCTGTTATTAATGTATCGTTTCCTTAGAAACGGTGCTTTCAAAATAAACACTTTTTTTGGGAATACGGTTATTGGTTTCCTGTGAGTTTGCTTGCGTGTTTTCGCCCATGGCTCCCCACTCCCCACCGCCCTGGGACAAGGGCCTTCAGTCACAGGGTGAGCGTAGGCCATAATTGAACACGCTGGGCAAGTCCGAGTGCACATTTCAGACGTAGAAAGTTGAAAGGTCATCGATAAAAAGTCGTGTGAGATAGGGTAAGTACTGAAAACAAGTCATTTACATATTACACGTTTTTAATTATAATCAGTAGACAGTACTTACCTCAATATATTCCCTTTTAGTTAGAGAGTATTTTCATATTATGTAAGTTAGGTAAATTTCATAACCGTTGTAGATTCAATTGTATTGTATTGTGCAAAATGTAATCTTTTGAAGGCGAAATCATATTTTACTTTGCTATCTATACAGAAATTATTATACTTACATACATTTCTACATTTAATAAAGAGGATTCGGAGGTAGAGTCAACAGGAATCCCAACTGATAGAAAATAATCAGCAAGTGCGAGTCGGACTCGTGCACGAAGGGTCCCGTACAATTATCTATAAAAACCAGCATAAAGTCACGTTTCGTACGGGAGCCTCCATAAATATTTATTTTATTCTACTGTCTATTCTTCTTCTCGTGTAGGCAAGTGGTCAGCCCTGGTGTCAGAATTTTTACGCCGCCCGAAGGCTTCTGACTTGGCTTAACGACTATTGTCTTACGACAACAGCCGGGACCGACGGCTTAACGTGCTCTCCGAAGCACAATTATTATTATCTATTTATATATCTCTTAATAACACGAGTAACGTAACTTCGTCGTATTTCTGTCCGGCGAATATAATATCCACCTTAAAACAAATATTTATATATATTTTCACATCGAACGGATCGTAAGTTCCAGTTGTATTTGACAGCGGCGGGTTAACGAGGAGCGAGACGACACGCGGAGTATGGAAATCAAAAAATAATATCTTTATATTCGAGAACGTTTCAACGCCAGCTGTGACTACATCTAATAGTTGAAATAATGATGCTAAATTACCCATGATAATATATTACGCGATGTGTTGTTATAATGATGGTTATTACAATAGCTATACCGTCGTTATTTATGATTTTAACCGGGGGTAAAAGGTGAAAAAAATTTTATATGAGATCACTTGTGATGGTTGGATGTTATAAGTGAATGTTATAAGTTAGTGTAAAGTGCAATGTAAGAACACAAGAACAATGTGTCATCGCCTTAATAGAGAAAATAAGAAAAGTGTTATTGGACACATTCTTAGATAATAAGGTTTCTAGAAGTTCAGGTTTTTAAATTACTTATTAGCCATAAGATGGCTAGATCGTAATATTACTTACATTTTATAGGTGCTCTAGGAATTAGAAAAAAAAACTTGTGATGGTTTAAGTAGGTAGGCTCCAGCCCGGCTATATGGATGGATAGATAAGGGTTCAAATCCTGTTTGTCATTCAAATTTTTATTGTTAATTATATAAAAGGCTTTGTTCTGACTTGGTGAGACAACGCCCAGCCCAAACCGCTGGACGTAGAGACTTGAGAGGGTGGCGCCGTGGCAAATGATTTTAAAAAATTAGATGGAAATAGATAAATAGATTTTCTAGAGATCTGTAACACTAAAGGTGTCACTTGCTTGCCCTTCGGCCCTGTAGGACATTTAGTGCCTCACGTTATACCTCTGCGGGAAGACCGCTGGGGGGAGCTCATTCCATATTTTGCGGTCTGTAGGTCTGTACGGCAAGAACGAACGCATGAATCGAGTCCTATGAGATTTCCACGACTCAGTAATATTGTGGATGAGCATTTTCACGGTGGTGAGAAACGTGATGCCGGTATCAGTTTGAACAGCTCTTGAATGATTGGTCTTGACAGAAAGGTCGGTACAGATCAACAGCAAAACCCAGGCAAAAGTTTGCTAATAGTTTGTAGCTCATTATGCTAACGCCACGTATCACGTCGGCGTCACACTAAACTCGTCTTTAACCTGTGGCACGCCATGAATAATGCTCGAGTGTTTATTTTCTTAAGCGGCGGTGATCCTCTGGATATTTGTGTGTTACGTTTTGGCCACTTTAATAAATTGTTTGTTTTATAAAGCGTGAGAATTTGGAAGAGCGCCTCGAATGTTAACGGTGAGAGTAATGCTAGGGCACTTTAGGTGGTCCTATTAAGTTAAGTGTACTTACTAACAAGTAACGTTAGTTATAATAATATTTGAGATGTAGTTAGGTATAACAAGATCGCCTGTTGTTCCAATCCTGCTTGCGATTCAAATTAAATAAATAAATGGATAACACCCAACGATCACATAGGTACATCATTATCATCATTAGGTAACAGCCTGAAGACATCCACTGCTGACCATAGGCCTCTCCCAGGGAGCGCCACTTAGAGCGGCTGCTCGTCTCCTGCATCCATCGGCTCCCCGCGGCTTTCACCAGATCGTCGGTCAGTGGGGGGCCGGCCTCAACTGCGTCTTCCGGTTCATGGTTGCCACTCCAGAACCTTCCTTCCCCATCGGTTGTCAGTTCTACGAGCGATGTGTTACATAGATCCTGGACCCTAACTAGGATTCTCTGTATCTAGGGATCCAAGAACTCCAAGGCCCATGGTCCCACAACACCCAGACACAGAACAAGTATTTGCGCTATTTTTTCTGTGTACTAATACTTGTCATGTCGTGGGAATCGAACCCACCACCTCCGGGTTATGCCGACCTGCTCAACCACCACACCACGGAGGCTGTCACACTTTATTTCACACAGAGACTGGGACATGCGACATGCAGCGACGTGATGGGTTGTAAAACATGTCTTCAGATAAGATAGGCTCCACGTGCGTGGCTAAACTCAATGTGCAACTATTTTTTGCCACATCCTCGTAAAAATTACTTCACGTCCACTTGAAAATGTAGTTTAGTTTTGGGTGCCATAAAAAATGAAAACGAAATTTTTCAGGCGTAGACGATATCCTTCTTCGTCATAATAATCGTCATCCTAAAGAATTTTATAAATAAGGTAATTATTAAAATCACCGGCTTAGTAGTGATGGATCAATTTTATTAGCATTCGCATTAATTTTTAGCATGTGAATACTCAATTAGCATTTCACAAATGAAATGTACTTAGTTGCAAAATTCTGAGAAATATGAAATTTAATTTTTCATTTCAATGTTCATTTCATTTTCCATTTCATTTCATTTCATTTTAGCAAATAGCATAGCAATAGCAATTAGCATGCTAAGAGTCGTGAATTAGAATGTTTATGAAATTTACGCAAAATTGCATTAAATGCCATCGCTACGGCTTAGTGCGAGTCGGACTCGCGCACGAAGACGTAATATATTTTATTGTTGTTTTTAGTATTTATTGTTATTATAGCGGCAACAGAAATACATCATCTATGAAAATTTCAACTGTCTAACTATCACGGTTCACGAGATACAGCGGTGACAGACAGACAGACGGACAGACGGACAGCGGAGTCTTAGCAACAGGGCCCGTTTTACCCTTTGGGTACGGATCCCTAAAAAGTATCTTCTAAGTCTTAGTGTAGGTAAATATTTTACACATGCTTAGGTATATTAAAAAGGCTAAAGCAAATTATTGTTATTAAAGTCAGCGTTAAACAACGCAAATATTTTAGGGAAATAAAATAAGTAAATTATGTAGAAAATGGCTGTATTATCTGGAATTGCCAACGTGTTTGCAAGATAATACATATTATTTCACGAGCGTTTCCCGTTTGGGTGGTCCGGTGACTCAGCAATACTTAAATAAACACATGTCGTTGCGGCGTTGCAGATAATAAAAGCATTGGTGTTGCATTTATTCGATAAATAAATTATTGAATTTGATACTTTGATTTAAAGTTACAGTAGGAAAGTGTTCCACTTAGTTATTTTAAACTTTTGTTGGGATTGAGAAAAAAAGGGCCTGTCAAGTGCGAGCCGCACTCGTGCACCGATGGTTCCGTACAAGCATGGGGTTCCATCAGGTACAAACGAAAAATAACCCGAACTTGAAAAAAATGTAGTAATCGTGTCTAGAGAGTTACTAGTCAGTGTCCAGTGTATCCATTTGTCCCAATACTTTGCCGACACGCAATAAATGTCGTTTGATAATCTTGCTTAAGAAGCATGGTGAAGTTATGACCCGCCAAAAAAGGACAAAGTTTAGTAACTTATTATATCAACCTCCTGCTCGTAAAGACATAAGTATATAAGAAAAATGTATCTAACATGTGCACATCCGTTTACAATAACATTCCAAATGACATAAAAATATTAGAAGGTAACAAATTTAAGAAATGTCTGACTGACTGGCTTCAATGCAACTGTTTTTATAGTTTTAAGGATCATAATGTATTCTGTACAAATATTTACTTATAAATTATAAAAATTGTGATTAGTTATTAAATAACATTTGCACATCTGCTTGCAGACTAAATACATGAGCAAAACTTTTTGTAAGAAAGACCTTACTATACATGTATTTTAGCAAATAAACGATTTCATTGATTGCTTTATCCAGAAATAAAATACTTCGTAAAACAGCCCGCGTTATTCCGTTGTATGGGATGAGGCATCTGTACTGTAGGTATTATATTATCTGGGGTACAAGGTGTAATACAAGGGGTAAGGTATAATGTAGAAAGGTATTTACATTAAGCTTATAACTCAAAGTTAAAAAAAAACTATTTTGAATAGTGGCAGGTAGCCTTTATCGATAGTCCTACTCAATTTTAGAGTTCCATACCCAAAGGTAAAACGAACCCTATTACTATGGCTCCGTCTGTCCGACTGTCACCAGGCTATATCTCATGAACCATGATACCGTTACTTAGACAGTTGAAATTTTCACAGATGATGTATTTCTGTTGCCGCTACCACAACAAATAAGTACCAACAGAGGCTCCCATATAACAAACGTGATTTTTTTCTCTTTTTTATAGACAATGGTACGGAAACCTTTGTGGGTGAGTCCAACTCGCACTTGGCTAGATTTTCAATCCCATGCGGTTCGACATGATATTTTTTCTTTCGTATTCCAAGAACAGTAGGTACCTACCATTGGAAAGTCAATTATTAATTGTTTATTTGCACCAACAGTCCCAACCGTTTCGTAGTGCATCCATCACCCGGCAGCGACTGTGACACTGGCACATGTGGTACACATAAAATATACTGGACGATCGGGACACAACATGGCCTCATCGAGCACACCACCCAGTTAGCCCGGCAGATAAATTAATTAATAATGTTTAAAATTGCGAACGAAATATTAAAGATGAAGTGCTAGTAGTGCTAGTGCATTTTGGTCAGAAAAGTTTGTTACTTTACTCCCTCTAGTCCACACGACAAGCTGCAACGTGCTTCTACGCCTGTTGCGGCTACGGATTTATTGTCTCTATCACACGCGCGGGTACGAGAGCAACATGTAACAACCCCCCACTATCCCCCCTAAATTGATATAATTGTATCTTTAATAACTAGCTAACTTTAATGGTAAATTTAAATAACCTATCAATTGCAATTAAATAACCGTTAGCAAATCTAATACCGTTGGAAAAGAACCTAAAATCAACCTAAGCTTGTTGTATGTTCCAGATTTGTTATGGCCAAGTGATCGTCTCCTAACAGTGGCAGAACCCGTACGTTGTGATAATGTAGCAATCCAAATCCTTTCAAAGTAATGAGACAATTCCTAACTAACATCCAATCAAAACATAAATAATTTAGTAGATTAAAATATCTATTCTCGTACTATGCATTGTTATCGGAATTTATGATGAATGCCAATTCTATATCCATTATAAATAATAAAACGTAAATCCCCACAAAACAACTCATATTAACCTAATTTAGAAAATCTGAAGTACCTCCCATAACTGACCTCCAGAACCACACTTCAAGTGTATATATCAGAATCTCTTAACTAATACTACCTAAAAAATATAAAATTCCCGTTTGTTACACCTCCACTATTCGACCCAAAAATTCCCATTAGTTACAAAAATGTCATCATTCAATTCCTAACTAACACCTACTCAATACGCAATTAATTTAGTAGAATGAAATTTCTTTATTTTACTAGGCTTTGCAATCTGAACCTATGATGAGCGCTAATCCTATATCTGCTGAAAATATCGAAAACGTAGATTGCTCCAAAACAACTCACATTAACCTAATTAAGGAAACCTGAAATACTTTCTTAAAATAAAATCTATCTCCAAAATAACCGTAAATATTAATAATAACGCAAAACGCAAGAGCAGATGCAGGTAAAACGTAAGTAGAGCCAAGATTTCATGTAAACGTTGTAATAAATCATACATACTGAAGTCAAGCTTGTTTAAATTAGCGAAGTCATGATAATCCACCTGCCCACCATAACATTCGGCTACGGAGCACCTCCCCGCTCCATAACTGTGAGCTTCGACACCTGACGGGACAGCCCTCCACTTTGTTGTGTTTGAAATTGCCTCCACTTGAGGTTTTCAAGACACTGCTGGGGAAATTGGTTTTACTATTTGTTACTATTTATTCCATGTCAGTATGTCTAGTTTTGTCTTCAAAACATTAGGGACAGAGAGGACATTATCTTTTAGCAAGCCCTAACAACATACGTCCTCAATACATTCAAGGGATCTCTACGTTAATTTGTTAGCAAAGCAAAACCTCATACTTATCCATCATCACCTAATGTGAGACTATTGTGAGTCTATCAAATACGTACTAAATTCAGTATATGACAGACCCTAAAGTTAGCTTTCCAGCTGAACTTCCCCCCCTGCCTCATCTCATACAGCCCAAAGTCTAAAACCTTCCTAAGTTTCCGCCATAAAAATTGTCGATATTACTTTAGCTTCCGTTATCACGTTTTAGTCAATGTACTAGTTTTAACTATCAAACGATTTTCCTAAAGAATTATACCTACTAACGTTACCCATTGGTTACTTTAATAACACCTATATGTTTTGTTTTAATTACCATAAATTATTTATTTCAAAACATAAACATTGGTTCATTTATAGATCCTTAGACTGACTCTGCTTTTCTTGAACTCACTAGACACCTACATATCCGAAATCCATTTCACCATTATGAAAAATATTAAAGTTATGTTTGTTCCATAGAACTACGTTTATTGTAAGCATTAATGAAATCATATTTTATTAGTACAATATTCTCGTTCGAATCTATACGTTAGCTATCCTATCCGTGTGGTAAGGAGTCACTAACAAGGTACTGCTTGTGCTTGACCTGTATAAATACGAAAGACAATAATTACTAAATTTTACTTATTTATCTATTATAATTAGATTTTGTATTTAGAGTTTTATTTACTTCCCTCACAATTTATTTTTCCGTTTACACCTAATTTGTAAAGGTAAATTATCATTTTGGTAGAATATTGCCATTATTTTATTTTTAGTATTAAGCATTTACTAGAATTTTTATTTTCCCTATTTTCCTAACCATTTTATTTTACCGCATGATTTATAATTTTAACCCTAATCTTAAGCATTTTTTATAGAATCGAGTTTTGCCTATTTCCCTCACAGTTTTATATTACTACCAATTTTATAATAATTTTGAATCTATTTTTATGTACCTTTTGTACAATCGATTATTTCCTATTTCCCTAAAACATTTATTTTACTGCAAATTTTAGTATTTTAACCCTAACTTTCCCTCCCATGTGTGTTCCTCAACTTATAGCTTTTCCTAACATCTGGTGTGTATCCCCAAAACTAGAGATTGCTACAAATCTCATATTTACTTTTAAGCGTGCATGTCTGTTCTCGAGTGTGCAATGAGAACATACCTAATCTAGCCTATAAGAAAACGAGCTGTGACAAAAGCTCTCCAAAGCTAATAAATCCTGTTGGGGTTTCTGGAACCAAGGATTCTTCCTCAGAACCAGAATTACTTGAGAGGACGACTCTAACTTGAAGTTACCCGAAAATCTCATGAGCACTGACAGATATCATGTAGTGATCCCCGCGAATGCTTAATGAATGCCCCCTGGAAAAAACTTTTCCTAAATCCCAAGCAAAATCGCGACATTCTTCTACTCTCTCTAAAGTCAACTGTCAAAATCAAATCCGAAAATATTATTTTAAAAATGTTTGACACATTCTAGAGTACCAGTTCGCGATGTTTTAGTATGAAATATAATTAAAGAGTTTTTATGCTTTCTAATATTACCTCATTTTACGTTTAAATAACTACTTTCATACCTATCTCTATGTCCTATACCAGTTAGTGCAGTATCAAACGAATATTTGCTTTATTTTTGGATTTTTATTTACCCGTAAAATTATTTGATTTAAATATATTTATAATTGAGAAAACTTTCTAATATTTGTGACGTCACGAAACACCCTGGATCGTTACAAACAGCATCATAATTTATTATTGCCCATATGATAAGATCATTATTATTTATTATACTTATGCAAAACTATGTTTTAGACAAATTATTTTCGCAATTTTTGGAATTTTCTGAAGTAGGATTCCTTGTTTTTCCGACTCTTTGGTTTTGTACGTTATAATATGTTGTAGGTATGAAACGCATACGCAATTAAAGGTAGACTATAATTATAACAAGTGACAGGGTGAAGCAATAATCTACATAAGAGAAAGGTCACAGAAAACAAAAAGGCCCAAACACATTGTCAGGTGCGTTTTATAAAAGACCCACCACTGTGCAGGATCGGTTCTTTCCCGCTGAGTTGGTGAATGGTGTTTATACTCCTAGAGTTTGGTACCACTACCACATGTCCAGCCCGCACTTGGCCTCCCAGTGTATACAGATCCAGCCCTCATGTCGTCACAATCACCCGAAAATTAGCCAACTACGGATTTGCTCACAATTTATACATTGCATTCCTAAAGTATGTGACGTTTGTGAAATTATAACACCTTGGCAAAGACTATAAACATGTAGGTAACAGGACTACGCGGGCAAAGTAAAGCAAATTTTTAATCATCACGATGCGACGGCAATGTTTGGTGGCGGCTTGTTGATGGGAAAAGAATACAAATGCTTCTACTCGTCCCTACTTAGCCAACTCTTACGGTACCCTATATCAGACGAGGTACCCCTGGGCCTGGGGGTCTAGTAGAGATCCCAAACAGTATGTATTGAAATGACATTAGTTACGGAAAAGTAAGCGATTTCCGAAATGTCATTCCAACACATTTTGAAACCTCACCGTCTCCCGTGAAGTCTCAACGCACGATGTTCCCTGCATGTTCTATTGATGGATTAATTAGCATTCACATTAATTTTTAGCAAGTGAAAACTCAATTAACATTTCACAAATGAAATGTACTTAGTTGCGAAATTCTGTGAAAGATGAAATTTCATTTCAGTTCATTTGGTTGATTTTGAATTTATTTTTTAATATAATGTTTCATTTCATTTTTCATTTCTTATTTCATTTTATTTTTAATTTCCATTTCATTTCATTTTAGCAGATAGCATAGCAATCGCACTTAGCATGCTCGAAGACTCGTGAATTAGCATGTTTATGAAATTTACGCAAAATCGCATTAATTACCATCGCTAGCGTGCTCTATCACGCCCATTAGTTTACACGTTCTATTACAGGCTTAGGTGTTAACATACTCTAACTTAGGTTGACAACCTAAGTTAGATCTGAAACGTCCAAACGATTCCCTGTAATGTTTCTGAGCCTGTCTATGATCTCCCGGTGGATCACACAGGCATGTGCGGTACAAATTCCCGTGTCTAGAGCGCGCGACGGTCGGTGATCGGTGCCCGTCCATCCATCCGTCCGCAGGTCGCGAGGCGTCGGTCGCGAGGCGTCGGTCGCGTGACGACGGACGGCTGGCTATTAGCTTTGTGATTTTTTGCTTTACATTTCCGTATTCAAGTACCGTAGCATAAATGTTTGCATCTATTTTGGCAACAATTTTGTAACGGTTCCGTTGTAGGTATCGTTATTTTTGTAGAGAATCAATACTTACTTTTTTTTTTCAGATATTTTTAGTTTGTTAAATAAAGACAATCGCCAAAACAAGGCTCTCCTGCTTATACAATAAAACGACACGTGGGCCGCATGTTTTTTCAGGAAATTAGTTTATTCCCAATAGAATACTGGATAACACAAGTGCTTATGGCGTCTCTAGTATATAAAAACAAAATCAAAATTATGATTGATCTATACTATACTACTTAAGTACCTATGATGTACTTATTTTAATCCTGTTTGCTTTAATTATGTTGTGCTTTGCTTTGTGTAGATATAGACCAGGCAAAAGCCTTTGAAAATGATAAAAAGTGTAAAAGTAAAAGATAAAAAAACCACATAAGTATACACCCTACTATCTTGCTATTTGAATTTTTCACATTTTATGGTTATGGTCCGCGTAAATAAGTAAGTATTCTACAAGCAAGTTCCCACAAAACTAACAGATAAAAAAATCCTTTCTGTCAACCCCACTTGAAATTAGCTCAGCAAACTACCTACATTCCAACATTAGATTATTATTTAGTAACATTTTAAAAACAAGGACTCGTGTCACGTAGAGATTGATGAGGCCACAGGGCGGGCGACATTTTTTGTGGTAATTAGCCGGCGCAGGCGCAGGCGCACGGCGGCCGAGAGATTTCATGGGGGCCACTCGAGCCGGGCATTCTCATGTCGGGCCTCCGCCGCCGCCGGCTTCACTATTAGAATATTTTATACTTGCCTAATAGCCGCAGTAAGTAGTTAGGTACATTCGCGAAATGTGAGCCATTTAATTGGTGCTATGCCATATACCTATGGGACCGTTCGACGTTCGCGCGGTCATATCTGTGTGAAAAAGTCCTAGAGAATTATTTAGAAGTCAATTTATCTATGCGAACAGCTTCCAGAAAATTATTTAGAATGTCAATTTCGTGGTGATAATATCGTGCCACAATACGTCTGGTGTGACATTCCACGAGTAAACTATAAGTTATTTACTTGCTAACCTATCGTCTAAAATACCAAAATAAAGTGGCGTACGTTTTAAGAAGGTGTTGTTTGGAAACATACCTTCTATTGGTACCTACTTATTCTAAACAAATAGAGTTATTTAAATAACTGTTGCTGGCACAGAACTATCAACCGATGGGGAAGAAGGGTTCTCGAGTGGCGACCACGTAAGGTACCGGAAACCGCAGCGCAGCGTATGGTGCAGCGTGGACTAGGTGGCCGACGATAAACCGCGGGAAGACGCGCAAGAACGGGTAGCTGCATAAAGTGGAACTTGATATTCACACCCCCTTTTCTGGTTTTAGTCAGTTTACTGTTGAATTCATAGCCTTCTTTGAATGATTAACTAATAACTGTGCCGGTACGCATTGATTTTCGTTTTACGGTCGTATTTACCTAGGTAATTATGGTATAAAATTATGGCCGTTTGTTTAAATAACTGACCAAGTGCTAGTAGAATTAAATCATGTTTGATGTATGGGAGCCCCTTAAATATTTATTTCATCCAGTTTTTTAGTAGGTACCTATTTATTATTTGTTATAGCGTCAACAGAAATAAATCATTTGTGAAATTTTAAACTAAGTAACAACGGTTCATGGGGTTCATGAGATACAGTCTGGTGACAGACGGACAGACATACAAACAGGCAGACAGAGGACAGCGGAGCCTTAATAATAGGGTTCGCTAATTCGCCTTACCTTGGGTAGGGGACCCTAAAAACTATTTATTGAGAAAAATTAAAATACTAAAAACTTGAAATTTCAAGTGTAGCTAAGAAAGGAGCAAATGAAATCTTTTTATGTATTGTTTTAACGTGTGAAATCATGAATTGAAAAAAAATATGACACCTAATGTATGTTACCTAAGTACTTACAGTGGACGAAACGGAATTCGGAACGGAAAAACGACAAAGAACTTCACTAAGTACTTATATAAATTATTCAATATCTATCCCTTATTATCCTTTACGGCACAGCATATAAGATTGTATTAATCGTTTTTCTTTTTTTTGCTTATGTAATGTCATGTATTTTTTACTTTATTGTTTAATTTTTTTATGTTGTTTTGTTTGTCCTGAAGTTCGTGATGTCATGATGATGGATTCCGACTGAAATCAGTTATTGAGGTCGCAAGACCTTGATTGCATGCTGAGTCGGGACCTATATATATCATGACGTCACGCAACATTGCATATAGTACGATGGTACCTACCTGCCTATTATTTTTGTTCTCTGTTTTATTTTCACATTGTATGTAATGTTGTGTGATGTCCTGAATAAATGTATTTTCTTTCTTTCCTTATCAATTTTTGTGATTTAGATCAACCAACACAATACTTATTGTAAAAACTCAACATGTACGTTAAGTAGGTACCTAACTTATTTGATAGGTAAGGTATATGACTCTACTTGATGTTAAAGGACTCCAGCTCTACCAAATTGGGCTTTTAGAACAAACTCTACAAAACGTTAAAGACATTACTTACAAAATTTTAAAAATTTGACTTTAGCTCTATATTACTGTCTCTTCTCTACGAAACTCTGGTTCTTACCAGGACCTCTATCAGACTCAAGGAGTCAACTCTACCACTAATGAAAGACTAAAATACTCTCCTGAGAAAATCTAGACTTAAAAATAAAAAGCGCATGCACTGTCCCGGAAGGCTGCGCCTGTGCCTGCCACCGTAGGGCGGTGAAGCCTCGTTCGGACGGCAGGCAGTAAGCGCGCCAGTAGGGAGAAGCGAGCGACTGACCGTCCAACTGGCGCTGCTGCTGCCACTCGCCCCGCCACTCCTGTCCCTCCATCGCATGTCCTCACTAGCACCCGATTATTTTTTCAACGCGACGCGATAAATCAGTTTTCTGTACGTTAATCAAGAGCGGCGCGCGCGCACCGATTCGGGCGCGAGAGAATCGCTTCTGTCGTCGGGATAGATCGCCGCCCGCGCCCGAGCCGCCGCCCTGCGCCTGCGGGGGCCGCCCGCCCGCCCGCCACGCCTCCCGCCCACGATACTCTCGCGTTTATTTACGATCGCTACTATGTACTGCAATGTTTGTTGGCTCGCGGATACCTGCGCCTGCGCTCCCCAGATGGATGCCGCCGCTGATGTACAGCTTCATTTCCACGGTTTTGTTTACTTTGAGTGTTTCTTAGTATTTTATGTTTTCGTAAATGATCCGGATTGAAAAATGCGAAATTTTTGGTAAAGCTTGTCCTGTTTGGCGGAAGCTGGTGAGAGATGAATGCAGTGGGTGAAAGAAACATGATTATGTATCGTGTAAAATAAATCCGTTACAAAAAGGTATTTAAGTATTTACGTCCACCCACAGCTCGCTCTGACAACGAAAATACCAAAAACCCAACATAAGCCTACGTTATTTGTATGATAGATACTAATTAATATAATTTTATGTAGGTACCCTAAGTATTTTGTTGGAGTAGGCCGTACATCTAGTTGCTACTTATCTATCATTAAGTACACTACCTACCTACTATTATCTATAAAATCGTTTTTTATTTTAAGTATTTTATCTATATATTCGCTGTTATAGGTAGCGGCAACAGAAATACATCATCTGTATAAATTTGAACACTCTAACCATCACGGTTCATGAAATACAGCCTGGTGACAGACGGACAGACAGATAGAGAGACAGACGGATAGACAGCGGAGCCTTAGTAATAGTAGTAGTAATACTTAGGGTCCATTTAACCCTTTACCGAACCCCGAAAAAAAGTATCTAACTCAGTTACTTATAAGAGAAACAATTCTGACACCAGGGCTGACCACTTGCCTACACGAGCAGAAGCAGAGAAACAATCTAAAGGATAAGTAAAACTGTAGGTACTTACCTACGCACGTCCTCTAAAGTCTTTAATTAGTAATTTCTTTCTTTTCTTTCTGGTGGTAATGTGATGTGAATTGTTGCACCTTAGTCTTAGTGATCTTATTGAGAGTAAATAAAACTATACCTGCAAAACCCTTTTTCAATTTTAGCCATAGCTATTGCTACGATCTCAAAATAAACATTTCAAGGTAGGTATCCTATCTAGACACCAGACAGCAGCCGAGCTTCTGTGAATCACTACCAGCTAACTGGAAGCAGTCCACGTGTCTGTAGGTAAGTAGATAGATCTGTCGACGTCCTTCTCTCGCGGCTGAGTGCCGGCGGGCTAGTGTTGCTCACATCACATGCCCAGACTGCCACAGCACTCACCAGTGTAAACAAACTGGATGCATATACTTACCGACTATGCACAGTCAAGACTAGAATAATGTTGATTGATAACATTGGCTATCTAAATAATAGACTGAAGCAAAAAAACAGTTTTAGATAAAGGCAGTGCTTGAAATGGATTTGTAATTTGGAATCACAAAACCTATAAAAAAGTCTGTTTTTAGAATGCACCCCGTTCCGTCTGGTAGAGTTGAGTGATGTTACCGGTTCATTTGTTCATAGCTTCCTTAGAATATTCTATGCTTTCTTTCCTTACTTCCGTTCTAGTTGGACAGAACCAGCCAGATGCTTCTAACTTACTTTTAATTTTAAAATACTTAAAAACACCACAACGATGGGACTCCAAATGAGGCTTTTACAAAACTTTTGTTATCAAACTATTCCACTGAAACTATCAGGAAGTTTATAGGAATCAAGAACTGTTTATCACCAACTTTGGCAGAAGGCATCGTTCGACGACAAAGATACCTATTGGTAGGTATTAAGTTCTAAATTCAGGAGAACCCAAACACGTCTGTGACCAACTTTCTGAAGAGAAAACAGAGAAAAGATGTAGACAAGTATATATAGGTTTAGGTAGTGCGGCGTCTTAGATTAGACAAAGATATGATCTAAATATAAGCACAGCATATTTATAAAAGTACTAAAAGGTGTAAGGTATACACTTAGAGCCTATTTAAATTAAACTAGGTAAGTATATACTCCAGTCCAGTGCGGTTATTAGTTCATGATGCGAGTAATGTAAACAGAGGTAACGGGCCGCTGACAGCCGCAAGTTACCGCGAGCGTGTCTGCAGTCCCGGGCTCAGGCTGCGGTCCCGGGTTGGGTACTTTTGTGTTCCGAAATAGACATCTTAACAAATATGCGGGAGAAATATGTTACGAAGAGTGTTTATTTTGACTCAAAACATATTTTTGTAATTCTCTCCATCCAGAGATTATCTGGAAGAGATAGCTTTAGGACTTTAGGTAAAGTTAAAGCGATGAGGTCACAAATTGTTAAACACGTCGTATAAATCTTTAGGTACCTAAACTAGCTATCAAACTATCATAGCTATCAAACTTGTATATTTGGTGCGTGGTGTAGGTGCACTGTACAATAATGAGTTCTATGTATTTACTGTCCATTAGGGGTAAGTAAGTAGTGGGCAGTACCTAGGCACTCCGTCCGTGCCCGATTTTCATGGATTGCGAATTCAACAAGAGTTCTGCACAGAACTGGGAACAATAGTAACAAATAGGTTTGGCGGGAACGCGGAAAAGATGACGTCTTTGCATTGTATTATTTCTCAAAACTTGTGCTTTTTCCAGTGTTAATGTTTAAAATTGGTGGCGTTTAGGCATTAATTGCTGAACTACGAGCATCACTCACGGGCAAGTGATATAATGCAGTGAAACGTGATTTTCCGTGTTGCTTCCAAAATTCCAAGAAGCTTCTAGTAAAGTTGCCACCACTTTAAAATACTTGACAAAATTAAGTTAAAGTTAAAAATTACAATACTTGACACTGGCTAAATACACTATGTGTGGAGCCAAAATATATGAAAAAAAAATAGTAACAAATAGGTAAGTAGTTAGACCTCATAACCACAAACTTTTTAGTGTTCTGTCATGTTCTGCCTAAGTATTTTATAATTACTTATATACCTTAAGAAAATCACTGCACGTAATATGATACAGTTTACAGTAAGTAGGTACCTACCTACTGCTTGCAAACCCTAAAGGTTTACGGTCTACAAATAGGAAACGAACCATCCTGTAGGTAAACTTGTATGAAGAAGCCCGCGGCTACTTATCTACGGCTCTACTCTACCATTTAAGTAACTGTCCTACTTATATTCTGTGGCTCTACCAGCCCCTAAATCACTAAAATAATGAGCACTCTGTGACATAGACATACCATAAAATATTATTATTAAAAACAAAAACAAATTATAGGTCAAGTCAATAATAATAATGTAAAAATATGCTTAAAATGTTATTGATAACCCTTATTTAATTTTATTAACGTTTTATATGAAATGAAAAATAATGTTGTCGAATGATACTTCGTAGGAACATAACAACATAATATTTTATGCTATTATCAGCGATTTATTTAAAAATATGCAAGTCAAATATCTAGTTCGGGAACCCGGGAGCTTTCGAAAGCGGTAGGCGTGCTTTCTTCTCGTCTCGCTCTGTCGTTTAAAATAGCGGTCACGAGATAGAGACGGGGATACTTTAGGCGGAGTTTCACTCAGCGGTCTGCCCACGCGCACGGAACAGAGAAAATATTCGATGGAAATAAAGCAAATAGGCAGCTAATGTGTGTGTAATGTATCATCTATTCAAGATTGAATGCGAAGGAACTGGCGCGGCGAGCTCCGAGCTCCTAGTGCCCTTAACCAATGCGTATTTTGGTAGTACTTAAGTACCTATAGGTCACAGATTATAGAATCTGTGACCTATAGGTACGTACTTAGGTACTACCCATACTTACTTACGAAAAAAATCGAGGACGTCACGTCACAGACGACTTTTGTGTCTGTGTTAAAGTCGCAGACAATAACACCTACCTTATTTAAGTTAAAAAACTACTATATATATTTACTTAGGTGGTACCTACTTAGGACTTTTCTGCAAAGTTCGTCTAGGTAGGTAACACCGCTTTGCCAGTTATTCTGCCGCCAAGCAGTAGTGTGCAAGCACTAAGTACTGTGTTCCGGTTTGAAGAGCATTGTAGCTAGTGAAATTACTGGGCAAATGAGACTATGACCTGATCTCACAGTCTAGTAATCTGATTACTAGACTGTGTGATGTCTCAGGATGACGTGCGCAGTGCAGTGTCACGCAAAACTAAGTATTTTGTTCCGAGTGACACTGCAACTGTTATGGGCAGCCGTGTCGCTTAACATCAGGTGAACGACTGGCTCGTCACGTCATCTATTCACATAAAAAAAAAACTATAAGCCGTTAAGTAAGTATTTCTATTTTTATGATCTGTCTATACCTTCTTCTTATGATTTGTTGCTTACCTGTAAAGAAAAGAGGCGGTTTACTTATACACAGTGATCCCACCCACTGTACAAAAATTACACGTAGTAACACTACTGGAAAAAAATCTCTGAAAACGCGGATTTTAAACTGTAATTTATATTGTTATCGAAGTCATGTAGGTACCTAAGTAGGTGCCCAGATACGCGGCCGCGCCGCCGTTGCGGGGCGCGCTTCAAAGGGTCAGTCAAGTTGGAAGGTTTCAGGAGGCTGAAACATTCTGACACGTAGGCACCTGACCCAAATACAAGGTGACCTTGAATTAGTATGTTATCCCAAACGTGGGTAAATCTACACCCCAAGGTAGACAATGTTTCTTCTACGACTTTACTAAATTAATAGATTTTCATTGAAGAAATGCCATGAAAATTTACGTTCAAAAACAGCCTTAGCGCAGCTGGTTGATTGAACTTCGTCCTTGACCGAGTGCACATAAATGAGTTTAACGACCTCTGTTTAGTAATGAATTTATAGTATCTTGTTAACTCTCGTAGCGATCGCACGTGTAATTTTGCGAGTGGATTTATCATGGAAGTTTGGAAACACCCAGTTTCAAGTAAGACTCAGAATTTGTAGGGTATCATGGTCCCAGTCGCTCCATTTCGGGATAACATACCAAATCAAGGTCACCTTGTATACTTAAATCCTGCCAGGCTTGTCTTGATTGGTTTGTCTACGCGAGATACAACGACAAACTTCTCTGTCGCGGTGTGCATAAAGGGTAAACGAGAAAGACAAATTTCCTCGACGTAGACATACATCGAGGAAATTTGTCATCTCGTGCGTGACGTATCTCACGGTGCGGATCTTAGCCCGGCTGGACCCTGTAGTGTTGCCTACAGTTAAAACTAAAATAATAGACTTAAGACAGGTGTATAAATTTATTTAACCTAAGCCCGTCCTATTGTTGTGGTCCTAGCCCTATCTACCGTATCTATCTATATACCTACTTGTTCTGTGGTAGTTTTCCTGCCTATATTAAAATTCTAGGTACTCATGTTTTCCTGCGGTTTATTACTCTGTGAAACCTACCTAGGCAGACTAAATACCCCTAAGTTGACCTTGAGAACGATAAACAAACGTAACTTAAAATAGTCTTGATTCACGGACGAGACTTGATGCTGACTCCAGTGGGTGCTGCCACGGAGATCAGGATAGCCAGGGAACACGTGGATGGACAGCCGCTGCGTGCAGGATGCCCGTTGACACTGGGAACCGGGAACCGGTGACTCGTGCTGGAGGCTGAGGCCCCGATCCAACGTAATCAGGGGCGCGTGGTCACGCAGCTGACAGCCGGTGCCGTAGATACGGGGTGCCCGTTCGCACGATGCGACAGACCGCGTACTTCGCGGCCTAAGCCCCGACCAGATAGAGTCAGGGCGCGCCTGGATGCGCCGCGACTGGCTGCGCGGAGTAAGGTGCCTGACGACACCGACTGGCTGCGCGAAGTAAGGTGCCTGACGGCACCGAGGCAGCCACAGCACGCCTGTGCTCTCGGCGTTGGCCCAGACAGGACCCAGTAGAGGAGCGCGCTCAGATGCGCGGCAGGAAGCGGCGGAGATTGTGGCGTTTGGCAGTTGCCACGGGCCTGCTCACGACACAACCAGGGAGCGTGCCTTCCTCTTCTCAGGCCAGGACAGAGGGTGATCGACCCGCCAGCCGTTGCACACAGGAGTCTGTGAAAAGAAGAGGTGTGGCCCTCGGGGAGATCCCTACGAGGCCAGAGCTTCCTCTTATAGGAAGATTATATAGAGAATAAAGGTTTCACCAGTTACTCCGGAGGTGGTTCTTAGAAAAGCACTTTAGATTAAGCGACTCGCGAAACCTCAGGGGTAGGGTTCTAACGAACTTGCTGACTATTTCAATTTTTCCAAGAGCTTTAGGCAGCTAGAGATTTCAAGATAATACCAGAAGTAGACTCAAGATGAAACCACAAGATAGACTGACCATGGGAGTGCCCATGTTCCGTTTATATACCCTGGACCTGTCACCAAGGCATCATTCCAAAAATCTGAAAATAGAAAGGAAAAGTGTTTGACAACCTGTCCTGATTTTATAGATAGCTAGTATTCAAATAGGTCAAAGCGTGAGGTTTAATATAAAAACCTACACACGCTTGACGAAAACATATAAATCCTCCCGGACAGAATCTCTTTTAGCGATTTGGCAAAGTCAAAATGTGACGTATGTCAAAAACATAAATAAACCTTTGAAACGATATATCACTGAAACCAATGGAAGAAAAACGATGGAAATCATGTGAAAAGCCCTAATAAAATCGGCTTAACAAACTATGCAATTTGGGACGAGATCCGTGAGGTAAGTTGAAAAAGTAATTTAAAGAAAAAGAAAGAAAGAAAGAAAAGAAGATACATTAAACACAAAAAAAACGAGTAAAAAGCGTGAAGAAACAACACGAAAGGTGATCCTACGATCTGTACCTATCGCTCCACTGCCAAAGTAACCCAAAGCCTTTAACCACAATTTTAGAACGTAAAGTTTATTGAATAATATAACAACCTAACATGAAAACGTATCTAACGTCTGTAATAGAGTATTACAAGCTTTTAAATCATTCCAGGAGCCTGCACGGGTTGTCCGGCGCACTCTTCATGGAGGATGAGGCGACGTCAACAGCCAGATGCCTAAAATACTATGCAAAAGGACTGAGGCGTAGGGGTAACCCTACAACCCTAATTAGGATTCCCTGTATCTAGAGACCTTAGGAACTACGAGAACAATGGTCCCATAACAATACCCAGTCACAGAACAAGTACCTACTGTGCACAAATACTTGTCCTGTCGCGGGAATCGAACCCGCCACCTCCGGGTTATGAGCTGACCTGCTCAACCACCACACCACGGAGACGGTCAATAGATTGGAGTCATCTGTGTCTTAATTGTCCTTACATTAGTTAGATGTACACGACGACCTCTTTCTATCTGTCAGGAGGGTCAAATCCAATGCTTGTTGTTATTTCGTTTGAAAAGGAAACGATGTTACAGTGGTTTCCGCTTCCTTTTTTTAAACAAAACATAGTTAGTACTTATCTAGTTTACGCTCCTTAGGTACCTCCACAAAACACAAACATGCCGTTCATAAAGTGCAGTAGCAGTCGAGCCAGTGCAGTGTGTGTGATGTACTGGCGGTGGCGAGGCGACGACAGCGCTAACGACGCCCGCCTTCCTGCGCGTTTGTCCGTCGTCGGCTCAACGCGCACTGCGCGGCGCAGCGCCGGATGCACGTCAAAAACGTTCAACATACTAACACCATGGATGTTCGTATTCATGGGATAAAAATGTGCATGAATATTTCCACTGCTGAACATAGCCTCCCCCATAGAGCGCCACCTTGAGCGGCTGCTCGCCTCCTGCATCCATCGGCTCCCCGCGGGTTTCTTCAGATTGTCGGTCCATCCACCTAGTGGGAGGCCGGCCTACGCTGCGTCTTCCGGTTCGTGGTCGCCATCTCCGTCGGGGTGCAGGTGCACTTTTAGCTCGCGAATCTGTCTTTAGCAGAGGTCGATTCACACCGCGGTGCGAAAGAGCCTATTCATTTAGGGCACTTAGGCGATTCACACCGCGGTGCTAACCACTTGTGGTGTGAAACGCCCCATTACCCCGTGAAACACAGTTCTGGTTGCGAAATGCGACCTTTAGAGGGAACAGCTGTAAAAGTGCTACAAATGGCCCATTTGTAATAAATTTTTGAATTTTAAATTTTTTATCTAAGTTCGACCAGTCATATTTATTTTCCCAAGCTCGCTCAGCCAACCTACTTATCAACACGGTACATGATCAACTTACCTACTTACAACGCTATTTTTCACTAAATAACCAGTTATCAGATTTGGTATTCTAACAGGAAATAAACGAGTTTGAAAAATGACATCTTTTCAATGTAGCAAAGAAAATCCTCATCCTTGCCATCCATCGAAGTACCTATAGGACCTAATTATGATAGCCAGTGTTATAACACATAGGGCCATTAGATTCACATAATATCATTACGTATTTTTGTACAAGTAGTGAATACATGTAGTTATATCTGTGGTAATAGAGGTCTAGTAAAAGGCAGGCACATAACAGTAAGTCATGGTGCTCCTACTGGCTCTAACTTCCACAGTAAACAGAACAGTAGCGCTGCCCGCGCGCAGGCGCTCGTAAACCATGGTCGGGAGCATGGTAGAGAAACAACATCTAATTTTATTGGCTTCAAAGAAGAAAGAGCTCTTTGTGAAGAGTCCGAAGAGGTCGTTAAGTACTTTTTAAAGTTTTTATTATGATAAAACCATAGAATAAGTAACCTACATGTAAGTACTTACGAGCAAGCGAAGGATTCTATTATCGAATCACGAGCATAGCGAGCGAGTGATTCTAAGTTAGAATCCTGAGCGAGCGAGGGATTCAAAGGCACGAGATGCAAAACTGGGCTAAATCAGTACAAACGATGGAAATTTTTGAAAAAAAAATTGCTGCTTATTGAAAGAAAGAAAGAAAGAAAATACATTTATTCGTGACACTAACACGCACAACATTACACTACATAAATGACATTACAAAACAATATACACACAAACAGAAGCAGTGCAATGCTGCGTGGTGTCACGGTTATTGTCTCTATCGGTATAAGAGACTTAATTTTGTTTGTCTTTCGGCCTATCCCTTTGTACACGCTTCATACTGAAGCCAATGGACAGCTTCGAGCATTAGAATTTACAAAGCTCGGAGACTGGATGGACTTTAATCTATTATCTGTAATAAAATTATTAAGTTGAACGTGTAGCCGCAGGAGGACCGTTGGTCGGGTGGTAGAAGTGGACGCTGTTCTCTGAAATACAAATTTTTCTTAGTTTGGAGACGGTACTTAATCACTGTAAGATGCTGCGGTGGCCAACATTTGCGTCTCGTCGTCGTAGTCTATGTGCGTCGTCGATGACATAACTACCGTTCACTTGTGTATATACAGTTGGTATCTACTTTTTGGTATAGTAACATAGCTTCGACAACATATAAAATTGTAACATACGGAATACTAATACAGATATACTAGGTACATAATAACAAATAAATACATACGGAATAAATACCTATAATTATTTTTTTCTTTTTTTATATATGTTTGGACATTTCACACTGCGCCATATAGCCCCAAACTAAGCATAGCTTGTACTATGGGAACCAGATAACTGATACAATACTTATAAACTTTTTTGTTTGTAAATACATACATAGAGTACAATATAACACACAGAACTAACATCTATGTTCATCACACAAATGTTTGTCCTAGGTAGGAATCGAACCCACAGCCCTAAGTTCAGAAGGCAGGGATACTACCAACTGAGCTATGGGCCCGTAATATATTGTTTGATTGATTTATTCAAAATCATCATCATCATCATCATTAACAGCCTGAAGACGTCTTGCTGAACATAGGCCTCCCCCAGGGAGCGCCACTTTCAGTGGCCGCTCGCATCCTGCATCCATCGGCCCACGGCTTTCACCAGATCGTCGGTCGACCATTGATTATTTGATTTATAAAAAAAACTACGTAGCTGCACCGCGTTTTTTTCCGCGCGGGGTTTATTAGTTTACAAATCTACCGAAGTTTATGTACACCCCTACGCTACGCCATAAAAGGAAGGTGCTCTCCAAAGAACAAGTTTCTACACAGGACGGTGATTGGTAAATAAATTTTAATAGGTACTACCTAAGTAACAAAGATGTCAATTTTGGTTTAATGGACAAATTAAAAAGCCAAATAGACGATCGGGACCAACCACCGACCAAGGTCATATTTGTTTCACTTTGGTCGGGTTGGTGTAAATTTCGACCGTGTGGATGGTGGTTGGTGTCTTCATTCGGTCGTCAAGCACCATCCACACGGTCGGATTTTACACCAACCCGACAAAGGTGAGACAAATGTGACCTTGGTCGGTGGTTAGTCCCGATCGTCTCTTTGGCTTCTAAGAAGTGAACCAAACCGACCGGAGGGACCTATTCATGCACGCAAGCAAAGGAGGAGACTGTCCCGCCATCATCGAACATCGTTCCTGAGTTCGCAACACAACGAGGTACAACTGACCGACTTATGACTTATCCTTGGTCAAGGTGTTATTATTTTTATCATCGCAAAACGCAGTGTCATAAAACCATCATCGACGTTCAGGTGAACGGCCGCAGCGCGCGTCGCTCGCGAGATGGCGCTCGTATATCCGTCGTCGGGTCTCTTGATGCGCGCCAAAATAAGATCATCGAAGACGGAGCCCGGTTTACGACGCCGACTAGACGGGCTTTATGTGAAAGATCTGGAAGCGATGACGTACGTAAGTGGGAGTATTTGTGGATACTTCAATGGGTTACGGATCAGTAAACTTTGGGTGGGAGTAGGAACGGGTTTCAGAATGAGGTTTGGTGATTAGAAGAGTCGGGGCCATTGACTATAAATCAAGCAAAGCATGCTCCATCGTCGACCGCGTCGTCACTTACCATCAGGTGAGACCGTGGACAAATAGTTTTAGCCGATCCTAGTTAAAAAAAAACAGAATCTTTGGTCGGGGCGCATGGCATAGCAATGGTTTTACAAATTAACTAGCTGAACCACCCCCTGCGTTTTATACGTCGTAATACTGTTAGGTACACCCTAATGTATGCTTAGGAATGCTCTAAGCATAGATTTACGAAGTAATATACAGGATGTAATTTAATTCATTAGCATAAATTGAGCCCATGATAGTACATCATTTATAGATGATTATTAAAGAGTAATGAGTGTAAATGAAAATATTTTTATTGAAAATTATGAAGATTACCGCGGCGCCTAACGCAGTTGGCACGGATGATTTTGATACATTTAAACGTTTTTATACCTTTTATGTACTAATTAAAAACAGTACTTCATTATTTTAATTAAATTTTGTATTCTAGCATTTGATTAAGTAAGTTATTCCATTTTTTGAAGTTATTATTATTACCAAACCAATGTGTTAGAATTCAAAAATTTTGGTCCACACGTGACCGGTATCAGGAGTAGGTACCTAGTTTCAAAGGATGCTA
Source organism: Ennomos erosarius (assembly GCA_963580505.1). Classification (NCBI taxonomy): domain Eukaryota; kingdom Metazoa; phylum Arthropoda; class Insecta; order Lepidoptera; family Geometridae; genus Ennomos; species Ennomos erosarius. Next base: position 145,003 of record OY756998.1, read on the forward strand.
ATGAATTCAATTACACCCAGTATATGTCTATGGCTCTAAGGCTATGATTACCTACAAGGTAATCATAGCTCTAAGGGTACACCTTTTGGGTTACATTATTGAAGTTTTAGTAAGGATCCTCAATTGTTTTGAAAATAATAATAGCCTATGTCACCCGGGGATGGTGCAGCTTCCCACCCAACAATGAAAGAATTTTTCAAATCGGTTTAGTACCTACTTAGTTTCGGAGCCTATTCAGAGCAAATAAACAAACAAATCTTTCCTTTTTGTAATAGGTATTGTTACCTATAGATGTTATGATAGATTTATAGAAAGCTACTTAGCTATAAAAGTTCGAAGTCTACTTATATTTTGATTATGATCGTTTTGATTTGATAGAGCCCCCAAGCTCATCTAGATTGGGTACGAGCCATTGGGCTCTGCCCAGCGTGGTGATGGACACCGCCGTGTGATAAACGTCCAAAGTGGTGGTTTATGATGGAGACCAGCACCCCTATTCCCAACCCTTCGAAAAAGTTTCGATTCGTAATCTGCACTCTCTGTCTCTTTCATCCTAAATGTGGATGAAAGAGACGGATAGCGTGAATTTCGAATCAAAACGTTTTCGATGGGGTGGGAATAGGGGTGCTGTTCAGCAGTGTACGCGTCCTCCGGCTAAGTACCGGTTGATGATTTGTCACTAAATTCGGTGTTTTTTGTAGTTTTAGTTATGCGGCAACAGAAAAATATATCATCTGTGAAAATTTCCACGTGTCTCACGGTTCATAAATAAATAAATACATAAATATGTGTGGACTTTTCACACAGCGCCATCTAGCCCCAAACTAAGCACAGCTTGTACTATGGGAACCAGATAACTGATACAATACTTATATACTTTTTTGTTTGTAAAACCATACGTAATAATACAATATAACACCCAGACGCAGAGAAAACATATATGTTGATCACACAAATGTTTGTCCTGGGTAGGAATCGAACCCACGGCCCTCAGTTCAGAAGGCAGGGATACTACCAACTGAGCTATCGGGCCCGTCATGAGATACAGATTACAGATGGACAGAAAGACAGACAAACGAACGGACTGGAGCCTTAGTTATAGGGTTCGCTTTACCCTTTGGGTACGGAACCCTAAAAAGTTCTCTTTTCCCCATACAGCTGCAAGCAATCCGACACAATGCAGAAAAGACAACTCCGATCCGTAGTTCGATTACACGTATTGATAGGTCGAGTTCAGTGCATAAATCATAAAACTGACATGATGACGAAGACGACAATTATCTACAAGCACTAAAGAATACTTAACAGCTATTTATTTATTTTCTTTATATATTTATTCCACAGCTCTTATCTTAATAAACATAATAAACCAATTCTTACTTAAATTTACGGCCAAAAAAGGAATATTATTATTATTATTTTATTATTTGGTTACTATTATTATATTTGGTTATTTTTGACAGCCTCTGTGGTGTGGTGGTTGGGCAGGTCGGCTCATAATCCGGAGGCGGCGGGCTCGATTTCCGCGGCAGGACAAGACGTAGGTATTTGTGCACAGAAAAAAAGCGCAAATACTTATTCTGTGTCTGGGTGTTGTGGGAGCATGGTCATGGTCTACGTAGTTCCCGGGTACAGGCAATCCTAGTTAGTTAGGCGCCAGGTTGATCGATGGGTGTTGTTGATTTATTTTAAAAAAACTGTACTTTCCAAAAATAACAAGCATTTATTACCACTTCACTTAGGCTGAGTTGCACCAGCTTACTTTAACGCTAACTTTAACGCTAACTATAACCGTTCTACGCTTCGCAGGGCGGGCTAATGTCAAAATTTGACCGTAACTTTAACAGCCTTAGGCTGAGTTGCACCTGCTTACTTTAACTCTAACTTTAACGTTAACTATAACCGTTCCACGCTTTGCAGGGCGGGCTAATGTCAAAATTTGACCGTAACTTTAACCGTGATTATGGTGCAACTCAACCTTAGTTTTTTTTTATGTTACCGTCGTCCGTGGCCTACTTAATTATTATTGGTTTCATGGACATCTAGCGTGAAGTCGTAAAATAAGTAAAAGTGACATCTAACGTGGAGTAGCAAAAAATAATTTCCAAATGTTTTTTTCTTCATTTTGTATTGTATTCATTATGTTGTTCTAATTTTATTATTAGATAGATAGATAGACAGACAGATAGATAGAGAACTCTTTATTGTTTCACAAATAAAATACACAAACAGAAATAAAATAAATCTTACGAACTAGTGCAACAATGGGCGGTCTTATCGTTGACAGCGATCTCTTCCAGACAACTTTTGGATGGACAGTATCAGTAGAGAGAGAATAAACGGCGCGGCGGCGGTGCAAAACAATTTAATAGATAAAGTAAATACAGATAAATAAATAGAATAAAATACTATTACCTACATCCCAATACGTATACCTATAAATATAAATTATAATACATTAAATTATTCATGGTTTATACACGTTCATTATAAACAAGTAGTGGCTAGTCGAACTTTAATATTATGTTACATCTCTAATTCAAAGCATAATCTTAATAATTTATTTCATAGACATCTAGCGTCAAGTAGTAATATAAGTAAGTTCTGACATCTAGCGTAGAGTAGCAAAAACAACTTCCAGAAGATTTTTTTTTCATTTGTGTTCATTCTTGCAAATCACTTATTTAGCCATTGTTTTAATTTTATTATTCATGGTTTATGCACGTTCATTATGAACAGTCTTAGCGGCTAATCCACAGAGCTCACCACAGAGCTTTGAAACATGACGGTTGCTTAGCAATTTTTATTTTGCTCAGTGGAGACCACAGAGCGCTTCGCCTCCGAAAGCGTCATATTTTTCATCGCTCTGTGGGCTAAGCAAGGAACATATATAAGTTCCTTGGGGCTAAGCTATCCAACGATTACAATAATGTACAATAGGTACCTAACCAAATAATATAAAAAGGCGATATCTGAGATTGTAATAATAATATACCGAAACAACAAAACAATGTTACAAAGCACATAATTCGTCCTACTACTACATAGGTCGTTACAAGTTATTATAATACAATCATGTGGTAGATATTTTTTATGTTTATTCTAAAGACAACAGCGCTTCTAAATACTTGCCTATTATTTCAATGGCATGCTACTTATAGTTTGCACATTCTTAAGAGTATGTAATAATATATTATATGTATATTATATTGCTCCGTCTGTGGGTGGATGGTAGCTTTTATTTTTCACTAATGGCAACAAAATTTGTTTTCGCTGAAATAAAAACTTGTGAGCATCGTGAATGTGAATGATTATTATTATTTTGTTCGCAAAATTGTTATGTTATTATTTTTTACCAGTTAAAACCGTGAATTAACAAATTCTTGGTGTGGTGTTTATTGTAGTACATGGATCGCCCACCTTCCAAGTGGAGCTCCTAAGGAGATTGCTTGCCATGGCGGGCCCGTCCGACGGCGAGCCCGACGGATGGGTCGAGTTTTGCGAGCGTCAGGCTCGCGCCGCCGCCCAGGACTTTGCCAAGAGCTGCCTGCCTTACGTGCAACCCAGTGCTGCCGATCCCGCCCGGCCCCACGCCTCCCACAAGGAGTTATTGAAGAAATTCACCGATACCTTCGCGGAGCAGTTTGAGCTCGAATACGGCAAGATGAAAACGTTACACAAACTTCCCAACGGAACGCACACAGGACACGATGAAAGCGACTATTCAGAAGACACAGATTCGCCTAAGACTCAACACAAACCGTTTTTCCGGAGGTTATCATTTAAGGGGCTCAGACGAGGCAAAGGCTTGTTCCACAAGCAGCATTCTGATGAAGTGGAGCTTTCCTCGAACCTAAACAAACACAACAAGACTAAGTTAGCTAAGATAGTTGTAGAATGTAGAAAAGAGGGTTTAGTGAATTATTTAACTCCAGAGAGCCTGGAGCAGCCTGCGGGTCCTCAGAAGTGGGAGAGATGTAGACTGGCGCTCGTGAAGACTGTTGGAGGTTATATGTTAGAATTCTATTCACCACCAAAAGCTCAGAAGCCTAGAAGTGGGGTGTTTTGTTTCCTGATATCAGAGGCAAGAGAAACAACTGCTTTAGAAATGCCGGACCATGAAAATACTTTTGTTTTAAAGGTAAATTGTTTTTTTACTTCTGTAATTAGGTGTTGCTAGCTACAAATCACAATATTTGTAAACCATCAAGTACTTTTGGATCAGTCTTGATAGATCCTATTATTATAGCTAACATTGGCTGATTCACCATTATTAATGCCAATTCAGTTTTAATTCTTATTAGATAACAACAGTCATGTATTCCAAATAAATAGTGGGTTATTGTATACCATTATTAATTATTATGCAGTTGCTATGTGTGGTCATGTGGTCTCATTGGGACCATAATTATGAAAAATAGCCAAAAATAGCAAAATCATTTGATTTTAGGGATTGTGAAAAAATCTAGTGGTTGTGAGTGTTTCTAGTTAGTGCCCATATTAATATGGCCCAAATACCTATGCTGCTGATATCTCAGAATGATGGGTGCAGTGCAGTGTCAAGCAAAACTATTATTTTAAAGATCTGCGTGACTGCAACTGTTATGGGTGGTCATGCCGCTTAACATCAGGTGAACGACTAACTCGTCACATCATTCATTATTATAAAAAAAATAAAAAAAAATAAAATCAGAGTTGTTTACAAGTGCAAGCAGAAAAACAATTTTGCTTTTGTTAAAAACAATTCTTCTTGCTTTTGTCATAATCATTTCTGACTAGCAACATGACATGAACAGTTGAACACCAGTGTGTTAATGTGTTTACATCCACAGTATAGCAATTTGAAAGATACACATTGTTATTAGCCAATTTACTCTGTAGATTGTCCGACCGAGTAATTTATTACCTTTATGATCATAAAGGTAATAAATTACTCGGTCACTTATGTTTGTTATTTCAGCTGCAGTCTGCGGTTTCGCCTGCAGATTATTAATAATATCAATATAAATAAAATAATAATAATATATTCAATATCCCATCATCAATGGGATTGGAACCTTAGTGCATCAGTTTGAAAGTCACATCAGTTACTGCTGAGCCACACACTTGCTCGTTAGCTGAAGCTTCTGTATCTGTGGTGTAGTGGCTATTTGTGGAGTATAAATGTGTTACTGGCTCCAACATGTGTCTTTGGCTGATGGCTCGGCGAATAATGCTGGCGCTTGAGATAGTGACGCCTGAGTCTCAGGCGTCACTATCTCGAGTAAATACTCAGGCATCAATATCTTGAGCGACTGCTCAGGCCTCAATATCTTGACCGACTACACAAATTACGCAGTATCTTGTGTATAGGAATATGCACCTCAATATTATTAGCTATAGTAGACAAACAGTTTGACTCTCAGAGGTCCCCCATCAGTTGTCAGTTCTATGACCAATGTGGTCTGCCTATTGCCATTTTAACTTGAGAATCGTATGACCTAACTATATAGGTACATAACACTAGGTATAATAATATTATGATAAATTGTAGCTACGGATCGGAGTTTTCTATTCCGCATCCTGCTCGGATTTCTCGTGCCGGATAGACAACCTAGGTAGACCAACGACCTCGTGAAAACTGTGGGGAGCCGATGGATGCAAGAAGCAAGCAGTCGCTCAAAATGGCGCTCTTTGGAGGAGGCCTATGTTCAGCAGTGGACATCTACATGCTGTTGTTGATGATGATGATATTATTGTGATATGCTTGCTACATAATATTTGAAGCACTTTGTAGGTAATAAAACAATAGGCATGAAAAATGAACAAGTAAATATTGCTTTCATAAAGAAGATTAAAACAGAATGCAATAATTGAAAAATAAGTAAAATCGGTAAATAAATCACGGAGTAATAAGCTTTTAAAGTTTCTGTAGAGAGCATCTCCTGTCCCTTTCTTGCGAAACAGAGGGCCTCGACAGTTACTATGAAAAATCTACGACGTCACATACCAAAGAGGTTGTATGTAAAGCTACCACAGTTTAGTAATGAGGTACTGTGAACGACCTTGCTCTGACGTCACTGGCTGTCTGAGCTATCTCTTTCATTCCGGTTTGTAAAATGCGTATAACTTTGTCCTTTTTTTTGATATTTATTTTTGTTTTTACAAATGTTTATCTTTTGAGTAATATTATTAATTTATGCAAAATAAATTTAGTCATGATGCGTATTTGTTGACGTCGAAGGCGGACAACAACATGGAGTACGTGATCGAGGCGGCGGACGTGGACGAGATGAAGGCGTGGCTCGCCACCGTGCGGTACTGCATGCGCGCCGCGCCCACCGCGCAGCCCCCCGCGCACGCGCTCGCGCCCGCGCACGCGCTCGCGCCCGCGCACGCGCTCGCGCCCGCGCCGCCCGACCTGCCGCCGCGCCTGCCGCGCGCGCCCAGCGACCCCGGCCTCGCGCCCGGGACGCCGGACCTCGACCTCGGTAATCTACCTTACATGCATCGAGGTTCGCCACGCTGCCTGCCAGGCGTGGTCAATTGGTGATTATGGAACCCCTCCCCCCCAATGGAAAGTGGCGCTCTATGGGAGAGACCTATGGTCAGCAGTGGACGTCTTCGAGATGATGATGATATCTGGGTTTGGAATTCATTTTGCGACGCCTTTTTCTAGTGCTGCTTAATTAATTTCCGATCTTTCTAAAATTAGGTTTTCTTTTGTCAGGGGTTACTTGCTTTTGTTGATCTGTTTATAAGTAAATATTCAGACTAATTCATCAAGGAAAAGGTGCTTTCGCGAATTCATTTTTAGCGTTCTACTCCCACCCTCTTGACACAACGCATGTGAACAAAAAAGATGGAGTGCGATTCACTTCATCATTCGGCAACATCATCATCTTAACCAATGGCTTCGTAAGATTACCGCACGCTGCGGTCAGCGCGGTCGCGATGCGGCGCACTGTATGTGGGCGTGCGCACGCGCAGGTTCGATAGCGGAGACCGAGGAGGCGTGCGCGGAGGGCGCGTCGCTGGGCGCGTGGCCGTGGTTCCACGGGACGCTGGCGCGCGCCGCGGCCGCGGGCGCCGTGCTGGCGGCCGGCCGCGCCGCGCACGGCGCCTACCTCGTGCGCCAGTCCGAGACGCGCCGCGGGGAGTACGTGCTCACCTTCAACTGTCAGGTAACTACCGCCAGCCGCCCTCCGCCTTCCGCCTCTCGGGACCTGTGATACCAACCACTAACGCTAACTCCAAAATGTACTAGGATGACATTTCGGAATTCGTTAACTTTTCTGCAGCGAATGACATTTCAAACCATTTTTGGAGTTAGCGTGAGGCGTTAGCGTTAGTGGTTTGTATCTTTGCTAGACCCCCGGACGGAACCTACACTAAGGAATATCAGTCATGGTCGCTCGCTACACTGGTGGAAATAGGTAAAAGATATTGTCAGATTTTTGCAAGATAGTTTTCCGATGATCGTCATTATCATCAAAAGCTTTAAGACGGCCACTGCTGGACGTAGGCTCAGAGAGCGCTACTTTAAGCGGCTGCTCGCCTCCTGCATCCACTGGCTCCCCGTGGTTTTACCCCAATCGTCGGTCCACCTAGTGGAAAGTCGGCCTACGCTGCGCCTTCCAATTCATGGTTGCCATGGTTGAAAATTTTCTTCACCATTGATAGTCAGTTCTACGAGCGATGTGGCCTGTCCGTTGCCATTATTAACTTGCTAATTTTAAGAGCTATGTCGATCCAGAGATCCGTACGAGTCCGAGTTCTGCACGTGTTTGCTCTCGAAAAGTGTCGATACTCACGGCCGAGCTACCGGATGCTGCGTCATTTGTCAATTTTTCGCAAAGAGTACATAAATATTCTGACGTTTTTATCTCATCATCATCATCATATAGTTATCTTAGATAGGCCTCCTCAAGAGAATGCCAACTTGACGGGCTGCTCGCCTCCTGCATCCATCGGCTTCCCGACGTTTTTGTATGGTTTCACAAAAAGCCCCTAGCGAGTATCGTGAGGGTCCGAAACCATTCGAGAGCAAACTCGGAGCAAGCCCTGCACTCCCAGCAGTAGCGTATAGCGCGGCGACCCCCGCAGGGGCGCGCGAAGCACCTGCGCATGACGGTGAGCGGGTCGGGGCAGTGCCGCGTGCAGCACCTGTGGTTCCCCTCCGCCGGCGACATGCTCGACCACTTCCGCTCCCACCCCATCCCGCTCGAGTCGGGCGGCGCGCATGACGTCACGCTCACGCACTACGTCGTCGCGCCCGCGCCCGGGGACCACGTGAGCCGCGCCTGACGCCTGCACCGACACTACACCACACTACTATACCACACCACACCACACCACGCTGTCGTAAACTACATACATAATAAACTACCGTACATTAGATTATACACTAATAAACGCTGCGTAACAGTGGAGTAGCTACGCAATGTTTTATCATGTTTAGCTTTCCCTATTTTAAATTTTTTAGAGGGAAATAAAACACCAAATAATTATTCCTCCAATACACATGTTTTTATTAAGGTGGGACACAAATACACTACACAATACACTATATTATACACTACAACTACACTACACTATACATGACGCTACACTAGCATAGACCATAGTTATACCTAATACACTGCCATAGATAATACACTATACCATAGAGAAACTCACCGTATTCTAATACTTCTAATTCAATTCACGACTTGACAGCTAACAAAAAATATTGAAACACGAAATAATATAGCCACACAGTGGTGGCTATAGTTCAATTTAAATCAAAATATCTCGATTTACTATTGCTAGTACATAAAAAATAAACGTTTCATTCAAAGGAAAAGCAAAAAAAGGTTATTAACAAATACCAGATTCATCAGTTCACTCATGTGAAGAACTGCTACCGCTGTCTAATTTTATCACATTATTATTAATATTTAACTCAAAGTATGGCCACTAAATTATAACTGTCGTGTCGTAAGTTGAATTAAAAATTTCACACATTCGTCTGTCACGAACCAAATGAATAAGATACATAATATTAACTCACTTGCGTACACTGTCGGATATATCGACAATCACAATATCTCCTATTCAATTATCGATTTACTCATCTTATTTTACACCTCTATTTTTATCTCACTCTCACCATGCATTTGATATATTGGTGAGAGTGGGAAAATAATAGTCATTCAGCTTTAACAGCTTTTTTTAATTACACAAGCTTTACCAGTGAATTTTATCGCTCGTTTTAGTCGTAATAACCAAGAAGTTGTAGGTGAAAAATGGAGTCCACTCTATCCACAAAAACGCGGAGTAATACGCTTTCAATAGTTCTAAACAGGGCACCTCTCCCTTTCTAGCAATACTTATTTAATTGTCCATTTGCGTTTGGGATGTGGACTCCACTTTTACATGCATCTTCTTGAGTAACAACTTCATACTCAATAACCGTCCGCTTATTTTATAAGAAATTACAAACAATAAATTAATTGCTATTTTACACACTACGGCGTAATGAAACGATGCGGTGCCACTTTCGTTCAAACCGATGTCATGTGGCCAAACGCTACCCAGTCTGATTCAAAAAACGTACCCAGTAGTTATTGAGATGGCAAATTGGCAAATGGCCCCTACTACCTGAGTCCTCTCGCTCGCGCATTTCGACATATTTGAAGATAATTAAATATAACTGAATTCATTTCCGAAAAATCTGGCTAGCATCGATCCTCTAGAATTGTTATTCTCGATGGTAAAAAATGTTCGACAAAAAAATCATAATGAGTTACACACAAGTGAAATCAGAGTGTTAAATTGTTAATCCGACACCGGCTAGAGCCGCGACCGTCCACTCCGGCCGCGCCCGGGAGGGACGCTGCCGCTTGAGATAGCGGCGCTTAGGTTTCTGAGGTACCCAAGCGGTATTATCTCGCGCACACTACATATATATTCAAACAAGTTTTCATACTTAAAAACAGTATCTTTATTGTCCTTTCTATCCACAGAGCAAGAAAAAGTAATATGCATTTGTAATAAGTCATTTGTTTCAATGCTCTGTGTTTCTATCGCGTGTATCAAAACATGCTTTCATTAATAATTTATGGTATTTTTGTGGTATCTAGAAGGTAATTAGACAGATTTTTTGTAAATCCTGTTATTCATAATTTTTTATAACTGCAATGATGTGCGAGCGAGATAGCGGAATGCACCTTGCGCTTGGCTTTTGTAGATTGTTAGATATTTCATTTATCTGTGTTGTGTTATTCATAAAAACATAAATGGCTGAAATCTTCATTATTAACTGAAATTATTTATTGCTTTGAAATTCAAATGAACGAATTTCAATCAATTAAACGTATTTGAATTTGAAAAGAGTGAGCAGTCACGCCGTCATGTAAGACATGATGTGTGTTATTATTAAGAATATTCTTATATTTAAATAAATAAATAAAATTACTTACATTACTTTTTTTTTAATAACAGCCGTTTCAAAATGTTGTCAAATAGGTGTAGGTAGTAGTATATTGAGTTCATAATAGTAGACAGTTTTTGTAAGTAAATTGGCCAATAAAATAAAATAAATAGATTCGGTTTCCATTGTAAATATACTTTACTCTGTAACTATTTACTAAAACGTAAGTTGCCAGATTTATGAATTTATCCGTAAATATTTATTGAATTATTTGTAATTCACCTAAAACCTTTAGATGAATGCCTTTTAAATTAAAATAATTATTAAACTTTCCATTTTCATCAACGTAAAGGCGTCATTTTAATAGTCTTTTTTGCCTGTGTCAGTTACACAGTGCAGACGTTATATTTTGTTTCATTAAATAACACAGAGCAATAAAAAATACACTTGGCAAGCGTTTTTTCGTGCTCTGTATTAAGTACCCGTTGTAAACAGTACGATTTATAAGGAAGTTGTTTGGTATCTAATACTACTAAAATAAAAAACCAATATCTGATTTTTTTTTTAAATAAAAGTTAGTAATATGTTTTTAAGGTATTAGATGAATTTCAAATAAACCTGTGTTTGTAAGTTGAATATAATCCGAGGCATGAACTTACCCACCGAGTGCCGGACGAAGCTAACTAACATTGGTGCAATCTATCCAAAACTATTTAATTTATATATTATACTTAGTAGGACTAACCTAGCTTGTATTACAGAACAATCCGTCGAAATCGTTTCGAAATGTATACCTACTTTCCGTCTCTTTCATCTACATCCAGGATGAAGGAGAGCGGATTTCGGATCGGAACTTTTCCGATCGATTATGAAGCGGAGCATATTTTAGTTGTTTGCCTGCCAGTTATTTTATTTAGTTACTCATGTACATATTATAAACGTAGCTTTATTAACAGACTGGTGCCCGTCTGTCTAAATTTTGACGGCTTCTAAGTTCGTACTTATTCCTCTATGACGTAGGTACTTACTGCAACTCATTTGAGTACGTCCTAGAAAGATAAGATAAATATATATTGAACACCATTCATTATACAAGGTGACCTTGAATTAAGTTGAACATTTACCCCCTTGAAGGGGGTAAATGTACACCCCAAGGTAAACAATGTTTCTTCTACAATTTAACTAAATTAATAGTTTTTCATTGAAGAAATGCCATGTAAAGTTTACGTTTGAACATAGCTATAGCGCAGCTGAGTGCTTGAACTTCGTCCTTGACTGAGTGCACATAAATGAGTTTACAACTTGTAGGGTATCATGGTCCCAGTCCCCCCATTTCGGGATAACATACCAATTCAAGGTCACCTTGTATACTTACCAAAAATGTACAGTAAAATAACAACACATTGCTAGCAGTCCCCGCTCTAGGGCAAGCTTGTATCGCGGGAGACTTATTATCGATTACAACGGTAAATAAATGAAGAACTTATTTTGTCTACTGGCATAAGTGCGTGCTTAAGAGCTATCAAGCTTCAGCGCAGACCGGCATGAGTGCTTCACTCTCAACAGTGAATGCACTTTTTAGAATTCTTATGAGAAGCACCATTTTTGACAGATACAAATAGTATTCACTTTTACATTGTGTAGAAGATACAGAATCTGTTAGGGGTTGCCATTAATTTAACATTTGTAGCTTTAAATATCGCGATTGCCAGTTATTATTAAAGGTACAATTGAATTCATTATCATAATTTGAATACATGATAAATAAATAAATAATGGACATTTCACACAGCGCCATCTAGCCCCAAACTAAGCAAAGCTTGTACTATCCAAATAACTGATATAATACTGAGATACCTTTTTGTTTGTAAGTTTATTTAACATTTATTGAAGCACGGAACTGCACGGACAAGCAATATTTAACACATCGCCAATATATTGTCGCACCCACTCCGACCAATACATACATAGAATACATCTATGTTCATCACACAAATGTTTGTCCTGGGTGGGAATCGAACCCACAGCCTATAGTTCAGATGGCAGGGCTACTACCAACTGAGCTATCAGGTCAGTCCAACATAGTATATTATAGTACATCGTTTATTGATGATCATTCAAGAGTAAACTGTATTCTATGTATGTATTATTTACAAACAAAAGAAGTATCTAAGTAAAGTATTATATCCGTCATCTGGTTCCCATAGTACAAACTATGCTTTGTTTGACGCTAGATGGCGCTGTGTGTAATGTCCACACATATTTATATTTTAATTTAAAAAAGCCTGGAAAAGACTTTTTAAAATTAGGTATGAACAGTTTTGCAGCGCCTAACGTAGTCGGCACGTATGGTTTTGATAATTTTAAAAGTGTTTGTTATCGTGTATGTAATATTTAAAGTTGTACAATAGCTCAATTATTTTAATTTAATTTGGTACTCTACCTAATTTTGAAGGCTTTAGTTGACAGTTTTAAAAATGCTAAAAATATATCCGTCTTTTACATTGCCGTCTATTTGATAAGGACAGCAACAGTTTTAGGAGCTTTAGATCTGTCAACTAAAGCCTTTAAAATTGGCCCCACTGTGCTGTTGATTAAGTAAATCATCCCATTTTTTAAATTTATTTATACCAAAGTGGATGCGTTAGATTTCATAAATATAGGTCCACACGAGACCGGTGCCAGGAGAAGTATCAAGTTTGAAAGGATGCTAATGAATTCGATCACACCCAGTAGGTATAATGTAATACGTTTTAACTATCATTGGTGATTCCTATCTTGCATTTTATTTATTGAAGTCTTTGGCAATAATTATTGTAATAACGTATTATTGATAAAATCAATGGAAGAAGGTGTCAGTTGTATTTATTATATGACAATCATAGAATAAGTACCTTAAGGAACCTCAATACGTTCGCGAAATGTAAGCCTTTTTTTGGTGCCATATATGGCACCGTACGGACGTTCGCGTGGTCATATCAGTGTGTAAAGCTCCCAGAAAATTATTTCGAATAATAACTCCGCGGTAACATCGTGCCACAGCCCATCAGAAAAGCATAAGTGGTTCTAGTGTGACTTTCTACTGGTAAGCTATTAATTTTATTGCTTAAATCGTCTAACATACCAAAAAAGTAGCCTACGCTTTGAGACTGCGTTAGTTTGGTAACTTACCTTCTGTAATTACTTATTCTATGATGGCAATTTTTTTACTGTAATTAAAATGATCGTTATACGATATAAGTTATTGTGCATTTAGTATTAGATTGTAAAATAAATAGATTATCATAAATTAGATTTAGTGAGGAAAATGGACTGTTAATGTTACACTAACGATGTATTTTAATATTATTTATACAATAATATACTTAGAAAGGGCGTACAAACATCCATATAAAGTACTTACATTTTAAAATCGACAAGAAAATTACAGGTTCATCTGGTACATTGCAGGTACATTCAAATAATAGACTTATACCGGTCTGTACTAAAAGTTTGACAGTTCCTAAGTTCGCACACACTCTCCATGCAACGCATTTTGGGTACGTCCTAGAGCTTCGAGCATTTATTCTTAGAGATAAGTGCGAACCTGTCAAGCTATGGTGCAAATGGGTGGTTAGACTGGTTTATTCATAAACACTTCTAAAATATATGATGTTTTATCTCGCTTCTACTCGTCACTTTTCCCGTCAGAACAAAATGACAGCTCATAGCATGTTGAAGCGTTTATGGATAAGAGGAAATGGTGTATGTTGCTCAAAATCATAATTTGACAAAACTATTGTAGTCTTTGTCATTGCGACCCATAAGATAGAGACAGCAATATATCTACGGCTGTCAAATAATTATTTTGTACATTGTTGCAAACCAATGTAAAGTGTAATAAGCCCCGTTGTATTTGGTTTATGTATTGTATTGTTTAATTTCGTACGTAATCCCGTTCTTCCGAGCTTTAATTGTAGTTTCTTGATTGTAAATATTTTTTATAATAAATTTATTACATGGAATGGCTTTGTTTTCTTTATTTTGTTGCATTTATTTGTTATATGCTGCCTGTGTGTTTGTGTTGTGTTGTGTAGTGTAGTGATTTTGCGATGCATTTGATATTGGTAAGTGCCATTTTTTTTCTTTGCTATTTTATTTCAGCTTGTTTCGTGTAGTTATTTGTGTTCAGTTTAATGTGATTAAATACTTTTATTAATTTATGTTACAAAGAAGTTTTTGTTTTTAGTTGATACCACACTAATTTTCTCCGTAACTCACATATTTCTATTGTTACTAAGTTTGGTTGTTACAACAGTACAGCCTTAAGCATAATACACACTCATAAATCTTATAATACACACGTACACAATCACATTATATTAAGTTTTTTTTGACAATATTCACATATTTTATAATAGCTGGACTAAATGAACAATGTAGATCCAGCACTCGTAAATTATGTTTTTTTTTTAAATTAAAAAGAGCCTACTGCATTAGCCAGTTAAAAAAAAAACAATTGTTTGAAAAATTATTTGGATTTCCTTTTACTTGCAATTTGTCATGAACTTATATTTTAGTTTTACGCGTCTCGACTCCCATCTCCACAGATCCTAATTTTTTATAGGATCTGTGCCCATCTCTTTCATCTACATTAAGTGAAAGAGACGGGGAGCATAGATTTAGAATTGGGACTTTTCCTTGAACTTTCCAATGAATTGTAGTTTTTGGGCTTTTCTCACAGAACTGAACCCCGATTCCCAACCAATCGAAAACGTTTCAATTCAAAATCTACATTCTCTATCTCTTTATTCTGAAGGTAGATGGAAGGAGACGGAGAACGTAAATCTTGAATCTAAACTTTTTCGATGGGTTGGGAATCGGGGTGCTGGTGTAGGTAGGAATTGTAATTCTAATTCTGATGGTGATCTACATAGTTCTGATAGTCCAAACTGAAGTCACTTGTCCTTGTATACCCTGCACCCCGGCACAGGGCGCGGTGACGCACGGCAGCGACGTGCGCATGCGCCGCGCCGAGCTCGAGGCGCTGCTGCTCGCGCACGGCGACACGCGCGCCGTCGACAACCAGTACACCTTCGTGTGACGGCTGACGGCTGTGCTGCCAGATACTCTGTACATAGCCTAATGTAGTATACTATCCGAGTTTGTATTGGTATATTATACCGAGAGGAGGTAAATCTACTCCTCAAGGTGGGCAATTTTTCTTCTACGAGTTCTCTAAATAAATAAAGTAAGGCACTCACAACTTGTGGGGTATCATGGTCCCAGTTCCCCCCTTTCGGGATAACATACCAACTCAATTTCACCTTGTATACGGAAAGTTCTGTAGGTATAGAGCTAGGGCCATTGATCTCTATTATAGGTACAAGTAGTACCTACGCTGGATAGACGATGTCGTACAAATATTGAGAATTTCTTGTGCCGATTTAAAGCATCACTGTCGAGTGTCCGGAGAACTATAAAATTCATCGCGTTGATTGGTCGCTTTGAAAGTGTGAATTCTGTGATCGGTTGGTTAGTTCCAAAGACTCTCACGATGTCACTCTTAGCTATCAGCGCCAAAATGGCGATGACATCAGTCAATATAGTCCAGCGTACTATTGTACATCGTGCATTCGTTCGAAGACATAGAACTTTTAACATGTGTGTATGTCTTCGAACGAAGCACTTCGTACAATAATGATCGAACGTCAGGTAAGTAGTTTGATCACTTATTGTACATCGTGCATTCGTTCGAAGACATAGAACTTTTAACATGCAGCAGTCCCATTTGCTGGCAACGTAAACGCAACTTTAGAGCCTCCATAGAGCCCTAAAACAAAAAACTAAACACACCCTAGTCTATATCACGCGTCCTGTCAAAGTCACTTGTCCTGTTTTGCGGTGCAAAACACGCAACGTTTTTAACTTTAATTTTCTTTAACTTTGTATTTTTCTACTAAAATTATTAAGAAAACGAGTTCAGGGATATTATTTTTCAGCCAAAGCGTCCTAAGGGACGGAATATGTGAAATATTACCTAAAGAAAATAATAACTTAACACCAAAGACTTAACACCAAACAATACTACAATGGTAAGACTACGATATTTTATATCCGTAGGAAGCCAGTATCCCAGGTAAAGAATGATCAGGAACTGAAATCAGATTCGGAGATGCAAATAAAAAGAGGAAGACAGCCGGTTTCTTCATAACCTCAAGATGGGTGGCACACGTCGAGGTTATGCTTGGTGTAAAAACCGAAGACACGGGTGGCACACGAGATGTGTCGACGTGGTTGTGACTCTTGGGTTTCATACGCGATATGAAGACAAGAGATCTATGACGTAAAGATAGTTTTTCAAAGCCTTACCTACCACTGTCTGCTCATACCTGGTGAAAAAACCGAAGACACGGGTGGCACACGAGATGTGTCGACGTGGTTGTGACTCTTGGGTTTCATACGCGATATGAGGACAAGAGATCTATGACGTAAAGGTAGTTATTCAAAGCTTTACCTACCACTGTCTGCTCATACCTGGTGAAAAAACTGAAGACACGGGCGGCACACGAGATGTGTCGACGTGGTTGAGACTCTTGGGTTTCATACGCGACATGAAGACAAGAAATCTATGATGTAAAGGTAGCTTTCAAAGCTCTACCACTATCTGCCTATATCTAGTTTAAAAACCGAAGACACGGGTGGCACGCCAGATGTGTCAACGTAGGTATGACTGTTGGATTTCATATGCGACATGAAGACAAGAGATCTATTATGTAAAAGTAGCTTTCAAAGCTTTACCACTGTCGGCTTGTACCTGGTCTAAGTTTCAATGGCTCATGTTACCTAATTGGCTGCAGTCACACAATGTGGCAATGAGTCTTTCACTTTGGGCCTAGTATTAATAGCTCATTATTACCATCATGATCTTATGGCCCCACAGGGTACTGTATTGTAAATGATCTAGAGTTCCAGAGTTTCAGGCAGTAGCGCAGAAGGAATAATGTAAAATTAATAATTCCCCTGAATTAATATATAAAGAACGAAAAGAGAAATAAAACAACAAATCACCGCAGCGACAACCGACAGCCTTGAGCATTGAAATTGAGGTGGAAGTTTACCATCTACCAGTCAAGACATACTATTGGCATTAGGAGACCTAACGCCTAAAGCAGCCTAAATATGGACCACCAATAAATGAAAGAAAGACCACATCTGGACTGACCGCAGTTCTTAAGTCTTTATTACAAAAGAACCCTAATGCAGGCAATAAAGGTGAATCTTGAAATAAACAGTTCTCTAACTGATTCTGTAACTAATTGAGACAACAAATTCGAATCGGAATCAACACAGCCGGCTATTGGCCTATCTATATTAGGAAATACCACATTACTCTTAATTAAAAAAGAGGATAAATAATCTAATTGGAAAAATTAAAACCTCAAAGGCACACTGCTTATATTATAAAAAAGGCCACAAAGAAAACACAAATGGTGGGCCTGGCTACCACCAAAGGTTGACGCAGGTATAGACATAAGAAAACCTAGCCTTCAATTTCTTGAAAAACATTACAACTCCAGCCAAAAAGTGCTATTACCAGCTATTACAAGCCACCCTACCAGTGGAGTGAAAGCGACTGAAACCAACTCGGGCCAAGACAACTGCTTGTCCATAGAGGTGAGTCATACCAATGATTGTCCCAATATCTGAACTGTTGGAGAAAAGTGCAAAGACTGTACATTTTATTTTAACCCGTATGGTATGGGTATGTGATTTCAGATAATTTCTTTCTTAATTCAACTTCAAAAGTTATGCAATGCCAATAAAATACTTATGATTTTTATGGCAGTATTGCCTACTCACCATAATTCACAGACTAATTAGTATAAGAAAAAGTTGAATCACAAACGGGGCTTGACCTCAATTTATACTAATATGTCTAACATATTAGTATATTTTGTATAATACGCTAAAATATGGGTGCAATCTTAGGATGCAATCTATCTATCTTGTTAATCAAAATATCCGACCACAGCTCATATTAAAATGGATTTATTCATTTAATGCTCTGCTATAATTTATATAGCACCCATTACCCAATGTATAATTACAAAAGTAATGATAATGGTGTGGACTAGTACATATAAGTTATAGACTAGTATACAAATCAGTCCAAATTATGAAACAAGTAATGGTTGTTATACTTGCCTTGGGTTAGTTATAAAACTTTTATGAAAACATTATTTAACCCATAGAAAGTTGTCAATTTTGAAGTTTAATATTTGACACCAGAGAACTATGCCAGTACAGTTACCTAGGCACAAAAGAATATCAAAAATAACTCAATACAAAGACACCTTCACTAAATGGATGTTGCACATGAGATCTTGCCAAGATTATAGGTACTTTGATTACAGTGTGCTCTGCACTCCTAGAGCACCACAAAGCTAAGTCAAGGGAGGGACCTATGCTATGATATTCCCTAAGGGGTAAACTTGATCTGTCTTGGTGGGCCAACAGTATTAAAAATATAATAAATAAATTGATAAATAATATATGATGATGAAATCATTATTGATGCAAATAGAACAGGATGTACACGTGACTATAGTCGAAAAATAAATGGAATGTGGAAACAAGAAGCACACACAAAACACACATTTTGCGAAGCTTATCACATAATTTTAATTTTTGGAATTATTAACAATATTTCTCAGTTTAAAATTCTTTATGAAACATTAAATATATCCACATTTTAGTATGAGTAAATAATAAATAAATAAATATGTGTGGATATTTCACACAGTGCCATCTAGCCCCATACTAAGCATAGCTTGTACTATGGGAATCAGATAACTGATACAATATTTATATACTTTTTTGTTTGTAAATACATACATAGAATACAATATAACACCCAGACACAGAACAAACATCTATGTTCATCACACAAATGTTTGTCCTGGGTAGGAATCGATCCCACAGCCCTCAGTTCAGAAAGCAGGGATACTACCAACTGAGCTATCAGGCCCGTCGAAATCATCAGATAACAGATGCCGATAAATAGTCACAGAAAACTATTAACCCAACACAAATTTGTTTGCATCTAGGGTTGAAGCTAAATTATTATTATTATAATATATAAAGTTCGCTACCCACTCACTCACTCACTGACTGACATTTTTGTTCCCGAGCTCCTGGAAGTGGTGGAAAAAAACCGAGTATGAGGTTGTATAGAGATCGGTCACGTGACAACCAGAAAAATCTGACATCAGCAAAAAGTTGTCTCCTTGATGGAACTGGTCAACGGCTCTCGGAAACTACAAGTCGGATGGGTGACCTCTTTTAACTAAAGTTGTAGTAAACCTTGGGACGCTTGGAGAGAAATAAAAAAAAATGGGGGTTGCCATACAAAAAAATAAAAATTCCATACAAAATTGAAACGCTTATAAATCGGAAACGGTAAGAGGTAGGTGGGGTGTGTTCGACCAAATGTCATAGAGGAGGATGGGCGCTTTCGGATGGTCGTCATGAAAATCCAAGATGGCGGATCCAAGATGGCGGCCATTTTGAAAGTTGGTCCGATCGGGCTGATTTTTTGCATCGGGGGGTTTTTGGGGTCCCTGATTCGATATTTGAAAAAATATTTTGGATCCCGCCATTTTTAAAGATGGCTGCCATACAATTTTTTTTTTTCATTTTTGGCTCATTGTTTCTCGATACCTATGGGAAATTTTGAACTTTTTTTTTTAAATTTGTATGAAAGTGGACAATCTTAATTCAAAACATTTCATGACCTGGTCTTCCGACCTTCCATCATCGTGACCATCGACGGCCTGGCTAAACGATGTGAGATGGGTCATATGCGTTCTCAGGAATGTCATAGCAAACCCTGGGACAATTTTAGAGAAAACAAAAAAAAATCAAAATGGCGGAAAAAAAAATCACCCATACAAATTTAAACCGGAAATGACGCCGAAACCATGATACTTTAGTATAAAGAGCTCGAACTAATATTGTTTGGAGGCCAAAAGGGAAAAGAACACCAAATTTTTTTTTTAAAATGGCGGAAATTTTGGTCATGGCGGAAAAAAAAAATTCTCCGATCCGGATCAAAATCGATATCTGACGGTCCCCAAGGATGCTGATCAACATTCTAAAATCAAATTTTGACATGCGCCATTTTTCAATAGGGTTGCCATACAAAGGTGATTTTAACGAAATATGAACTTTCCTTTTTTACGCCTCCAATATGAATGTAATAGAAAAGTTGTTTCTGGGGATCGAGTAAGATGTATAAAGGAACAAAACAGAACACAAATGAAATTGATTTTTTCAAGATGGCGGATGGAGACGTATCGACTTATAGAAAAAGTTATCCGATCCGGATGAAAATCGATATCTAAGACTCCCCCTAGATACTTAGCAAGAATATAGGGAAAAAATTTTGATTCCGCCATTTTGAAAAATTTCATTCATTTTACCGAACTTTTTTATGGATCTCCAATCCGTATGAAAATTGATATCTGAGTGTCCCCAAAGATACTGATTAACATGCTTAAGCTTTTTTTAGACATTCTCCGTTTTTTAAAATGGCTGCCATACATACTGTCAAAACCACCAACGCGACGACGAGCGAAGCGAGGAGGAGCTTCAAACTACCTATCGCGACGACGAGCGAAGCGAGGAGGAGCTTCAAACTACCTACCGCGACGACGAGCGAAGCGAGGAGGAGCTTCAAACTACATATCGCGACGACGAGCGAAGCGAGGAGGAGCTTCAAACTACCTATCGCGACGACGAGCGAAGCGAGGAGGAGCTTCAAACCACCTACCGCGACGACGAGCGAAGCGAGGAGGAGCTTCAAACTACCCATCGCGACGACGAGCGAAGCGAGGAGGAGCTTCAAATTACCTACCGCGACGACGAGCGCAGCGAGGAGGAGCTTCAAACTACCCATCGCGACGACGAGCGAAGCGAGGAGGAGCTTCAAACTACCTACGGCGACGACGAGCGAAGCGAGGAGGAGCTTCAAACTACCTATCGCGACGACGAGCGAAGCGAGGAGGAGCTTCAAACTACCTATCGCGACGACGAGCGAAGCGAGGAGGAGCTTCAAACTACCCATGCAACGACGAGCGAAGCGAGGAGGAGCTTTAAACTACCCATCGCTACATTTACAATGTTTTACTAATGCGACCTTTTTAATTGATTTTAGCTTATCTAAGTAACCTATCTTACCTAAGATCTAAATATTTTCGGGATCCTTGATTGAAATTGACATATTACTGATAAACAAAACAAAATGGCCGCCATGCAAAATTAAGACACGCACACAATCGGAACTTATAGAAGGCGACACGGCGTGTTTGGACTAATAACAAAGGAACAACGGAGGCTTTCTCATAGACTTAAAATAATTCCAAGATGGCAGATTCAAAATGGCGTCCGATTTTATAGTGCATTTTTCCAGATGGCCGCCATGCAAAAGTCAGATCAATTATCATTTTCTTTGAAAAATACCGCTGTTTTGTACTAATTCTTGCAAAATTACAAGTTTAAACTAAAGTATAACATTTTTATAAATACAACAGCCACGAAAACGTCCTCGCGGGCCGCACGCGGCCCGCGCACGGAGGAAAATACTAGTTTATAATATATAAAGTTCGTTACCCACTCACTCACTCACTGACTGACATTTTTGTTCCCGAGCTCCTGGAAGTGGTGGAAAAAAACCGAGTATGAGGTTGTATAGAGATCGGTCACGTGACAACCAGAAAAATCTGACATCAGCAAAAAGTCGTCTCCTTGATGGAACCGGTCAACGGCTCTCGGAAACTACAAGTCGGATGGGTGACCTGTTCTAACTAAAGTTGTAGTAAACCCTGGGACGCTTGGAGAGAAATAAAAAAAAATAGGGGTTGCCATACAAAAAAATAAAAATTCCATACAAAATTGAAACGCTTATAAATCGGAAACGGTAAGAGGTAGATGGGGTGTGTTCGACCAAATGTCATAGAGGAGGATGGGCGCTTTCGGATGGTCGTCATGAAAATCCAAGATGGCGGATCCAAGATGGCGGCCATTTTGAAAGTTGGTCCGATCGGGCTGATTTTTTGCATCGGGGGGTTTTTGGGGTCCCTGATTTGATATTTGAAAAAATATTTTGGATCCCGCCATTTTTAAAGATGGCTGCCATACAAATTTTTTTTTTCATTTTTGGCTCATTGTTTCTCGATACCTATGGGAAATTTTGATCCTTTTTTTATTGATTCGTATAAAAATAGACGTTCTTAATTCAAAACATTTGATGACCTGGTCTTCCGACCTTCCATCATAGTGACCATCAACGGCCTGGCTAAACGATGTGAGATGGGTCATATGCGTTCTCAGGAATGTCATAGAAAACCCTGGGACGATTTTAGAGAAAATAAAAAAAATCCAAAATGGCGGAAAAAAAAAACTTCCATACAAATTTAAACCGGAAATGACGTCGAAACCATGATACTTTAGTATAAAAAGCTCGAACTAATATTGTTTGGAGGCCAAAAGAGAAAAGAACACCAATTTTTTTTTTTCAAAATGGCGGAAATTTTGGTCATGGCGGAAAAAAAAAATTCTCCGATCCGGATCAAAATCGATATCTGACGGTCCCCAAGAATGCTGATCAACATTCTAAAATCAAATTTTGACATGCGCCATTTTTCAATAGGGTTGCCATACAAAGGTGATTTTAACGAAATATGAACTTTCCTTTTTTACGCCTCCAATATGAATGTAATAGAAAAGTTGTTTCTGAGGATCAAGTAAAGATGTATAAAGGAACAAAACAAAATACAAATGAAATTGATTTTTTCAAGATGGCGCATGGAGACGTATCGACTTATAGAAAAAAATATCCGATCCGGATGAAAATCGATATCTAAGACTCCCCCTAGATACTTAGCAAGAATATGGCGAAAAAATTTTGATTCCGCCATATTGAAAAATTTCATTCATTTTACCGAACTTTTTTATGGATCTCCAATCCGTATGAAAATTGATATCTGAGTGTCCCTAAGGATACTGATTAACATGCTTTAGCTTCTTTTAGACATCCACCGTTTTTCAAAATGGCTGCCATACATATTTTCAAAACCACCAATGCGACGACGAGCGAAGCGAGGAGGAGCTTCAAACTACCTATCGCGACGACGAGCGAAGCGAGGAGGAGCTTCAAACTACCTACCGCGACGACGAGCGAAGCGAGGAGGAGCTTCAAACTACCTACCGCGACGACGAGCGAAGCGAGGAGGAGCTTCAAACTACCTACCGCGACGACGAGCGAAGCGAGGAGGAGCTTTAAACTACCTACCGCGACGACGAGCGTAGCGAGGAGGAGCTTCAAACTACCTATCGCGACGACGAGCGAAGCGAGGAGGAGCTTCAAACTACCTATCACGACGACAAGCGAAGCGAGGAGGAGCTTCAAACTACCTACCGCGACGACGAGCGTAGCGAGGAGGAGCTTCAAACTACCTATCGCGACGACGAGCGAAGCGAGGAGGAGCTTCAAACTACCTATCGCGACGACGAGCGAAGCGAGGAGGAGCTACAAACTACCTACCGCGACGACGAGCGAAGCGAGGAGGAGCTTCAAACTACCTACCGCGACGACGAGCGTAGCGAGGAGGAGCTTCAAACTACCTATCGCGACGACGAGCGAAGCGAGGAGGAGCTACAAACTACCTATTGCGATGACGAGTGAAGCGAGGAGGAGCTTCAATCTACCTATCGCGACGACGATCAAACTACCCATTGCTACGTTTACAATGTTTTACTAATGCGACGTTTTTTAATTGGCTTTAGCTAATCTAACCTAACTTCAACACCACTAACCTTTTTTTACTTAACAACTGAATATTTTCGGGAACCTTGAATAAAATAGACACTCTTTGAAGAAACATAACAAAATGGCCGCCATGCAAAATTAAAAGGCGCACACTATCGAAACTAATAGAGGCAAGCATAGCGTGTTTGGACTCATGTTACAGAGAACAACGGAGGCTTTCTTACAGTCTTAAAATAATTCAAAGATGGCGGATTCAAAATGGCGCCCGATTTTATAGTAACTCGGATTCGGCTGATATTTTATATTTGGGGGTTTTAAAGGATGCTGATTTCAAATTTCGACCTTTTACTTGACTGACAGCATTTTTCAAGACGGCCGCCATGCAAAGTCAAGCGCATTATCATTTTCTTTGAAAAATACCGTCGTTTTGTACTTTTACTTGCAAAATTTAAAGTTTAGCACAAAGTATAACATTTTTATAAATACAACAGCCACGAAAACGTCCTCGCGGGCCGCACGCGGCCCGCGCACGGAGGAAAATACTAGTTATAATATATAAAAGTTCGTTACCCACTCACTCACTCACTCACTGACTGACATTTTTGATCTCAGCTCCTGGAAGTGGTGGAGAAAAACCGAGTATGAGGTTGCATAGAGATGGGTCACGTGACCACCAGAAAAAGCTGACATCAGCAAAAAGTCGTCTCCTTGATGGAACCGGTCAACGGCTCTCGGAAACTACAAGTCGGATGGGTGACCTGTTTTAACTAAAGTTGTAGTAAACCTTGGGACGCTTGGAGAGAAATAAAAAAAAATGGGGGTTGCCATACAAAAAAACAAAAATTCCATACAAAATTGAAACGCTTATAAATCGGAAACGGTAAGAGTTAGGTGGGGTGTGTTCGACCAAATGTCATAGAGGAGGATGGGCGCTTTCGGATGGTCGTCATGAAAATCCAAGATGGCGGATCCAAGATGGCGGCCATTTTGAAAGTTGGTCCGATCCGGCTGATTTTTTGCATCGGGGGGTTTTTGGGGTCCCTGATTCGATATTTGAAAAAATATTTTGGATCCCGCCATTTTTAAAGATGGCTGCCATACAAATTTTTTTTTTCATTTTTGGCTCATTGTTTCTCGATACCTATGGGAAATTTTGAACTTTTTTTTTTTAATTTGTATGAAATTGGACAATCGAAATTTAAAATATTTCATGAACTGGTCTTCCGACCTTCCATCATCGTGACCATCAACTGCCTGGCTAAACGATGTGAGATGGGTCATATGCGTTCTCAGGAATGTCATAGCAAACCCTGGGACGATTTTAGAGAAAATAAAAAAAATTCAAAATGGCGGAAAAAAAAATCACCCATACAAATTTAAACCGGAAATGACGCCGAAACCATGATACTTTAGTATAAAGAGCTCGAACTAATATTGTTTGGAGGCCGGAAGGGAAGAATTCAAAAAAAATTTTTTTTCAAAATGGCGGAAATTAGGGTCATGGCGGAAAAAAAAGTTTCTCCGATCCGGATGAAAATCGATATCTGAGGGTCCCCAAGGATGCTGATCAACATTCTAAAATCAAATTTTGACATTCGCCATTTTTCAATAGGGTTGCCATACAAAGGTGATTTTATCGAAATATGAACTTTCCTTTTTTACGCCTCCAATATGAATGTCATAAAAAAGTTGTTTCTAGGGATAGAGTAACGATGTACAAAGGAACAAAACAGTATACTAATGAAATTGTTTTTTTTGAAGATGGCGGATGTAGACGTATTGACTTACAGAAAAAGTTATCCGATCCGGATGAAAATCGATATCTAAGACTCCCCTTAGATACTCAGTAAGAATATAGGAAAAAATTTTGATTCCGCCATTTTGAAAAATTTCATACATTTTACTGAACTTTTTTATGGATCTCCAATCCGTATGAAAATTGATATCTGAGTGTCCCTAAGGATACTGATTAACATGCTTTAGCTTCTTTTAGACATCCACCGGTTTTCAAAATGGCTGCCATACATACTGACAAAACCACCAACGCGACGACGAGCGAAGCGAGGAGGAGCTTCAAACCACCTACCGCGACGACGAGCGAAGCGAGGAGGAGCTTCAAACTACCTATCGCGACGACGAGCGAAGCGAGGAG
Organism: Ennomos erosarius; assembly: GCA_963580505.1. Classification (NCBI taxonomy): domain Eukaryota; kingdom Metazoa; phylum Arthropoda; class Insecta; order Lepidoptera; family Geometridae; genus Ennomos; species Ennomos erosarius. The sequence goes on from OY756998.1 coordinate 171,358, forward strand.
GAGCTTCAAACTACCTACCGCGACGACGAGCGAAGCGAGGAGGAGCTTCAAACTACCCATCGCGACGACGAGCGAAGCGAGGAGGAGCTTCAAACTACCTACCGCGACGACGAGCGAAGCGAGGAGGAGCTTCAAACTACCTACCGCGACGACGAGCGAAGCGAGGAGGAGCTTCAAACTACCCATCGCGACGACGAGCGAAGCGAGGAGGAGCTTCATACTACCTACCGCGACGACGAGCGAAGCGAGGAGGAGCATCAAACTACCTATCGCGACGACGAGCGAAGCGAGGAGGAGCTTCAAACTATCGACCGCGACGACGAGCGAAGCGAGGAGGAGCTTCAAACTATCTACCGCGACGACGAGCGAAGCGAGGAGGAGCTTCAAACTACCCATCGCTACATTTACAATGTTTTACTAATGCGACCTTTTTAATTGATTTTAGCTTATCTAACTAACCTGTCTTACCTAAGATCTAAATATTTTCAGGATCCTTGATTCAAATTGTCATATAATTGATAAACAAAACAAAATGACCGCCATACAAAATTAAAACACGCACACAATCGGAACTTATAGAAGCCGACAAGGCGTGTTTGGACTCATAACAAAGGCACAACGGAGGCTTTCTCATAGACTTAAAATAATTCCAAGATGGCAGATTCAAAATGGCGTCCGATTTTATAGTAACTCAGATCCTGATATTTTATATTTGGGGATTTTAAAAGAGGCTGATTTCAAATTTTGACCTTTTACATGACTGACAGCATTTTTCCAGATGGCCGCCATGCAAAAGTCAGATCAATTATCATTTTCTTTGAAAAATACCGCTGTTTTGTACTAATTCTTGCAAAATTACAAGTTTAAACTAAAGTATAACATTTTTATAAATACAACAGCCACGAAAACGTCCTCGCGGGCCGCACGCGGCCCGCGCACGGAGGAAAATACTAGTTATAATATATAAAGTTCGTTACCCACTCACTCACTCACTCACTGACTGACTGACATTTTTGATCTCAGCTCCTGGAAGCGGTGGAAAAAAACCGAGTATGAGGTTGTATAGAGATGGGTCACGTGACCACCAGAAAAAGCTGACATCAGCAAAAAGTCGTCTCCTTGATGGAACTGGTCAACGGCTCTCGGAAACTACAAGTCGGATGGGTGACCTGTTCTAACTAAAGTTGTAGTAAACCTTGGGACGCTTGGAGAGAAATAAAAAAAAATGGGGGTTGCCATACAAAAAAACAAAAATTCCATACAAAATTGAAACGCTTATAAATCGGAAACGGTAAGAGTTAGGTGGGGTGTGTTCGACCAAATGTCATAGAGGAGGATGGGCGCTTTCGGATGGTCATCATGAAAATCCAAGATGGCGGATCCAAGATGGCGGCCATTTTGAAAGTTGGTCCGATCCGGCTGATTTTTTGCATCGGGGGGTTTTTGGGGTCCCTGATTCGATATTTGAAAAAATATTTTGGATCCCGCCATTTTTAAAGATGGCTGCCATACAAATTTTTTTTTTCATTTTTGGCTCATTGTTTCTCGATACCTATGGGAAATTTTGAACTTTTTTTTTTAAATTTGTATGAAAGTGGACAGTCGAAATTCAAAACATTTCATGACCTGGTCTTCCGACCTTCCATCATCGTGACCATTAACGGCCTGGCTAAACGATATGAGATGGGTCATATGCGTTCTCAGGAATGTCATAGCAAACCCTGGGACGATTTTAGAGAAAATAAAAAAAATTCAAAATGGCGGAAAAAAAAATCGCCCATACAAATTTAAACCGGAAATGACGTCGAAACCATGATACTTTAGTATAAAGAGCTCGAACTAATATTGTTTGGAGGCCGAAAGGGAAAATAACACCAAATTTTTTTTTCAAAATGGCGGAAATTTTGGTCATGGCGGAAAAAAAAAATTCTCCGATCCGGATCAAAATCGATAACTGACGGTCCCCAAGGATGCTGATCAACATTCTAAAATCAAATTTTGACATGCGCCATTTTTTAATAGGGGTGCCATACAAAGGTGATTTTAACGAAATATGAACTTTCCTTTTTTACGCCTCCAATATGAATGTAATAGAAAAGTTGTTTCAGGGGATCGAGTAAAGATGTATAAAGGAACAAAACAGAACACAAATGAAATAGATTTTTTCAAGATGGCGGATGGAGACGCATCGACTTATAGAAAAAGTTAACCGATCCGAATGAAAATCGATATCTAAGACTCCCCCTAGATACTTAGCAAGAATATGGGGAAAAAATTTTGATTCGGCCATTTTGAAAAATTTCATTCATTTTACCGAACTTTTTTATGGATCTCCAATCCGTATGAAAATTGATATCTGAGTGTCCCCAAGGATACTGATTAACATGCTTTAGCTTCTTTTAGACATCCACCGTTTTTCAAAATGGCTGCCATACATATTTTCAAAACCACCAATGCGACGACGAGCGAAGCGAGGAGGAGCTTCAAACTACCTATCGCGACGACGAGCGAAGCGAGGAGGAGCTTCAATCTACCTACCGCGACGACGAGCGAAGCGAGGAGGAGTTTCAAACTACCTACCGCGACGACGAGCGAAGCGAGGAGGAGCTTCAAACTACCTACCGCGACGACGAGCGAAGCGAGGAGGAGCTTCAAACTACCTACCGCGACGACGAGCGAAGCGAGGAGGAGCTTCAAACTACCTACCGCGACGACGAGCGAAGCGAGGAGGAGCTTCAAACTACCTACCGCGACGACGAGCGTAGCGAGGAGGAGCTTCAAACTACCTATCGCGCCGACGAGCGAAGCGAGGAGGAGCTACAAACTACCTATTGCGATGACGAGTGAAGCGAGGAGGAGCTTCAAACTACCTATTGCGACGACGATCAAACTACCCATTGCTACGTTTACAATGTTTTACTAATGCGACGTTTTTTAATTGGCTTAAGCTAATCTAACCTAACTTCAACACCACTTACCTTTTTTTACCTAACAACTGAATATTTTCGGGAACCTTGAATAAAATAGATACTCTTTGAAGAAACATAACAAAATGGCCGCCATGCAAAGTTAAAAGGCGCACACTATCGAAACTAATAGAGGCAAGCATAGCGTGTTTGGACTCATGTTACAGAGAACAACGGAGGCTTTCTTACAGTCTTAAATTAATTCAAAGATGGCGGATTCAAAATGACGCCCGATTTTATAGTAACTCGGATTCGGCTGATATTTTATATTTGGGGGTTTTAAAGGATGCTGATTTCAAATTTTGACCTTTTACTTGACTGACAGCATTTTTCAAGATGGCCGCCATGCAAAGTCAAGCGCATTATCATTTTCTTTGAAAAATACCGTCGTTTTGTACTTGTACTTGCAAAATTTAAAGTTTAGCACAAAGTATAAGACTTTTATAAATACAACAGCCACGATAACGTCCTCGCGGGCCGCACGCGGCCCGCGCACGGAGGAAAATACTAGTGTCACTTATATACCTTGGCGACCCAGATCCAGATACCAAGTAAATGTGATGCCTTTACTGTAAACCAGTTCCAATATTTCTTTTATGCTTTTACCCCACTTAAGTTTAATATTAAAATATATACAAAAATTAGAAACTTACAACTACAAAAATAATTATAGTTCCATATTGGTCGTCTCAGCCAGGTTGGCTAGTTATACAAACCATGCCATATTCAGACTTAATGATGTTTTCAAACTGAAAAAGATTGATTGCACTCTTCTTTCAGAGACATCCCTCCCCTGCACAAATAGCTTACACTGATTGCAGGAGTTCTATCAAGCAAGCATGGTTGAGATTGAGACAGACCATTCCACCAACATGCTATGCTTTCTTACATGGAACATGTTAAAACAATATGATGTAGGATCTGGGGCAGATATTTAGCCAAGAGAGAAATATAGATCCATTTATACCTTCAGTACCGAATGTTATTTAATTTCTACAAAATTATTTAAATCCGGAGAGGCTTATGGCTCTGTAAATCAGCAATATCACAAATTAACAACTCTAAAATTGGGGATGATGACCATTTAAAAGAGATTATGAAGGATCCTATAAATTTAAAAATCCACTTGGCAAAATACCAAACCACGGGGTTCTATAATAGTTCTGTGTCTTACAGACCTGGACACACAATCAGTCACCAAGTTTAACCTGTAATACTACTAGCATTGAGTAGGTACAGCATAGGGAGCACAAACCTTGTCATTAATAAAACTAACACTTCATTTCATAATGAAGGGGTTCATGTCATAAATCTTAGTCTGCTCCAGGGTAAGTCAAGCCTATCTTATACTTGCAATTATCTGAATAATAAAATCTGCCCAGCAAAAAAGTACCTTGAATATTATGCCTCATAAAATATTTCAAACAATATAAATAAATAAATCATTTGATATTGTCATTGAACAACAATTAATAGATGCGTTAAAGAAACTGACATCTTGTCACAGACTAGACTAGGTAGGGGATACTACCGGTCGTACTCAAAAACACGTTAAAAAAAAAAAAAAAAAAAAAAAAAAAAAAATTATTACTTTTGTCAACTTTAAATTAAAAGATGTGTTTCTTGGAGATAATAAGACGAACAGCGGGTTGGACTAATAGCTCGTCAACATTTACAAAATTTTATAGCAGACCCATAGCTAATGCTCCGGGACAATTTTCCAATGCTATGATCAATGACAAAACATAATTATAATACTACAAAATTTTAAGCTTGTAGCCCTAGGTACAAGAATTACACTACATAATTATAATAAGTAGTGTAATTTATATTACGTTGTTGCCAATTTTATGTGTGTGCCAAACTACACTCCACTGATTATTAATAATTTTTACTTAGGCGATTCATTCATTATCAATAATTGATTAGACTGATTTTATTGTTTAAAGTAAAAATACCAGTTTAGAAATCCTTGATAACTTGAGCGTGACTGGCCACGCAGCCAATATATACTGGAGTGAATGGATTTTATGGAAATCACTACCTACAGAATTAAGAAATAATTATTTAATGGTAACTAATTACGAAGGTACCAACCTATCACTACTGGATTACAATAATTACATTTATTAAGGCGATTAAAATGAAACAACTGTTTTTATTACAACAAACATTTTAATACTTCATTCTTATCTCAACTTTACCATTAATTGTCTCTGAACATCTGCATGTTAAAAGTTCTATGTCTTCGAACGAATGCACGATGTACAATAAGTGATCAAACTACTTACCTGACGTTCGATCATTATTGTACGAAGTGCTTCGTTCGAAGACATACACACCCTTCCCACCCTACCCATGGGTAAAGTTGAGTACAAGCTCTGAAGAAAGTGACTTTGACAGGACGCGTGATATAGACTAGGGTGTGTTTAGTTTTTTGTTTTAGGGCTCTATGGAGGCTCTAAAGTTGCGTTTACGTTGCCAGCAAATGGGACTGCTGCATGTTAAAAGTTCTATGTCTTCGAACGAATGCACGATGTACAATAAGTGATCAAACTACTTACCTGACGTTCGATCATTATTGTACGAAGTGCTTCGTTCGAAGACATACACACATGTTAAAAGTTCTATGTCTTCGAACGAAGCACTTCGTACAATAATGATCGAACGTCAGGTAAGTAGTTTGATCACTTAGTATAATGGAGGTCAGAGGCTAAGGTAAAGATTATGCCCGTTGATAGCTCGTGAATATTTCTCCTACAAACCCGACTCACTTGCGCGGGAAGGGGGCGAAGTAACAAAACTGGACAATGTCATACGAAATTACAAAGGACAGAGCAGGATGGAACAAAAGAGAACGAGTGTCCCTTTTACTCGAAAGGGTTTAGAGGTTCTTCAAACGCAAAACTAGCGCTAATTTCCAAAGATGTTATGTTGTGCAATAAGGTGTAGGTAGTATAATTAATTGTGTTAATATAAATGATAATTAACAGGCTTAGCCAACCGATGGTAAATTAATTTTAATCTTTAAGTATTTATTATGTGACGCATTTTCTAAAGCTAAAATTAAAGTATAGCAGTACTCTTCTAATTAAAGAGAAATAAAAAAGATGGATACATTTAAATAGACTCATAGCTCAGTTGGTCATAGCTCTGCTTTCTGAACTATCGGTTATGAGTTCGATCACCTTCAGGAAAAAAGTTTATTCTGGGTGTCATTTTAACCTCTATCAAAAAATATATATTCTACACACAGAGCAAAAAAAAACGCTTCCTCTCTACATGAAGAGTCATTTGTTTCATAGCTCTGTAATTCTACATAACCAGGTTTTACACTAGTTTCCAATTGCGTTTGCTTAGTTTGAGGCTAGAGGGCGCTGTTTGAAATGTACACATTATATTTATTTATGTACTTATCTTATTCTTCTGTTAGCTATGTATGTTATAGTAGAGAACAACACAATGCATATAAGTAGGTACTTATTTTGATGTAATATTGTTAGGTAGGTATCATTTATATTGTAATGTAGGTAATTTCACTGCCATCTTAACATAGATGTATACAAGAGATATGGAAATGAAAGAGCTATCAAATCAATCTGACTCCTTCATCTCTATAATAGCTCCTTCAGTCTCTCACTTCCTTAGTTGTATAGGCACCATGAATGTATAGGCTTGTAATAGGTGTATTATTTATATTGTTGTCTACGTCACAATGTTAGCAAAAGGTTTCTGAATGTAATGCTTAAAAATTGGCAAAATAGATCTGAGTTGTGCGTACCTATTTACCTATTTATTTATTTATTTTAGTTTACAGTTTATGAGTAGGTAGATTACCTATTTTTAACTTGCAATAGTTTGTTATTTTTTAATACTTAATTTAAATTGAAAGCATTTCAATTTATAAGACATGCCTGTTATTTATTGTTTTCTTAGTGCTAAAAGTGTGTCAAGTAGGTAGAAAATAACTTAAGACTTAACTTAATAAACTGGTTAAGAAACTTAGTTTCGGATATCGACTTTACAAAGACTACGAACAGACTAACAATTTTACTATAATATAAGTATGTATTTATCAAATCTTTTGTACTGAAATAGTTTCCTTCCAAAAGTTCTGAAAACTTCAAAAGGTGCACAAGTGCGACAAGAGCGCGATTCATGGCGTTTTGGTTAGGTAAGCGATGCGAGGACGTACCTCCAGACGTTCTACTATCTTACCTATTTAGGTACTATACTATACTTACCTAATGCATGGTCAATATACATGCAAGATGACCTTGAATTGGTATGTTATCCCGAAAGGGGGTAAATCTACACCCCAAGGTAGATAATATTTCTTCTACGGCTTTACTAAATTAATAGTTTTTCATTGAAGAAATGCCATGTAAAGTTTACGTTCGAAAAAGTAGTAAGTCATCACTGGCAACACACATTGATTGAAAACTTTTGTTTTCAGGCTTTGTGGTATTTTGGACGAAAAGATAGGTCGAAGCTTCCCGAACGCTGCCCAGCAGAGTTGGATTCTTCGGGCGACCTCTTTGTCGAAGTTGGACCTACCCAATTGGACAGTCTGCCCTAGATAGACGTATTTGTCGACAACTTCGAGAGTGTCGTTCCCAACAATTACCGGTATAGGTGGAACATGGGCATTTGACATGATTTTCGTCTTATCCATATTCATCTTAAGACCAACCTGTCGGGAGACTCTACTGAGGTCGTTGAGCATGGTGCTGAGATCATCAAGCGACTCCGCCATTATGACTATATCATCGGCAAAACGAAGGTTAGTGATATACTCGCCATTTATGTTGATGCCAAATCTTTTCCACTCCAAGAGCTTGAAAACATCCTCCAATGCGTTTGTGAACAGTTTCGGAGAAATAACGTCTCCCTGTCTCACGCCTCTCTGCAATGGGATCTGTTCCGTACTCTGGTCCTGTAGTCGGACTGACATAGTGGCCTTACTGTACAAACACTTCAACACTTCGACTATAGGTATCTATAGTCAATTTGGCATCGCTGTAAGGACTGCAGCACCGCCCAAGTCTCGATTGAATCGAAGGCTTTCTCATAGTCCACAAACGCTAGGCATAGCGGCCGATTATACTCTTCGGTCTTCTGTATAATCTGGCGTAGCGTATGGATTGGTCTATGGTGCTAAAGCCTTTTCGGAAACCGGCTTGTTCGGGAGGCTGGAATTCATCAAATCTGCGTGCGAGACGATTCGTAATGACCCTCGAGAACAGCTTATACACATGACTCAAGAGCGAGATGGGCCTATAGTTCTTCAATAAGGTGTTATCACATTTTTTGAAGAAGAGCACCACCACGCTCTTGTGCCACGCCTCCGGCGTTGTACCTTCAAAGATGACAGAATTGAATAACTTCTGGAGGACTATAAGTACCGGTCTACCACCCGCTCTCAGAAGTTCGGTCGTAATTCCATCCTCACCTGGCGCCTTGTTGTTTTTAAGCTGTTTGAGGGCCATTCTAATCTCGTACAGGCTGACGTCCGGGATATCTTCGGTATAGTGTCGGACTAACTTGGCTCTGGTGTCCTGAGCTGTGTTAGTAGCGGGCTCACGTGTCGAGGTGTATAACTGTCCATAGAAGTTCTCAATCTCTCTCAGAATCTCAGGCTTGGATGAAATGACACTACCATTCTCGGTCTTCAGTTTTGTCATTTGGCTTTGCCCAATAGACGAATCTTTTGCGAACACCTTAGAGCCTTTGTTCCGCTCAATTGCGGCCTCAATACGTGAAGTACTAAAAGCACGCAAGTCGTGTCGCATGGAACTCCAGATACGTCTATTGAGTTCACCGTAGGCTGACATATCAACTGAAGACTGTAGTTTCATTTCGCTCCGGTCTGCCATTAATTTAAGAGTGTTTCCTGAGAGTTTCTGAGTCCTCTTTCGGCGTTGGATCTTGGAGAACTCAGTTCCAACAGCTTGGACAGTTTCCACCAACCCGTTGTTCAACTCGTCCACTGTGTTGTAATCGGCAAGGCACTGGAAGCGATTTTGGAGTTCTAGCTGAAAGCCTTCGGGGTTTTGGATTTGGACAGGATTTGGACGGAGCGTAGAGTTCACCAGACGCGACCTTTCAAGCTTAACATTGATATTCAATGTGCCTCTTACAATACGGTGATCGCTACCGGTTTTAACCTTGCTGATCACAGAGACATCATCGAATATGCGCTTCTTGGTCGTCATCATGAAGTCTATCTCATTTTTCGTGGAACTGTCGGGGCTTATCCACGTCCACTTCCTGGATGGCCGCTTCTTGTAGAAGGAGTTCATCATAAAGAGGCCCTCCTTCTCCATGAAGTCAGCCAGCCTCTGTCCCCGAGGGTTCCGCTGTCCGTATCCAAATGGCCCCACTCTCAGCTCATCGCCATTTCTTGTGCCCAACTTTGCATTAAAGTCTCCCATCACAACGGTGAAGTATGTTTCGGAAGTATGCATGGCTTCGGATATATCCTCATACATAGCTTCTACTTCATCGTCGGAGTGTGCCGAGGTCGGTGCGTATACCTGGATGACCTTCAACGAATACCGTTTGGTTATTCTGAGTATCAGGTACGCTACCCTGGTCAACACACTGTCGACTTTGATCACGTTGTTGACGAGAGACTTGCGGACGAGGAACCCGACACCACCTCGGGAAAGTTGGTCTCCCTCCCGGTAGAAAAATAAGTTACCGGAATTTAGGATTATCGTGTCCTGTCCCTGTCTTCGGACTTCTGACAATCCCATTACATTCCAGCGTAACTTACTCATCTCCTCCTCCAACTCGACCATCCTTTCGTCAGCCCTCAACGTGCGCACGTTATAAGTTGCCAGGGCCAGGGGTCGTGTTTGGTGGGGTTGGTAGCCGGGCGTCTTCCGGTGATTCTTTGCACCCCCTGCCCTGCCGTTACCGTGACCGCTACCGAGAGAACTGTTACTGAAATGATCTTGTAAGATATTTTCTTGACAAGAACGGTCCTAGCTGAATATTCTGCATAGGTACCTATTAGCTGATGGAATGTTATGATTTGCCCATATTTAGGTACCTACCACCAATTTTATACTACGTTTTAGTGTCCTAGGAGTTTCAGGAATTCAAGGTAATAGATTGTTTTAAGTTACCTACGCATTAATCAGGTACATGATTGCCTATGTCACGACTTAAGTTCAAAGTTTAAACATAGACCTAGGTACATTAGGTTGCTTCGCGTCGCTTTTGGAATCGCTCAACCGTTTGTTTGTGGATTTCGTGTCACAAACTTTTGCGACACCTGTATATGTTATTATGATTTACAAAACTCGTAAGTTAGCGTAATGAGTGTTAAGGAATTGTTAAGTTTAATTAACAAACTAATACTAATTTCGGTTGATGTACAACACAATTTGATTTTATAGCAGTATCGCCTGGTCAGCGTAATCTACAGATTAATTATCGCGGCTTGAGGGATGGATGGATGCCCATCCATCCATCCCTCAAGCTTCAAGGGTTCAATTCCCGATCGTGATTCTAATTTTTCCTTTATAAATTAATCTGTAGAGTACAATGTAAAAAAATGTTGGAATTTGTAAGCTTTCTAGTGACAGGTCTCACGTAATAAGATCAATGTTCAGAAACTAACGAGAAACATTCCTTTGATGTATGTAAATAGGAAATGAAATATAAACAATTATATTTTGCGAAACGTATTTTATTTAACCAAAACATTTAACTTACATTCTACTAATGAAAGTATAAATTACTGGGCAAATGAGACTTGACCTGATTACACAGTCTAGTGATCTTATTGCTAGACTGTGTGATGTCTCAGGATGACGTGCGCAGTGCAGTGTCACGCGAAACTATTATTTTAAAGTTCCGAGTGACACTGCAACTGTTATGGGCGGCCGTATCGCTTAGCATCAGGCGGGCGACTAGCTCGTCACGTCATTCGTCATAAAAAAATACTTATGAATAAATTAATAAATCAACTAATCATCTAGTAAGGGAACTATGTAGAATTCTGAGAACATTTGCCGTTGGTCTTCTTTTTCCAGCTTCAACTGAAGCAAGAGGAGTCCGTTAGAACTACACCGCAGCACAACCTACAAACAAATACATCGGTTATAATGGTAATTCGATGGTTCATTTCGTAGCGAAAATTCAATCAGTGATCACTTTTTTATCGTTTGATCCTACAGCAAAGGAATGGAACACAGCGCCATAGTATCCCTCTTGCATCTGTCGGCTCCCAGTTTTCACCAGATGGGCAGAGGGCCTACGCTGCTGCCGGTTCGTGGTCGCCACTCGAAAACCTTTCGTCCCCATCGGTTGTCAGTTCTGCGAGTGATGTGGCCTGCCCATTGCCATTTCAACTTGCTAACTTGAAGGCCTATATCGATCGATTTAGTCATGCGGATTTCCTCGTTCCGAATCGGTACACAACTACACTTTCATCATTATCATCATCAACAGCCTAGACGTCCGCTGCTGAACATAGACCCACCCCGGAGGGCGCCACTTTGAGCGGCTGCTCGCGTCCTGCATACATCGGCTCCCCGCGGCGGTTCACTTAGTGGGGATCTGTCTACGTTGCGCCTTCCGGTTTACTTCTAAACTTTATTGAAAACGTAAGATATGTAATACAGTAGAAACTCGATTAACCAGACTAATTGTTGTCATATAAGGCATTCGGATAATCGAATGTATGAAGAAAATAGTTTTTTTTTATCAACGATAGGCTAACATTTATCCACGGTCTCACCTGATGGTAAGTGACGACGCGGTCGACGATGGAGCATGCCTGCCTAGAAGATACCGGATATCGGACTTTGTGCATAGTAAAACATGAATTCTAGCGCGCAACGGCCACCAAATTTATTATCTACGTAGCGCTCATAGCGAAGCACGACTAGCCGTTCCGAACCGATCGGTAAAGTTAAGCAACGTTCGCTGCGGTCACTACTATGATGGGTGACCGCTACAGCAAAAAGTTGGTATTTAGAACTGAGCGCTACCGTGCTTCGGAGGGCACGTTAAGCCGTCGGTTCCGGCTGCTGTCGTAAGACAATAGTAGTTAAGCCAAGTCGGAAGCCTCTGGGCGGCCTAAAAATTCTGAAACCAGGGCTGACCACTTGCCTACACGAGTCTTTCTTTCTTTCATTATCTTTGTTTTTTATGTAAGTCCGGATAAACGCGGATCCGTATAACTGAGGGCCGGATAATAGAGGTTCCACTGTAATATACATTGTAGTATACATTAACCTTGGTGGATATGGCGAGCGCCTTCATGATATGTCGGACATGCGACAGTTGGTAGCGGAGCGCGAGGCTACTCTCGCACGTGAAGCTTGCCACCATGGCTGACGACTTCGGCATGTCGATACATGACCGGTCCTGAGGGGTTATGGTTGTTGTAATGTCGAACACAGGTTGTCTGGAAGAGATCGCTTCAAGCGATAACACCGCCCATTGTAATGTTTATCCGTTAGGTGCCTACTTGTGTTGTAGGTATCTGTTGTGTATTTTTTTTATGGACAATAACAATAGTGTTCTATTCTTTCGAACATTATACCAATAAAAAAGAGGGAAGATTTGATTGTTTGTTTGTTTGCATTGGATAGGCTCTGAAACTAGTTAACCGATTTGAAAAATTCTTTCACAGTTGCGAAGTTACACTATCCCCTATTGTCATAGGCTACATATACAAGGTGACCTTGAATTGGTATGTTATCCCGGAATGGGGTGATACCCTACAAGTTGTGAGAGTTTTACTTGAAACTGGGTGTTTCCAAACTTCCATGGTTAAAAATAAATCAACTCGCAAAATAACGTGCGATCGCTACGAGAGTTAACAAGATACTATAAATTCATTACTAAACAGATGTCGTTAAACTCATTTATGTGCACTCGGTCAAGGACGAAGTTCAATCACCCAGCTGCGCTAAGGCTGTTTTTGAACGTAAATTTTCATGGCATTTCTTCAATGAAATCTATTAATTTAGTAAAGTCGTAGAAGAAACATTGTCTACCTTGGGATGTAGATTTACCCCCTTTCGGGATAACATATCAATTCAAGGTCACCTTGTATTATATTTTCAAAATATTAGGGATCCTTACTAAAACTGAAATAATATAACCTAAGGGCTTGCTATAAATACTTTGTGATTTTATCTGCTCAGTAATTATAATAATTTAATTTAAGTACCTAACGACATTAGACTTGTAAAAGTGCTATGAATAGCCTATTTACAATAAAACATTTTGATTTAAAAAATACATAAAATGTCGTTTACATCGCGTGCGAAGCCGGGGCAGGCCGTTAGTCACACATATTGTTATCATTTCTATTGTATAGCAGTTTCGTCTGGTTTTTTTGACGAATTAATCGTCCATCTGCTAGTTAGTATTACTATCAAGGGTGCAATAAAATTGACGATCTGGTTAAACGAAGCTTCTGGATGCAGGACGCAAGCAGCCGCTCCAAGTGGCGCTCTTTGAGGAAGCCTATAAGGTTGTTGATGATGAATAAAATTAATATTCTGCGCCGTTGTATCTACGAGTACAATATTATACTAGTTGACCCGCCCCGGCTTCGCATGGGTAATTAGTTTTACGTCCTAACCCTGTTTATGGGTAAGAGAAAAGTGAAAGGGACAAAGATATAGGATTAGGAGGTTATAGCGGCAACAGAAAACTAACACGGTCAATAATACAGCCCGGTGACAGACAAACGGACAGACAGCGGAGCCTTAGTAATAGGGTCCATTTTACCCTTTGGGTATAGAACCCTAAAAAAGAACAAGAAATTGTAATATGATCTGTGGGCAAAGATAACCGACCTGCATCCCATAAGTAACGATGCTGACATTAGGATGTTCCGGCGAGAGGTTAAGTTCCATGACGTCACATGAGCGCTCGATATCGGCAAGCAGGCCGAGGAAGGCCGGGGCCTTCAGCACCAGCTTCGCAACTTCTGCAGCATCCTCATCTCGCAGCTCCAGGACCGAGTCTGCGGTCTGTGTGGAGATCTCGCAGTCTGTCATCACGTTGTGGACCGACTGTGGCTGTAGCCTGGGATAATAACCTTTAATACTAGCATGAGGTCCCATCAGGTACAAACTAGGTGGTGGGACTTTCCTGCAAAGTTCGTCTAGGTAGGTACCACCGCTTTGCCAGTTATTCTGCCGCCAAGCAGTAGTGTGCAAGCACTACTGTGTTCTGGTTTGAAGGGCATTGTAGCTAGTGAAATTACTGGGCAAATGACACTATGACCTGATTACACAGTCTAGTAATCAGATTACTAGACTGTGTAATCAGGTCATAGTCTCAAGATGACGTACGCAGTGCAGTGTAACGCGGAACTTTATTATTTTAAAGTTCCGAGTGACACTGCAACTGTTATGGACGGCCGTGTCGCTTAACATCAGATGAACGACTTGCTCGTCGCGTCATTCATTCTTATAAAAAAAAAATGCCATACAACGGAATAACGCGGGCTATTTTACGAATTATTTTATTTCTGCATAACGCAAGATTATCAAGCGACATTTATTGCGTGTTGGCGAAGTATTGGGCCAAATGGATACACCTGGACACTAACTAGTAACGCTCACGAAACGATCACTACATATTTTTCACGTTCGGACTATTTTTCTTTTGTACCTGATGGAACCCCGTGGTATTATCAAAGTTTACTGAAAAAACTAAAAATTTCAGAAAATTTTAGTCGCCTATTTAGTGAACCGACTCGATAGGTCGAAGATTCCCGAACGCTGCCAACCTAGTAGGATTCTTTGTGCGACCTCTTGAAGTTACCTACCTATATATTTGTCGACAACTTCGAGGGTATTGTCCCCAATAATTACCGAGTTATACTAGTTTCCTATTAATGTAGTAACTAGGTACTTACACTAATAGTAAAGGAGACCCTTCGCTTCTGTAATACATCTTGAGGCTGGATTCCTCGCCCGAACCAAATATGTTGAGACATTCCGAGAGCACTGATATACTTATCTACGGAAAAACAATTTTAACTTTACCCACATTAATAATAATACATATAAGTGTGTTACGACACAGATTAGTAAATATGTTACTACGTAGGTTGCGGATTCACAATTTATAATATTCAGTTTCATATTCTAAGATGGCTAAGGCATGAAAAGTTCTAGTATGAGAATGAGTTCAGTTAGTTTATAAATCAGCAGCACTTTCACTAGGAGGTAGGTACTACCAAGTACTACCGCTATGCAAGTTATTGTGCCACCAAGCAGAAATGTGCAATCACTACTGTGTTCCGGTTACAAGGGCACCGTAACTAGTAAAGTTACTGGGCAAATGAGACTAGAAACTGATTTCATCCGTGTGACGTCTCAGGATGACTTATGCAGTGCAGTGTCACATGAAACTACATTTTAGTGGTCCGAGTGGCACTGCAACTGTTATGGGCACCCATGTCGCATAACATCAGGTGAGAGACTAGCTCATCACGTCATTCATTACCATAAAAAAACACAATGTTAACTAACTTTGAACATAACGTCAACATCATCTCGCACATGATACTCGGTGAAGTTGTCTGAGGGGATGTACGCAGAGGCCTGCATACACTTGCCCTCCTCCACAGTCAGCTTGAGGCCTTCTGGCAGGGCGCATAGTACTGCTGACTGGAATTATTCACTATTATTTGTATGTTAAGTCAACAATTAAGTGGTTGATGGAGTTTGCTTGCCTAGATGATACCGCTTCACTCTAGTCTTAAAACTCCCAGATTATATTAAAATATATACAGGAAATCACGAGGCAAAGAAAAAATTACTAATGCAATATAGTTACTTATTTTTTATATTAATATTAATAAGTTGGTATTGCAATAACAGTTACATGATAATCCCAAAATCTTCACAAATTTTTTTTAATATATTTTGGCTTTTTTCTGCTCAACATGTAACTACCTACAAATTCATTTACTGTAAAAGTTTAATTTTAATTTTTCGTAAAACAGTAACCAGTAAATGTATTGTGATTTTGACTTGTAAATGGGCTAAATATTACAATTATTTGACATTGACTTCATGGAATAATTATAAATAACAAAATAAAGACCTCTTGAAACTGTATAGCCTTCAATAAACTACACAGAGTCTTTCCCGAGTCCATAGATGCTGTGAAATAATACTGTGAAGTTCCCTCATCCATGGTTCTCATCTAAATTGTACATAGACTTGATCAACATCAAGTGTTGTTCCGGGGTTACAACATGCTCTTCCGTCTTGCCGAGTATCAGCGCTATTCTAGCAGCGAGGACATGCTTACACAGAATCTGGAAAATGAATTATTGTTATTAGTTTTTCTGATGCCCTATAAAATTAATAGCACTAAATATTAGTAGTAGATTTTCAACTAAGCTAAATAGCTGCTCCGTAGATTAAATATTATTTACTGAGCTATTATTAGAGTTGCCGCGAATAGTGTTTATAGCGAATAGTCGAATACCGATTAATCGCCATTCACTTTGGCGAATAGTCGAATAACTCGACATTACTATTCAACATAAAACAAAACATTAAACACATCAAAAATATTTCTTGTTTGTTTCTAAAATTGTTTTTTTTTTTGCACCACAATCTGCCTCTGTTGGATTTTAAATATTAATTAAAAAGCCTTACTAATAAAAGACGGATAAATATTGATATTGTGTATTGTTTTATTAAGGAAAATAATTAAAAAAAAAATATTTTTAACTCATTAGTTCTTTTGTTTGTTAAAAGTTTATTTTCGACGACTATTCGCCGAATGCCGAATAATACTAGCTATTATTCGGTATTCGGTATTTCGAAAAAAATAACGAGTAATGCCGAATACCGAATAATAGCGAGTATTCGCGGCAACTCTAGCTATTATCAAGCGCATGAAGTCAGTTAGTCAATAGGTTCTCAATTCCACGAGATCTGGGTGACATTGTTTCCAGTTAAATGAGTATATTTTAAAATGTTTTTCATATGCATATGCAATATGCATGTATTCATGTTGTCTTAGGATTTGGATTACAATATTGAATATTATACCCGTGTATAGGAATAGAACTCGTTCCGTAAAAACTTGTTTACAACTTCCTTAATATCGAATTATCCACATTGAATCTTAGTTAGTGGCTTCTGCGGCAATTTCAACACAATTTCACCAATGTCTTATACTAAGATAGACCATCAAATGAAGGCGAATTAATTTCCCATAAGTACACATACACAATGACACTCTCCAGAGTTCAGTCATGGTTATAACTTACTAACTAACTTTACAGAAATTTCATATGCATACCTGACTTTTTCTCTCAAGTACTTGATGATTGAATGCATAGCAAGGACAGTAATTGATATTAGGGAACACTCTGTAGCAATGGTTGTTTTCTCCTTTTATTTCTACGAGACTCCTGAGCTTACTGGCAGTCACGTATCTGGTTAGCGTTGGGTATTTTTCTAGTATGTCCAAGGCCCTTTGAAGCACCGCTCCAAAAACCGAATGAAGGATAAGTAGTTCTTCATCTAGAACTTTAAAGCAAGCAGAATCTATAACACACGATAACATTATTGTTCTTACGGTTACCTCAGGCAAAATAAAGATGGGATATGGTTTTGTACTAAGGCATAGGCAAGTGGTCCCCGAAATTGATGAATATTACTTTACGTTGTTTTTCGCTAGCTTTTCCAATCCTTTCTTCTATTGTTTTGAGTACAGATTCGGCTAATAATGGGACTTTATGCTGTTTACTGTTATTCTTCATATTCTTATTGCATTACATGAAATCAAGTCAAGATAGGATGGGAAACCAACTCTTATCTATGAAATGAACGAACCAAACAATTTGAATTCCAACCACAATATAAAATTATAAAATAAAACTAAAACAAAATAAAAATATGCACCTAACCTAAAAAATCTAAAACAACAAAAACAAAAACAGACAGACAAAATTAATAACCATAGAGTAGAGAGTAAAATAACAACACAAACTAGTATCAATCAACGATCCCATGCAAACTGTATTTAAGTACTGCAATACTGTAATGTATAGGCAAAGTTAGGCATCATCATCATCATCATCATATATTACCCATTTTTAACTGTGACTGGCTGACGGCTGGATCCACTGGTGTAAGAAAAAAATACCAATAAGAATAATGCAATTTTTATTTACATAAATCGTAATGTAGATTGGAAATCTTATGCAGGATTTATAAAAATCTATTGCATACCAAAAACTAAAGAAAAAGGGGGCAAGCCGCGAACATAAGTGGCTTCTATTCGGACATTTTTTTCATTTATAATGTTAGTTAACCTTTGTTATATACGATCACAAAAATGTGGCATCGCCTTGTCTGGTTAAAAAGTGGCATAGTTTGGTAGCGCTTTTGGCGTTTTTAGCAGCGACTGGAATCCATCCATCATCTCTAGTTTGTGGATACAACTAAAAAGTTTTATCTGTGGCCAATCGTGCGCGCGCACGATGAATTGCTTGCGCTTGGAATTCTAAAATTAGTTGTCTGACAAGTAAATACCTATCTGAATATTGCTTATATCATTAAAATGTTTTCCGTGTTACATTTTATTAATATGCTAAGTTTAGTTGACAAATTATAGAAATGAAGATAATACATCAATATTAAAGCTAAATAACAGTCCCAACCACTCGGGTTAACTAATATTTAGCTTCTAAAAAGTAAGTAGGTACTTAGCAAGCTACATTTACTTTAGGATTAAGTTAATATTTTGGTTATTTTTAATGATAGTTGATATGTAGGTAGGTACTACTTGTCTAGTTTGCACTATTTAGTTTGAAGTGTGATTTCAGGAAGCTTCTGGAGAACTATGCCTGAACATCTAGAGCTTCAACACTTGGTGGATCTATCAGCGGGCAGCGGAGATGAGACACTCCCGAATCTTCATGAAAACAAAAGACCACTTATAAAACGATGTCCATATCTAGGTTTGATACTTGCAACATTATCATCACTCTTCTTCTCATTATGTTCAGTGATTGTGAAAAGCCTGGTCAATATTGACCCGATGCAACTTGCAATGTTTCGTTTTATAGGAGTTTTGCTTCCGACAATACCTATAGTTATTTATACAGAACAGACAGTGTTCCCTCAAGGGAAACGTCTGTTATTGATTTTGCGATCTATTGTAGGAACAGTTGGACTAATGTTAAGTTTTTACGCTTTTAGGAACATGCCCCTGGCAGATGCATCTGTAATTGTCTTTTCTGTGCCTGTATTTGTAGCATTGTTTGCTCGCGTATTTTTGAAAGAGCCTTGCGGTATTTGGAATACTGTTTCTATTGTTTTAACTCTTATTGGAGTAATTTTAATCACTCACCCTCCTTTTCTATTCGGAGATGATTCAATCGCTGATCACAACCAAAACTACAATAGTTTGAAGGGTGCTGTGGCGGCATTTGTGTCTACAATATTTGGAGCCAATGCCTATGTCCTATTACGTGTACTCAAAGGTCTGCACTTTTCTGTAATAATGACAAACTTTGGTGCTATTGCTATTTTACAGACATTACTGTACTCTATTATATTAGGTGTGCTGTGTATGCCTAATTGTGGCACAGAAAGATTCTTAGTTGTTTGTTTGGCTTTGTTTAGCTATTTGGGTCAAATTTTGCTGACAATGTCGTTACAAATGGAGCAAGCTGGACCAGTAGCAATTGCAAGATCTGCTGATATTGTATTTGCTTTTTTGTGGCAAGTGATGTTTTTTAATGAGATCCCAAGCAAATATTCTGTATTTGGGGCAATATTAGTTCTGAGTTCAGTTATGCTCGTTGGTTTACGTAAATGGGCATTGGCTTTACCTGCAGATTCGCAACTGAGAAATAAGCTTGGCGCACTAGCACGATAGTAAAAAAGTTCACATTTCCCTCTACACAGTTTAAGTAACATAATGACACCAATGTACCTTATTAATTTATTCCCTAATATTTATAAGATGCATCGTATTTACTTGTTTAATATTATTATAAAAATGTCTTCTAATTTTTTAAATATGTGTTAGGACGTTATTACCCACATAACTGTTTTTGTGTAAGTATGAATAATAATAAATAATAATAACATTTATTTAAGTACATTTCTATTATATACCACTGCTAATATGATTAACTACCTACTGCCAATGCTCCCGCATCAAATTTCGTTAGATGTTGTTAAAATTTAAGCTCTTATTTTTATAGTAGGTATATTACGTATTAGAAATATTTTATAATAATAATATTTCAGAATCATTGTATTATTTTCAATTGGTATGTATGCCTACAATGAAATCTTATTGAGTATAGGATTGATCCATGATCAGATAGGTACAATAATTATGATAAGCGGTATCTTTCACACTCAAAGACTGTTTAATTAAGTGCATTTTACGTGAACTGAGGATGTACCTATATTATTTTATAATTTAACTAGTCACTGAAATGTTTGTTCCTTTAAAAAATTATATTATTAGATTATTACGCTATTTAAATTAATTATTGTTATATTATACGTTCTAATATCTATCAAAGACGTATCATTAGTCATATAATAGCCATAGGTATTGATATTCAGCGTTACAGTATATACTTTGTATAATTACTATTATTATTATTTTTATAGTTTTTTTTAATTTTTTTTTATGAGAATGAATGACGTGACGAGCTGGTCGTTCACCTGATGTTCAGCAATACGGCCGCCCATAACAGTTACAGTGTCACTCGGAACTTTAAATTAATAAAGTTTCGCGTGACAGTGCACTGCGCACGTCATCCTGAGACATCATACAGTCCAGCAATCAGATTACCACACTGTGTAATCAGGTCATAAAGTCTTATTTGCCCAGTAATTTCACTAGCTACAATGCCCTTCAAACCGGAACACAGTAGTGCTTGCACACTACTGTACTGTGTACTGTACTGTACTAGTTTATATATTTGGAGTGATTTCAATGAAAAATTGAAAGGTACAATCATGTCTAAACTTGGTTTCATTTATGAAATTCACGTCTTATTTTTCATTGAAATTACCACTACCATTTTATTCTAACTACCTATGTATTTGTAGAACATTGTTTTAAATATGGTTGTTCACAAAATTTTCATTAGTAGCTAATATCGATATAAGTGAATATTGGTTGAACACAATTTGAATGGATATAGCCACACAATAAACTAAACTATGTAGGTACCTACTCTATGTAGCCATTTATTTTCTTCCAGGTGAATTTAAATCATATTATGTATTAAGTATCTACCCTAATTGTATTGCAATAATAATAATATCTATTTGAATTTGCTTTGAAATTTAGCTTTATCTAGTCAAAAAATAGATGTTATTCTTTCTTCAATCATATTTTTGTATTATATAGAAACTTATAATTAATTAGAAAGTATTTAGATATATCTTAGAATCCTGGAATAGGTAAGATAATTATTTAGTTTTTACACATACAACCCACACTTATATCGTTATTTTAATGATCGTTCTTGGTGATGATGTTATTGTATCTATTGGTTTTTAATAAATCATTACAATAAATATACCAACCTAAATTAAAATTACCTACTTTTTATATTATTGGGCGGAAGCAGTAGCACACAAAATATTTCAGACTCAAAGCGATGTAGATCTCCGCCACGCCTTACGCTTACGCCAATATAGTATAATACATGATATTCTATATTTATTATAGAGCTTCCTTGCTTTATTCCTCTAAGCTTCGCTTTTTAAACCTCTAAACTTAATTATCATGTGAATGGGCGAAACCTACGTTCACAAAGAAACTTTGATTGTAGGGGAAGTTGTCAGTTAATATTTGCAAACCTGTTTGCAGGGTTCCAAGAATATTTATATACAAACATGGATACACATGTGTGGAGCCGTCATTAATTTTGGATGCAATGTATTGTCACTGTCAAAAAAAGACTTCTTATGTAATGTCAATGTCAAAAATTGGTTGTTTTGTTTGTTGTAGGGATGTGACCTAAGGAAGGAAACATCGATTTTTTACCAATCGATTTTTTTGACGGGCTCGATAGCTCAGTTGTTAGCATCCCTGCCTTCTGAACTGAGGGCTGTGCGTTCGATTCCTACCCGGGACAATCATTTGTGTGATGAACATAGATGTTTGTTCTGCGCCTGGGTGTTATATTGTATTCTATGTATGTATTTACAAACAAAAATGTATATATGTATCAGTTATCTGGTTCCCATAGTACAAGCTATGCTTAGTTTGGGGCTAGACGGCACTGTGTGAAATGTCCACACATATTTATTTATTTTATTCAGGTTATTGGTATTTGTTTTATAGCGACAACAGAAATACATCATCTGGGTAAATTTCAACAGTCTGACTATCACAGTTCCTGAGATACAGCCTGGTGACAGATGGACAGCGGATCCGTAATAATAGGGTTATTAGGGTTAGCTTTACCCTTTGGGTTTTTGTTTAATACCTGTTTTATTTTTATTTTATTTACAATATTATAATCAATTTGAATAATAATAATAATTCTACTTCAAAGTTTATAGCTACAATCATTAAATTTCCACAGCTGCAACACTGCTTTAAAATAATGTAGATTTTCAAAATTTCGATCGTTTAAAGATAATTTTCGCGCTAGGTTTGCTTGTTTGTTTTGATGTTTTTGTGTAAAGGCAAAATTACTACCAAACTTTACTTTATTTTCACGCTAACTTCGCTCGCGCTTTTCAAGTTTATACCCCTGCCCTCCTATTGCAGTGGCGTTTATTTCTACAAGTCCTAACGCTCTGATTTTTTGCGCTCACTGCGCTCGCGCTGTCGTTTTATAACATTGCCTGTTTTTCTGATTGAACAAAATTCTATCCATTACAAGCTTATTATTCTGAAATCTGTCTTTGTATTTACACCTGTGATTTACACTGAACACGCATGAATTTGGTAGTAATTTTTCCTTATTACCAATAGAAAAAAATCGAAACCAAAATAAAGAAATCAATTTTTAAATAATCGATTTTTTGATAAATAAAAATCTGTTTTTAACGAAAAATAATTGTTTTTTTTTTGAATAATCGATAATTTTTTAACATCCCTATTTGTTGTCAAAGTTCCCAATATATAATTTTAATTTTTGTTTTGTTCGATTTTGTTGGCTTGGCTTTTGCTTTGCTTGGTACTCGTACTCTCGGTAGTGTAATGAAAAGGGTTTGCATTTGCAAAATCTCTTACAGAAGAAAGAAAGGAATCTGAACGGTTCACTTTCATAATATTCATCATATAATATAAAATTCGTCGTAGTGCTCTACAATGGCTGACCGGCTCACTCAACTCCAGGACACAATAAATCAGGTAAATAATTTATAAACTTCGAACTATTCTCAAACTATGCTTGCGCCAGTAGTATTTCTTAGTATCTCGCGATTTGAACGCATAGTTTTACTTTAGTTGTATTTGCGCCAAGCAGAATGTAGTATAAGAGAAACTTATAAATAATTATATTAATTCCAGCAAGCTGAGCACTTCTGCAACAGTATAGGAATACTGCAGCAGTTCTCTACGCCAAGTAAGTTCCCGGGATTCGACCGGAGCGGGTCTCAAACGCCGCAACAGCAACAGAATCAAGAAGACTATGCAGTATTATTCGCAGCGTTGATTTCGAGGTGTGCAAAGGACATTGACACCTTGATAGAATCCCTGCCGAGTGAGGAGAGCTCCACGGAGCTACAGGTGCAAAGCTTGAGGCGATTGGAGGCCGAGAATAAAGAAGCTGCAGAGCAACTGGAAGAGGTGAGTGCTGCAATCTGTTATAGTGGCAACAGAAATACATTATCTGTCTGAAAATTTCAACTGTCTAACTATCACAGTTCATGAGATCCAGCGGTGACAGTTTGATCTGCGGAGCCTTCGTAGTAGAGTCCATTGTATCCTTTGGGTATGGAACCGTAAAAAAGAACATTCAACCAAGTCATCCTTCAATCATGAAACTCAAATCAGTTTATCCATTTGGGAGCTACAGTGCTACACACAAAATTATAACACAACTGTTTGGTCAGGAGTCTAAAAACATTTCGACAGGTTTGTACTATGAGCATCATAGAAATGAACAGTTAGTAATATTCTATTTTTTGTTGTTTTTTACTTACCTTGCGTTTGCTCTAGGATCGGTAGCATTTTTGGCATTTGCAAAGTTAGTGTTGATGTAAAGTGGTTGTTTTGGAAATTTTATCAATAATGCCAATTTTGATATATTTCGCAGTTCACGATGTCATTTTTGACTGTATTAAATGATTGTTTGGTGAACAAAAACAGTTAAAAATGCAACTTTTACTCACACATTTCCAAAGCGAACGCTGAATGTGATCATTTTTTGCATTATTAACTGTAAATTTGGCATTGGTGGCTATCCAAATGGGCCTTTAGATAAAGATACAACGAAAGTTACACACATATTATTATTGTGAAGGAAGGTACTTGTTAAAGTTCCGGGCCCGATAGCTCAGTTGGTAGTATCCCTGCCTTCTGAACTGAGGGCTGTGGGTTCGATTCCTACCCAGGACAAATGTTTGTGTGATGAACATAGATGTTTGTTCTGCGTCTGGGTGTTATATTGTATTCTATGTATGTATTTACAAACAAAAAAAGTATATAAGTATTGTATCCGTTATCTGTTTCCCATAGTACAAGCTATGATTAGTTTGGGGCTAGATGGCGTTGTGTGAAATGTCCACACATATACATATTATTAAAGTTAAAGTTGTTAAAGTTGTTTTTCATTTCAGGTGGTGCGTCAAGGTGAGATTCTCCTGGAGAAGATCCAAGGAGCCCTCAGCGACATTGCGCAGTGTCAGCTCGACATGCAGAACCCTCTCCTCATACTGAACAAGGATGTGAAGCCACCGCTATGAGCCCCACAAATACATACCGTAGAATTTATTATTTGTTGTAAGACTTAATTTTATTAAATTGTTGGCTAAGTATAATAATCTTTTGTATTTATTATGGAGTTATGGAAAAATAAAACAAATGGTTGAGGAGATAGTTAATTATGATATTTTGTCCTGCAGTTGTGCCAACCCAATAGATTTCCTGGCTAAGCTAAATAAAAATTGCTTGTCAGTATATTTTTGGTGCGGAGTGGAACCATGAACAATACCCAATAAGTGGAGCTGAGCTGTTAAATCTGCACTCATCATCATCAACACCCTGAATATGTCCACTGCTGAACATAGGCTGTGTGTACTTTGGTTGTCCAAAACTCGCTGTTTGCTTTTCAGTTCCATATTTCTCAGAATATAACGCAGTTGTGCCTACTTAGTCTGTTTTTTTATGACTGTGATGGGACATTTGGGGCCAAGTACTATTATTACCTTTCTTCCCCATCGGTTGTCAGTTCTACGAGCGATGTGGCCTGCCCATTGCCATTTCAACTTGCTAATCCTAAGAGCTACATTGGTCACTTTAGTTCTGCGGATCTCCTCATTACGGATCTTCTTCGAGTGGCTACCACGAACTGGAAGACGCAGCGTAGGCCGGCCCCCCACTAGGTGGACCGACGACCTGGTGAAAGCCGCGGGGAGCCGATGGATGCAGGAGGCAAGCAGCCGCTCTAAATGGCGCTCCCGGGGGGAGCCCTATGTTTAGCAGTGGACGTTTTCAGGCTGTTAATGATGATGATGACTATTATTAATGAATAAAATAAATTATGAAATATTTAATAATTTCATTTTACACGCAGCTCCGTGCCGTAACACGGCTGTGGCAAGTGAAGAGAAAGTACAAGCAGTAGTTTATTTTAACGCCATCTATGATCTGTATTGGTTGTTGTAATATTGTAGGTTAAATAGTACAGTTCATCAACATAGGTACAGTTGGTATTGAATAGATGTCGCTAGTTGAAATATGAGTACGATTGAGTAGCAATAAATTAGATTACAAAAACACCAAAACATGCCAAATCCTCAGAGATAAGTTCCTGCCATAGAACGTTTCTTTCTATAAGTCTATAAGCCACAGTATAGCCACAAAACGTAATAATAAGTATAACGCGTTCATGTGTTTGCGTAATAATACATGAATACTACACACAGACATATATATTAAGGACAGGCCTAATGACAGGTTAAAACGTCGCTTCAAAGTGGGAGCCAATTTCACAGATTGGCATCCACTAGCGCTCAGTCTGTGATGGAAGTTAGAATCGGTCGAATGTTACAAACAAAATATGCCAAGTTGATTGTGAAGGGTTGCACAATCTATACTCAAAAGTGCAGTAAAAAGAAAGACCAAGTTTCTTACCTCAAGTAATTCAATATTTTCAATATTACACTCTGTTTTGTAACAAAATAATCGAATTTATATTTGGAATAATCATTGTAAACATAAACATTGACGGACATAATGGCAGCGATGGGCACCTAATTTTCTCAACTTGTCGTAGTTCACGTGAAATCTAATAGATGGCGCTGACTTTTCCTACGCCATTTTGACTAAATAAAATGTTCCTTCGGGCATATCCTGATATATAAATATATGCTTTGGGCATATCCTGATATATAGATCTATGATTGTCGCGGTATTTGTAGGTCGGTAGGTACCTAAACGCATTTTTTGTAGTCACTTAGAAAAGTTTTAATCGGCCATTTATGGCCGGATGGATAGGTGCAGGAAGCAAGCAGCCGCTCAAAGTGGCGCTCCGTGGGGGAGGCTTATGTTCAGCAGTGGACGTCTTCAGGTTGTTTATGATGAACCAAAATATCACAAATAAAAAGTGGATAGTGGGGTGGGTGGATAGGGTGAGTTCTTGGACTTGGACTAAACTTCATCATAATCATCATCAAAATAAAAAATAAAAACACAACAGGCTTAGACGTGCACTGCTGAATATAGGTTGTGCTCTCCCCCAGAGAACGCCACTTTGAGCTGCTGCTCGTCTCCTGCATCCATAACTAAACTTAAACAGTAGAAATTATTATTGTTGAATGAAACTAATATTTCCTTGGTTTTGTCAGAATTACCATAGTTTTCAAGCCTGAACTTTCAAAGCTCTAAAGTTTTCCGAACAAGAACACACCATTTTTCCCTGAATCCGTCGAGTATCTCGGAAGGAAGGAAGTTTCACCTGAGCTGGCCATCCCAGTGTCCGCGAACCGGCTTCATTGACGGCACTCCCTTGTCTCACCGACCAGCCGACACCACCTGTCGGCGACAGGCCGTCGCCACGGGCCACGCCGCTCGGCTCCAGCATGGGTGGAAACTCTGATACAACAAAATAATTGTATGAAACTAGCTAAAAAGTAAAACCAACACTGCAAAAAAAATGAAGAGTTGCAATAATTCATTCTGGCTTATAATTTAGTAGATTTATTTAAATATAATAAATATTTTATCGCATTACATAACTGGTTTTTTGATGAATATTCAGATCTTTTGTTAATAACTTACATTGCTAGATGAGAATTAATGATTATCATGATTTTGATTGGTCATTATTTGCTAAAGGAATAATACTTTAGTAGGATGTAGATTATTTTACATCTTACACACGGCAACACCACAATCAAAATGGCTGTCATTTTGCGTTTGCGCATCGTATGGTTATTTTGGTTGTAATTTTGTGGAAATTTTCTCTTCGCTGAAAATACCATATTTGATATTGATATATACGTTGAGTTGAGCATTTTGTTCCTCCGTATCTATTGAAATACCCAAGTTTGTGTGAGATAGGACTCGATAGTAAGAATTTTTGTGTTAGTGATTTTGTGTTATTTTTGTTGTAAAAACAAAATTAATACCATGGCAGGGGCCGCTGGGGCACATCGAACATGTGAAGTATGTTTCATAAGAGAAAAACAATGTCGTGAAAAGAGGGTTTTTGCGAGATTTCCACTGGAGAAACACCGGTATGTTCTAACCTAAGTTTTAGGGTCTAGTACTAATAGAAACTCTTCAAGCTATTCATCTACCTGAGCCAAATGTTTTAGTCCCGTAAGTCTGCCCTAGGCAGTTACAATTACATATTCCAATTTATTACATAACTCCTTCCATAATCACAAACTGTGATTTATAACTTTCTATCAATACAGCCTCATGTTCAGTATGATGCACCAAACTGCAATCAGTAGTGGGTCTATTTTTAATTATATTGCTCATCCCATTTAAACAACAATTTAATTTTCAGCTGTGTTGAGTGGATAAAGGCTGTTGGGAAAGAAGATCTTGCATATCTTTCCATTGAAAAGCTGCATGGCTTACGACATGTCTGTGAAATACATTTTGCCAAACGTGATTTCACCAAGTCAGGAACTCGCCTGAAAAAAAGAGCTGTTCCCAAACTTCAGTTAACCTCACCACCATTGCCAGATAATATAATAGCTGAATTCCTGCGCATAAATTCAAGTGGTAAGAATTTTGAATTTATTTATTATTTTGTGTGGCTGTTGCCAACCCAACCAACTATTATTGTTATTTAAGCAGCTCTATATAGCAGATATGTGTAGATCATATGTGCACTCATTACTTTAAGCTTTTATCTAGTCTGTTTTTGAAAGTGTTCACGGAGGGAGCACTAATCACTGACTTTGGCAGTATGATCTACACACACACTACACAGTTAGGCAAAAAGTGTTTTTGTACAGACATACCAACAGTACAACACAAATATACTTTATTGAACACCAATAAATAACAATGCATATAAAATTATAACAAGCTAGCTGACCCGCCCCGGCTTCGCATGGTTTAATTAGTTTTAAGTCCTAACTTAGTTCATCGACTATCTCAGAAGCCAGTCTGTCACATATTGTGTCAAATGGTGAGTTACCTTCTTATTTTTATCATCTGGATTGAACATTAAGTTAGGAATAGGAGAATGGACAAAGAGTGATGTGACTTAAATAATTATTGTTTATTTTAATCACAAGCCAAATTTATCTTGAGGGTCTTTTTCATATAATTAACATGTATAAAACCGCTAAAATTTGTCTTTGATTATGTCAGATTGTGACTCCACTCAAGGAATATTATTTCCCTTCTAGACCCCGTTCCTGTGCCTTTGACAAGCATGGGGCTACCATCGACAATCTCAGAAGCCAGTCGATCACATATTATGTCAAATGGTGAGTTACCTTCTTATTTTTATCATCTGGATTGAACATAAAGTTAGAAATAGGAAAATGGACAAAGAGTGATGTGATTTAAATAATTATTGTTTTCTTTAATCACAAGCCAAATTTAACTTGCGGGTCTTTTTCATATAATTAACATGTATAAAAACCGCTAAGATTTGTCTTTTAAACAAGTTATATGAAAAAGACTCTTAAAGTTTAGAGTTTTTTTCATATAACTTGTTTAAAACTACAAATATTTGGTTTTGTTTTATTGCTTGTAATTAAATGTTGTAGTTTATATTATGTGTGAATATAAATATTGGTGGTGCTTGCCTGAAAACGTTCTTTTAAAAGGACATTGACAGGATCAGGTCCAAAATTGCCCAGTGATGGGAGTACCTACCTGCATTACGTTCCTTATATCCATTTATGACTACACGCCAAATATTTTCAAAATCTGACCCTGGGTTTTTTTTTAATTAATTTTTTAATATTGAAATTTGTACCTACCTACTATGGGACCTTAGCCGACACAAGCATGGGGATAATATTTAATCTCGTCACTGTCATCATCATCATCATCTTCATCATCATCAGCCTGAAGACGTGTGCTGCTGAACATAGGCCCCTTCCATAGAAGCCACTTTGAGCGGCTGCTTGCGTTCAGCATTCATCGGCTCCTCGCGGTTTTGACCAGGACGTCGGTACACCTAGTAGGGGATGACCACCGATTTAGTTCGATTCGCTCCGATTCGGTTCAATTCGGTGCGATTTGGTTTGGTTCGATTTGGTTCGATGCGATTCCATTCGGTTCGATTCGGTTCGGTTCGATCCGGTGCGATCTGGTTCTATTCAGTTCCATACCATTGCATTCCAGCCTCCGTGGTGTGGTGGTTGACCAAGTCGGCTCATAACCTGGAGGCGGCTGGCTCATTGACTCGTTTTGCTCATTTGACTTGTTTGACTTGTTTGACTTGTTTGACTTGTTTGACTCGTTTGACTCGTTTGACTCATTTGACTCAAGTGACTCATTTGACTCATTTGACTCTTTTGAGTCGTTTGAGTCGTTTGACTCGTTTACTCTTTTGGCTCATTTTGCTCATTTGACTCATTTGACTCATTTGACTCATTTGACTCCTTTGACTCATTTGACTCATTTGACTTATTTGACTCATTTGACTCATTTGACTCCTTTGACTCATTTGACTCATTTGACTCATTTGACTCATTTGACTCATTTGACTCTTTGACTCATTTGACTCATTTGACTCATTTGACTCGTTTGACTCGTTTGACTCGATTACTGTTTTGGATCATTTTGCTCATTTGACTCATTTGACTCATTTGACTCATTTGACTCCTTTGACTCATTTGACTCATTTGACTTATTTGACTCATTTGACTCATTTGACTCCTTTGACTCATTTGACTCATTTGACTTATTTGACTCATTTGACTCATTTGACTCATTTGACTCTTTGACTCATTTGACTCATTTGACTCATTTGACTCGTTTGACTCGTTTGACTCGATTACTCTTTTGGCTCATTTTGCTCATTTGACTCATTTGACTCATTTGACTCATTTGACTCATTTGACTCATTTGACTCTTTTGAGTCGTTTGAGTCGTTTGACTCGTTTACTCTTTTGGCTCATTTTGCTCATTTGACTCATTTGACTCATTTGACTCATTTGACTCATTTGACTCCTTTGACTCATTTGACTTATTTGACTCATTTGACTCATTTGACTCATTTGACTCTTTGACTCATTTGACTCGTTTGAGTCGTTTGACTCGTTTGACTCGATTACTCTTTTGGATCATTTTGCTCATTTGACTCATTTGACTCATTTGACTCATTTGACTCTATGACTCTATGACTCTATGACTCAAATGACTCGTTTGAGTCGTTTGACTCGTTTACTCTTTTGGCTCATTTTGCTCATTTGACTCATTTGACACATTTGACTCATTTGACTCATTTGACTCATTTGACTCATTTGACTCATTTGACTCATTTGACTCATTTGACTCCTTTGACTCCTTTGACTCATTTGACTCATTTGACTCTAATGACTCTAATGACTCATTTGACTCATTTGACTCATTGGACTCGTTTGAGTCGTTTGACTCTATGACTCTATGACTCATATGACTTGTTTGAGTCGTTTGACTCGTTTGACTCGTTTACTCTTTTGGCTCATTTTGCTCATTTGACTCATTTGACTCATTTGACACATTTGACTCATTTGACTCATTTGACTCATTCGACTCCTTATTATAACTCCTTATAATTTACAAGGTTTATACCTATTGTCTCGTTTACTCTTTTGGCTCATTTTGCTCATTTGACTCATTTGACACATTTGACTCATTTGACTCATTTGACTCATTCGACTCATTCGACTCCTTATTATAACTCCTTATAATTTATAAGGTTTATACCTATTGTGTCTTACTTGCTGTAATTTCTGAATAAATTTTTATTATTACATTATACAATACAACACCCCTTCATTTGGGCGAAGGTAAAAATGCCATCATAAATAATTAGGTAGTCGGGTATTAGTTTTTGAACTCTATCTTGTTAATTTCTATGGGCAGATTTTGAAAATATTTTGTGAGCAAGTATTTATACATGTGGAGAGTCTAAAAACGGTACTCATTTTTCTGAGCAGTATTTGGACCCATACTAAGACTGTCAATGTCCTTTGAAATGGCACCGAATAGCTATTCCACTGTCATCATCATCATCATTAACAGACGTCCACTGCTGAACATAGTCCTCCTTCATAGACCGCCACCTTGAGCGGCTGCATGCCTCCTGCATCCATCGGCTCCCCGCGGTTTTCACCAGATCGTTGGTCTACCTAGGCCGGCCTACGCTGCTTTTTACTATTATTGAAAAGTATTTATTTCGTTTTTCTAGATCCGCTTCCTACGCCATCAACAACAGCTAAGGGGTTGGCATCCAATGTTGTAGATGTGTCACAAGCATCAAATGGTATGTACTTTTATATTATTTTATTATATTATATACTGCTACATACAATTTAAAATCTTCTGTGATCACTATGTCTGGATTAGTGACAAGAGGTGATTATGGCAACTTTTCCCCTGTGATATGCGCCCAAACTGACGTTTCGTTGTGGCAGTGGAAGGTTTCCGGCTGATGATGTGTATGTGTGTCTGTAATGGCAGCTATTTTATGAACGCGATCTGCTCATCTATATTGCTCGTATTGCAGAACCAAGTTCAAAACGATGCTCAGTCATCGATCCGTGCTCAAGTCCTGATTTTATTCGCGTTCCTGTCTGTCCCATCGAGGGGCAGCACGAGGAGACAGAAAGGAGCAACCCCACGAATTGATCATTTTGTGAATAAAATCTCATCATGAGCAATTCTGTTATACGGCTCTGAGTACATTACTATGTCTTTACATATTATTCATGTTTGGTCTTTACCAACCATGGATAATTGAGGTCTATTTACAATTAAAGCTTTGCCAAAAAGATTTAAGGAGTTAAATTACTATTTTCTAGATCCGATTCCTGTGCCATCTACTAGTTTAAAAGGAATGCATGAAAACCCAACGGAACACGTGAAATGTATGAAGAGGAAGTTAGATGATTGTGAAACAGGTTAGTTAAATAATATAAGTACTTAATGTATTTAATATATTTTATTATCGTTATTTTATTATATTCATAAAAAAATTAAATATCTCTGAAATCTACATTTATAAATTTATTACGATTACCAGAATATTTTGAAGACGAACGTCTTTTGTTCAGTTTTTGCGTGTGACAGTTAACGATTTTTGCCAAAACAATACATAAAACATTTTGTAAGTTAAACATGGTTTTGAAATCAACATTTTCAATACAGATTGTAGAAAACTCTCTCTAATATCCTCTTTCCATACAAAATGATTTAAGTTAAAGTAATTAAAATTAATTTTAATTTACACTGTTTCAGAAATGAGCCCAAGAAAAAAGAAGCTGATTGAGAGGCTTCAAAAAACGAAATGTACTCTTAAATCACTACGGCGAAGTGCAAAACTAGTGAATGATATCAAATCTCCAATTTTGAGGGATATTATTACCTCAGCATTGAAAAATGAACAGCGAAAATCAAAAGGAAGGCGATGGACCACTAAAAATAAGATTTCAGCCCTCGCCATTTACAAAAGGTCTCCGAAAACCTACAGATATTTGGCTAACGTCATGCCTCTTCCAAGTGAGAGGACTCTAAAAAATGTTTTGAGAAAGATGCCAATGGAGACTGGCATAAACAAACAAGCCCTAGATCATCTAAAAAAAATAGCAACAACTCAATCTCCTCAAGGCAAATTGGGCTGTTTGTTATTTGATGAGGTGAAATTAAAACCCTGCTTAATATTAAACGAGACCACTGATGAAGTAGATGGTTTTGTTGATTTTGGGAAGGATGAAGAAAATGTTGAAGACACAAGAAGTGAAACAGTTGCAGATCATGCTCTTGTTTTTATGTTTCAAGGCCTTTATGCAAAATTCAAACAACCAATTGCTTATTATTTTGTAAAGGGCACAGTATCTTCGGCCAGGCTGTCGTCTCTGATCAAGATTGCTATCAAGTCAATCAAAGAAACCGGATTCAGAGTGGTAGCTACTGTTTGCGACCAAGGACCGACAAATGTGGGAGCCCTTAGCTTGCTTAAAAGTTCAACTGGCATGTCTCATGCAGAGACAAATAAGTTTGATTGCTGTGGAGATAAGGTTTATATTATGTTTGATATACCTCATTTGTTCAAATCTATTCGTAATAATTTTTTGAACCAAGGCCACATTGAATTTAATGGAAGAAAGGCCAGGTGGAATGATATCTGCAAAGCAGAAGAGAAAAACTCCAAATTACTTTATTTAAGTAAAATAACTAAAACGCACGTACGACCAAAATACAAAGCAAAAATGCGCGTCAAATATGCAGCTCAAGCATTGAGCTTAACTGTGTCAGCAGTTTTAAAACTGATGTCTGAAGGGGAGACGAATAAAGAAGCTTCAAAAGAACTGATGGACACAGCCCTCATCATACAGGATCTAGATCGACTATTCGACTACACAAATGGGCCCTCCGGACCAGATGACGTAAAAAAAGGACTCCGCCAAAATGTCTCGGATAAAACAGACCATTTGGAGGCATGGACGGATTTTAAAAAGAAGTTATCTACAATGAATTTTATAAATAGATATGGTGAAGCAGCTCGAAACGTAAAGTGCGTTCAGGGGTATATAACTTCCTTAAACAGCCTTCAAGACATATGGCAAGAAGTGCGAACTTTGGGATTTCGCTATCTAAATTTAAGGCAATTAAACCAAGACGCACTTGAAAATTTGTTTGGGCTTATCCGGCAACATAGCCCTACAAATAAATTTCCTACGTGTGCGTCTTTTGTTGCTGCACTAAAAACATCAGTAATTTCGGGACTGACTGCACACAACCGAAACTCTAATTGTCAGGCAGATAACCAAATTTTGCTTACAAACTTCGAAGATATCGTTTTCGGTAAAAGTATTGAAGAAGATATTGAAACAAGAGAAATAACGACAGAAAATATTGCAACAGATGAATGCGTGGAAGATATTCCAACACTTAGCCTGCCGGAGGAATTCATAGGTATAGAAACTGAACTAACTGAAATCGATCAACAGCCTCTTGTATATGTCAGTGGCTACGTGGCAAGTACATTAAAAAAACATGAATGTACTAACTGCCAAAACTTACTGACAATCAGAAATCCAAATGACTCAGATCGGGTTTATGCCTACATAAGCCTCCGGGAATGGTGGAAAGACAAAACATCTTTAACATACCCATCATTGCCTTTGATCAGGATGATTGAAAAATGCATAAATGCCTTTGAATGTGAAATACTGCAGGCAAAAATACTTCACAAACGAAACATTTGCATGATCTGTGTCACGTTGTTCACTTCTCACTGTGAAACTGCTTGGTATACGTGTGAACTCCATAAAAAAGACATGCTGCATACAATTTTTATGCGATTGTCTAGACTGCTCATTCGTAGGCAGTGCTTCAGAATCAACCAAAGATATCGCCAGCAAGAAGACGAAAAAAAGGGAGAACAGTTTTATAAAGATATGGACATATAACTGTTATGTACCTATGAATCCATAACCATATTAATTTTAACAATTCAAATAGAAATAATTGTTTGCAGCATGTCTTTTATAGAGTATACATAATGTATACCATGCAGTTTCACAGTGTGAAGTTAACAACGTGACACAGATCATGCAAATGTATCTTACGGGAAGTATTTTTGCCTGCAGTATTAAACTTTCAAGGGCATTTTTCAATCATTCTGTCTGATCTACACATATACACGTACACACCTTTCATTCAATTTACACTACAAGTTAGTAAACATTCTTTTGTTGTATATTAATAGCAGTTAATTTTTTTGTGTAATCCTGTTTGGCCTTCTTTTAAGTTTGTAAATTAGTTACTGTATATTGTATTATTCACGCTGTTGGATTACCGAGATAAATAAATAAAGGCAATGATGGGTATGTCAACAAGGATGTTCTGTATTGATTCATTGGATGTGATTGAGTTACTGATTGCTATTATAAGGACGTTTACAACCACGAAGAAAACAGGGTGCCTACCTACATACAACTTTATGAAATTGAAAGTGCAATTACTACCTAGATAATTTAAGTTAAGGCGCTAAATGCTCCCAAATCGACTATTTCGAACGTAATTTTCTCAAAGTGTAGTCCATTTATAGGATTAATCATAAATCATAGTGATGAGTTACGTTTCAATGTGTGTTTCTGTAGACTATTTTTTTCATAACAATAAGCGTTCTTTTATGACTAATTAATTGTACCGCAAAATGGAAAAGTCGAAGTGCAACGCAACGTAATCGCCATATATGTACTAAGCGACCCTATTGAATACTCTATACGTTTCATGTTCGACTGCTGTTATAAACGTGCTTGCATTGGGTCCTGTCAGCGTTTTAATGTACATTACGCCAATTTTAACAAATTAAGGGTGGGTTGCACCATCTTACTTTAGCAATAACATTCATGGGCATTTCAGTCAAAGTACCCGTTAGGCAAAAAATTTGATGCACCATCTGAAAATTGTTAAATGACGTCATAACTTTAACTGCTAACTAACCGCCGATGCTTCGCTGGTTAGTGTTACTGTTTATGTTAAATATCTGTCTTACGCATAAAATATAATCGCGGAATCATATCAAGTATTCTGAAGATCTTGCAACTTATGTTAGCTAAACTCTCTGGTTAAGGTCAAAGTTTTAGTTAATTTAAACCGTAAAAGTATCCTTAACTGTGATTATGGTGCAACTCAACAGAAGTATCAATTATGACCCATTTTATGAATGGTAAAAATGTTTAATTATGCTGATGAAATGAAAACGTTGGGTTGTATGAGAAATGAGACAATGTTTGTTTTTTTTAATTATACCATTAAAAGCAGCTCAAAAATACGTATCTGACAGTGTAATTATATAATTCATTTTAGCCAAAAGTCCCTTACGCTGATTACAATTGAAATTTCCAGCGTAGTCGTTGATTGATTATCTAACCAATTTTATTTTTTTACATTAACTATTTGTTTTCCTGTAATCGTGTGAAAAACAAATAAACGTATATTTTGCTAACAAATAGAGTTTTATTGCTTTCTTTAGAAGTATATGAAAAATATTTAGTGGCATTTATTTTTACCCATATTTATTATATTTATCGATATCGATACAATACCGCACAACACTACAGAAGTATCGAGCTCTAGTATCGAACCAGGCAAGCACTAGCTTTGACAGTTGACACATTATTAACGATTCGTTCAATCATTCCGCGTTTGCATGTTGGCCATATGTATTTAGGTTTGCATGGTTGCTAGCTAAAAGTAGCTGAGCCTGAAAAAACATTTGTTCGAAGACCCACCTCTCAAAACGAAGTGAGCTCCAGTAGATAACCGACTTTCATACCGAGAGCGTGTCTACGCCACCGTCAAACGCCGCGAAATACGAACCTTAGTTTGTACGAACGTTGCAAGCCGCTGCGACATCAACAAACTTTCAAACACTTTGAAAATAGTGGATGTAAAGCGATAATGGACTTGGAACTGTCGCTGGTATTTTTTGTGAGTTTCTAAAGTGGATGTGTTTGTGAAAAACGGGAGAAAAGGCGCGGAGTTTGCTGAAAGTTTTCGAAACAGGTAAGCGTGCCTATTACGTTTTGTAGTAAGTAAATGATTTATACCTTTTGCATAGGTGCATATCAATATCGTTCTCTACATTCGTCTAATTAATCTAGAATTTAACCACTGTTTAGTTAAGCTACAGTTTAAGTTTAAACAATTAGCAGGTATGCCTACCTTTGCGATTGCAATAGATACACAAACGCATGCATTCTAATCACAAACGGCTTCAATTAGTATTTTATCACTATATTAGTCAATCATAATTTATTTTGGTTGACAATAATTGCCCAATTGAATTCGATTATTTATAAGTAATAACCCAATAATAAGATAAGTCACGGCCAGTTGATATTATATTAAGCACTTATTTTATTCTAAGGACATTCAAATGTTTTAAAATAAATAATACTCCACCGTTTCTGAATTTTCATATAATCGTAAAAATCACAATCAATTTTTTTATTGCAAACACTACTAAAGTAGTGAAAACTACTACTAAAACTACTAAAACACTTACAATTTATTTTATTCGTAGAACTTTTTCCATAGTGTGGCAAGTATTTATTAAGCAAGTACCTACTTGTGGCCCTTGTAGGTATATCTAGATAGTACAAAAACTCAAAAACTTACTAAAACAATTTAGAAAATTAATACTGGGAACGTAGGAAGAAACTTCCTTCCTACTAAAAAACCTAATCTATATTTACTCAGGAGCTAAAGATTGTCTTTTTCCTTATGTTATCAATAGTAAGAAGAGATGCGACTCACATGTCTACTGATTGTGATAGCGTTCTTATCAGCATAGGTACCTACGTGGGGTCTTCGTCGTTCTTTGATAACATTGTTCTTTTATTTTTTTCGACATAATAATTATTGTTAAAGATAGCCTACACTGTATCATTGGGGCCAATTTTAAAGGCTTTAGTTGACAGACCTAAAGCTCCTAAAACTGTTATAAACTAAAGCCTACTGACATAACTACCTACCGATATTGAGTTTTCTACATCTCTTTCATTCTCAGCAGATAGGTAGAGAACTAGGTACTTACCTATTAGGAGTACGTGCCTATTAATTCTTCTCAGTTCCCTGATGATGGATACTGGATACAATTTTTAATGTTATAACCCTGCTTGCAAAGTAAAGTAGGTAGTTATTTACTAGGTTTCAAATACTATTATTTTCATAAATTAAGTAATTAGGTAGTCTTACATTACAAAGTTTTATTTTGTTTTTAATTTTAATGTGAGTGAGCTACTTTTTATATTTTCCCTGTTTGACAACCAGTTAAGTAATGTAACTTTTCTAAGTTCTACCACAGGGGTGGTGATAGAGTCTGTGGGGAAACTGAAAACTTTAGAATGATCTAGAAGGAAACGGCTACGACGACGTCATTATGAGACATCACTGTCAATTATTTAAAGCAAGCATTTTTAGTAGATCTAGCTGAAGACACGGATCTATGATCAGCAGCAAACCGTATTGATATATAATATATTACGTATAAGCGAATATTGGAAATGATCGCGGATGTCGTGAAAGTGGTGGGTGACCCCGGCGGACCGGCTCCATAGTTCGAGGTTTCCACTCGTGTGCCAATATGTTTGTGTTATTGCTGATTATATACTTGTTAATATACTTATTTTATTGATAGGGATAAAAGTAATTAATACTCCATGAAACCCTTATAACAGAATAGAGATTTGTAGAGACTAGATAGCGTTTGACACATTCCTCCAGAGAATGGTTCGACGATCGATGTAGCATGCTCAGCCATGAAACCTAGGGTCTAGCAAAGGTCCCTAGCGTTAACGCCAAACAAAAAAAAAAAAACAAAAATCCATAATATATGGACTGACATTAATTATATACCTGCATGATGTCGCTTTCCGGCAGCTAATAGCATTTTCATTCAGCTAATAGCATTAATGGAAAGGTATCTTTGCCCCCTTATTCAATCTCTTCTTGGAACTTCCAGATTATAGGCACAAGAGAAGTTAAATTTTATCAATTAACCATCAGGCAATTTAGATACTCTCACTCTAACCAAATCTACTTACTCTCTAATTCAAATAGTATACATCCGGTTGTTTTACTTCCTTCCTTCACTCGACAAGTGGTTAACCCAGTTATTGTCAGACTTCATTGCACCACAGACATGACTGTACGATAGAAGTTTTAAAACAGATTACTAAACATGAAACTTAACTTCTTAACGTAGGTAAGTACTAAAATCTCAGTAGTTCAATTACAAAAATCCTATAAAAAACTTTCTATCAATTAAACTGTTAATTGAACTACTGCGAATAGATAAGTACCAGTAGTTCAATCAAAATATTTCATTGAACTAGTGTGAATAAACAATCTCAATAGTTCAATCAATTAAACTACTTTGAAGAGATAATTACCAGTAGTTCAATCAAAATATTTCATTCACATTGAACTAGTGTGAATAAACAATCTCAGTAGTTCGATCAATTGAACTGTTAATAATTGAACCACTGAGAATAGACGCTATCGATGTCTTAAGACAAACCTAACTGGGATCAACGCCTCAGACAGTTTATGTCTGTGGTGTAAATATAGGTATTTCAACTTTTAATAATGTGTTTCGTTCACGGGTGTAAACGAAATATATAACACAAAAAATATTTCAAAACCTTTTAATTTTCCACAAAAACAACATTATTACATCATAATAACCGTACTACAGTCACAAAATTACATTAACAAAATAAAGCAAACAACATCGCTCCCGTTTCCAAAACAAGAATTAAATGTTGAACTCAAATAAATCGCCACACGTGGGTTTCACAAACATTCACAGATAAAACACGCCCGTCTCGGCGGCCTCTACGTTATGATAATAAACTGGCTAAAGGCAGAAACCTCGAATATTGAGCTGTTGTGCGTTATTAAGTTTAAATGAGATGTCACGGCTTACCTATTGAACCAACAGCTAGTAGGTATGAGGCAGAGCTAAGCCCAAACTAGTGATCCATCATCATTATTATCATCATCAGCCTGAAGACGTTCACTGTTGAACAAAGGACTCCTCCAAAGAGCGCCACTTTGGGCGGCTGCTTGCCTCCTGGATCCATCGGCTCCCAGCGTCACCGCGAGTCACTGATAATAGCTTCAGAATTAGCTAGCTGAAGTGGCAAGGCGTAGGCGACATCGCTCGTAGAACTGACAACCGATGGGGAAGAAAGGTTCTCGAGTGGCGACCACGAACTGGAAGACACAGCGTAGAAACCCCCACTTGGTGGACCGACTACCTGGTGGAAACCGCGGGGAAGGGTTGTGACTTCTAAACTGCTGATGATCACAGTTTAATTACTTAGGTAGTGTCTTCTGGCACTGATGCTTGAACGAGCTACAAGTCTATCTGCAAGAACCTTTTAAATTTTGAAAAAGGGTATATTGGGTTTTTTAATTGGCAATAGAGCCTATTCAAAAAAGGTTTTTCACTAGGGTTTTTTCAATATCTTTACTACGATGTTTATGAATTCAAAAGTGTAATTTCTTACCCACATACCTACGTAATTTGTTTTTGGTTTGTTTATTTTAAGTATTAACTTTAAATAACATTCAGTAGTACTGTTAATTTACTAGTTTTATTTCATTATACCTACTTGTCTCAGGGCCATTTGCCTCATTTGCTTGACGATTGTCTATAATCAAATTGTCCTACCTATAAA
Source organism: Ennomos erosarius (assembly GCA_963580505.1). Taxonomy (NCBI): domain Eukaryota; kingdom Metazoa; phylum Arthropoda; class Insecta; order Lepidoptera; family Geometridae; genus Ennomos; species Ennomos erosarius. The sequence goes on from OY756998.1 coordinate 212,381, forward strand.
GGCCCCGTATATTTATCATAAACTAATAAAATATTATTATATCTGTCTAAATATATTCAAATAGCTTCTTTGCTCAACGAGCTCCATTTGCAAACGCAAATTATCAAAAGGTTATGGTGTTAAAAAATTAAAAGTGATTCTTTGAATAATTTGAATTATATTTCATTGAAAAATTAATACATAGCGTTATGGCTTAGCCATGGCTACCAATAACAATACTGTATAACTACCTAGTTTGAAAATGAGACAGAGTACCTGAGTAAGTAGATAGAATTTAGACGTGTCTAACTACGATATGGTACCTACGTGTCTACTAAATAAAATTAAATATGATTTAAGTGCCTTCCGTCACGCATATCTAGATGACATAATTTTACAGTCAAGGTTTCGATTTCAAAACCATAAGCATATGGGAATCTCAGCTACAGGAGGTCCCCAAATATCTTCCAAAGGCGACAACCTCTAAAAGGATCTAAAATAAAAGTGCTAACGGGCAGAATGTAAATATGATTTTGCATTAATCTGCCATTTTCGATTTAGCAACGCCATCTTACTTCACCTTGACATTTCGCATAGAGCCGCGACCGGTGACTGAAGATCCTCTTTAATTCGATGCAGTGTTCAAGTTTTTGCGTTAAATAGATACGTACTATTGGTTTGTTTTGAACCTGTTAACTGTCTTCCACTAATAGTATTAAAGTGAAACTAGTTGGAGCGACGAACCGCGGGGAGTCGATGGATGGAGGTGGGCAGCAGCCGCTCATAGTGGCGCTCTACGGGGAGACTTATATGAACATCTTCCGATTGACAGTGTAGTGACTGACAAATTCCTTCAACATTGAAACCAATGTAGTTTCTTTTGCCGATGCTGGACAATAAAAAATCTTCGCAGGAAAGCTGGCAGACATAATAGGTACCTACTTACCTAATTATAGCGGGTATAACGTGAACGAAAAGTAGTTTTAGAAGAACAACACTTTCATCGATTTTTTCGTATTATTAACTTGAACAATAGCAAGCAATAATAGTCAGCTAAATATAGTATGCAAAATATACATACCTCTGAAGGTATTGGTATATACCTACCTCGTTGGCATGCATCGTTTGTCGATTTGTGCAAACAAAGTTCAAGGTGCAGGTTGCATCATAAATAGAGCAATAAAACTAATGGAACAAAACAAAACCGCACACTTTCAACTTAGTCCTATAGAGCTACGATAACGTGGGGGCTATTTTTAAATCATTCGACATACAGGTTGGTATTATACAAGTAACGTTTCTTTACTTATAAGTTGAGTTTCCCTAAATTCCAGTTATAAAGGAGTAGTTTGTCTACATTGGTAACTAGTAGTAGGAAGAAAAGTGATTTCCCTTTTACGCCACCAGCCAACCAGCGATTTACAAAAGTTGAGGTAGATAACTAACAATGAAGACAAGTGTTATTATTAAAATCTACAGTCAAACAACAGCGGCTTATTGTGATAAGATCTAAGATTTTTGAAAAATCATTTTGTAGCTTTGATAGCGGCGGATATAGAGACCTATGGAGACCTAACTAGGACGGTCCCTTACCCTGACGCCGCGCCCGCCTGCACTTTATCTTTTTTAAACCATTTTGCTGCTTAAAGAAAGAGAGCTATCCATCTGGCTGGATACTAAGCTGGTCATAAAACGTTGTAGACATTGCCATTTTCTTATTACAAAAGTTATTCCGGTCCGGCCGATCGCTGTCGGCTTTGATAATAGCACCTGCCGTGACTGAAACAATTTCGTAGAATGAGGTGCTTGCAGACTGGTATTAAAGTCTTCGAACTTGGCTTCTTCATTTCCAAGGTGTTTTATACTCTACATAAACGTAAAAATATTAACTTCAAAAGGCTATTAGGCTGAAAACATATTTGGGGGAGAAGTCTATTTCACCGTATGTCTTTTTCACGTTCTGCTATTTTAGGGTTCTATACTGGTTATGGAACCCTTTAAATAAAGATCATTGTATAGTCCATCCGTCTTTATGTCTGTCTGTTTTTTAAGACTTTTTCTGCTGCGGCAACTGCAGCAGCTGAAGGTATATTGAAGTGTTAATTTCTATAACAGATTTCTAAATAACATTGCTGAACTTAAATGTTTCTAGATACTTGCAGGGAAGCTTAGGAGGGCTCTGGATTTATATATGTGATCGCAAGGTGTCAATTTTTTTTTACTAAGTACATAATAGGTGTAAGCAGATATCCCAAATTCAAAATCAAATTATTCAGTATAACTTCGTATCGGATTTGAGGATTTGAACAAAGTACCTATGTAGAATGTACAACCGTTTTTTAAATGATTAAACTGCTTTGTTTCGATTGCGCAAGCATGAACTCGAGTGCGTTATTCGAATGAACAAGTACTTTTGTGTCTTGGGCAACAAATTTATTTCTTATCGAGTCTCTTTACAAATGGTTAAGGTTACCATTTAAAGTTTAATCTTTTCTATGAAACTTGACTTCGTGGAATGGAGAAATAATGTAACCTACTGCAATGCATTTACGGGTACGTCCTAGATAGATAACTGCGAGCAAACTTCAGAGCAGACGGGCAAAAGAATACTTAGTTGGGTAAGTAGGTATAGGTATATACTTACCACCTACTGAGCATTTTTGAGCAAGAGTTAGGACTTCCTGCGGGAAGATGGTTATAAACAGTGATGGGGATAAAAAGTTTTTGTGTAAATAAAAAGTCAGTAAAATTCGGTGTTAATAAATTTTCACCTAAATCGGTATAGCTGTCTTGTAGAGAGTACAGACTTATCTATGTATAGCGCTCAACACCTGCATCAAAGCCGAGTAATTTCGAAACAGCACCGATGCGGGGAACTTGGTGGGATGGCGATTGGAAGTACGTGACAAATCATTTAATTGGCGTTAGTGAGGCAATCGTGCACAGGACGAACCTAATATTCTAACTAACTCAGAGGTGGCGACACGCGAATCCTATTACTAACTCGCTTTATGGTTAAAGATTTTTTCTTTGTCTTGCATTACTTATATATAAGTTTATAAACTTCGCCCTTCCGGTTCGTTTTGTATTTGTAATTTGTTGTCTTTGTTCATCATCATCATTAGCCGTCCACTGCTGAAAATAAGCCTCCGAGGAGCGCCACTTTGAGGGGCAATTTGCCTCTTCCATAACAGGTCCTAGTGCTTCTGACCAGGGGGACAAACACTACCTCTTATACCATTATTACTGCATTCATACATTGACATTTGACATAAAAGTAAGAATACTATAATGTTGCAGAGGCAGAGCAGTTTCATAGACGTCACGTTGAATCTTTCACTCAAATACGTCATGTTGACACCGACGTGCGACAGTGATAAGGCTATATAAAAAATGAACATAGATGTCTCGTTTTCGCGCAGGAATCCTTTATAAGTTCATGGTACGATTTCGAACAGTATTATTGTAACCTTGAAGCATTACTGTCACGAGCCATGATGGTTTTGTATTAGTTTGTGGTAAGAGCCCAGGTGGTATAAGTATGTATTTTAATAAATCCCACTACCTTTGTTAAAAGTATGTCTCAACCAGATATTTTTCATAGTTTCTGGACGATTAAGAACTGAGACAGCCTCCTGCAATGTTTACTGTTTCTTGACATATAAATAAAGTATATATGCATTTTTTAAATTTTATTTTGACCTTAGATACATACAAAAGATATCAACGCGCTCGTCTTGGCCAAACATTTTATGATTGGATTCTTACGGGTTTTGGCCAAGCAGCCGCTCAAAGTGGCGCTCTTTGTTGAAGGCCTATGTTCAGCAGTAGACGTCTTCAGGCTGATGATGATGACTTTATTTAGCTATATTTACATATGGCTTATTTTAATATTTGAGACGTTAAGTAACAAATTCAAAAGAAAAGTACTTAAACTGAAAATGTAGGTCGCATGTCGGCGTCAAAGTACAATTTGAGTACGAGACACCACATTTCACTTTCTTACGGATTATTAAACCCATGCTTTCGGCTCGAGTAGCGGTAGTCAGCATGCTCTAAGATAGTAAGCAGCTACCGTCCACCACAATATCAATAGGCTACGTATGAACTATTTGAAAATTATACATTTTATACATAAGATCGGTAGCTATCCAGAAAAAATTCCAAAATTAACAAAAACTCATTGAAGTATTTAATTTCAAAAAAAACTTACTAAAGATGTACAATTTTATCACAGTAGGTAATACCTTCTAGACAGTAATGCTTCAGTACCTTCTAGATTACTTTTAAATGTTTATTCTTGCAATGATTTTATTTTTGGCAATAATTCTTTTAAGAAAAGTAAGTAGGTACTTGTAGGTAAATTTTCAAAATTTTCCGTGTACCACCTAGTTCACGGGATTTAGCTATACGTAGCTTAAAATATCACGGCGCCGGCGCCAGTCTATAAATCCTTCAGTGTTCACATTGAGCGAGTACCTATCGAAACATTTTCCTTGTGTTTGTCCGCCTCATCACGTAGAAAGTGTCCTTTTGAAACAATGCAATGTCTTCTTGATATCATTATTTTTCTAGTCACAGTATTTATGGATTGCCTTGGTTTTTTAATGCTAAAATGGCCATATGATACACAACATCTCCCCTGATGCTAATATTATGATGAAGTTGTCTCTCTAAGGTGGAGCGCGTTGCATCTTGTGTTATTGTTTTATCTGTCACCGTCTTTTTGTAAAAACCTTTTCTTTATAAAAAAACGAAAATAATGCAGGTTATTTATAAACTGTCGATTTATTGCAAACTGACAATTTGTCTTACAATACAACGGATTAGTTTTTGATTATTTATAATTAGTTGGTGCCCAGCGGTGAGTTTATAAAAAATGAAATGAAATGAAATTAATTTATTTACACGAAATATGGTAAATGTAGGTGTTATAATATAAAATGATCAGCATATTCCACCAGAACTGGCATACAAAAATTATTACAAATGATAAATGTTAGGTGTATAAAATAATTCAATGTTAATTGTGTGGCGTACAAAGAGTTTTCATGCAGCTCATAGAAAAACTTAGCTCTTGGTTGCTAGGGGCAACCAAATCTTGTTGATTCGGAATCTAGGTCTTAGCCGATATCTAGTAAAAATTTTACATGCTTTTTATTTTGTAAATACTTGTAAATTCAATTATACTTTCCAGCGTGAGCTAAATCATTATCTTTAATTACTTCCAACCGATGGACCACCTTCTAACAATAACATAGGGAGCTACACCACACCCTTACTGGTGACTCCTTTACTGGTGACCTTTTTGAACCGAAAGTCCATGTTGGAATAAATGTTTGTGATTTTAATATTGTTGCTCATTGTGATAATTCTGATACTTATCTACATCAAGATGTCAGTTTCAACCGATAACAACGAAGATGTTTGTCGTGTCGGCGTGCGAATTCCGCCGTTTTGGCCTGAAAAGCCGGCTATTTGGTTCGCGCAGATCGAGGGCCAGTTCACGATATCAAACATCACTGCGGACAACACGAAATTTTTCTACGTCATCGGCCAACTAGACCAGCAGTATGCTTCTGAGGTGGAAGATATCATCATCAACCCGCCCGACACCAACAGGTATGAGAAGTTGAAGTCTGAGCTTATCAAGCGACTGTCCGCGTCACGAGAAAAGAAGGTCAAGCAACTACTTATGCACGCGGAACTTGGAGACCGTAAGCCATCTCAGTTCCTAAGACATTTGCAACACTTGGCTGGACCTGGAGTTCCCGAGGATTTTCTGCGTACCATCTGGACGAGTCGCCTACCAAGCAGCACGCAGACGATAATCGCTTCACGGATGACGTCTTCACTGGAAGTGCTCGCAGACCTCGCTGACCGCATCCATGACGTTGTTACGCCTACAGCGCACGTAGCATCAACATCAAGTGCCATACCTGGAAGCTCTGTAGACGTCATGAACCAACAGATCGCTGAACTTACAAAGCAAGTGCAAGCTCTAACCGCGCAGGTGAACCGGCATTCACGTGCACCGAATCGTTCAAACAGGAAAACGCGCGGTCGTTCGAGCTCTACACGATCACAGACGAACTACAGAAAATTTCCTATGTGCTGGTACCATAGTAAGTTCGGTGATGAAGCAAGTAAGTGCGTAAAACCATGCGACTATCATGCGGGAAACGCGACCAGCAGTCGGTAATGGCGACGACCGATTGCCAAACTTCCGGTCGCCTATTTGTCACGGACGGCGCGTCGAAGATGCAGTTTCTCATCGATACTGGCAGTGACGTATGTGTCTTCCCCCGTTCAGCACTTAAAGAACGTCGTGAGAAAACGAATTATGAGCTGTGTGCAGCAAACGGCACACCCATCTCTACTTACGGCTACGCTCATTTAGTGCTGAACCTAGGCTTGCGCCGCGACTTTACTTGGCGATTCATTGTAGCGGACGTTACGAAGGCGATCATAGGCGTGGATTTTTTATCATTCTACAACCTCATCGTGGACTGTCGAAACCAACGCCTGATTGACAACACTACAAGCCTTACGTCCCCAGCTTCACCTGCGCAGTCTACAGGGAACATTTCATCGGTAAAAGTCATTTCTGGAGATTCCGTATACCATAACATACTAAGCGAATACCCTGAGATTACTCGACCTTCCGGTGTCCACTGTGTTCCGAAGCATAATACCATGCATCATATACAGACTACTGCAGGGCCGCCAATATGCAGCACACCGCGGAGACTCGCACCGGATAAGTTAAAAATTGCAAACGACGAGTTCGCAGACATGCTGAGAAACGGAACAGCCAGACCTTCCAAATCACCTTGGTCATCACCACTTCATCTTGCGCCTAGGAAAGATAATGGGTGGCGTCCGTGCGGCGACTACAGAATGCTCAATGCTAGAACCGTACCCGACCGCTATCCTATTCAACACATTCATGACTTCGCGCATTGTCTCTCCGGCTGTCAGGTATACTCTGTCATTGATCTTATCAAAGCTTACAACCAAATTCCAGTCTGCCCTGAGGATATTCCGAAGACCGCAATCACAACGCCGTTCGGCTTATACGAATTTTCGTTCATGACGTTCGGACTACGTAACGCCGAACAAACGTTTCAACGATTTGTGGACGAGATGCTCAGGGGCCTTGAGGAGTTCTGTTTCCCATTTCTTGATGATTTCCTAATACTTTCACCTGATGAGGAGTCACATAGGAAGCATCTTCATCTGCTCTTCAACAGGCTCAAGGAATACGGCATAGTTATCAACACTAACAAGTGCATATTCGGTGTACCAGAGGTATCGTTTTTAGGACACAGCATCTCAGCAGCTGGCACTAAACCGTTACCATCGAAGGTAGAAGCAGTTGCGAACTTCCCAGCACCGAAGACTGTGAGAGAACTGCGAAGATTCCTAGGAATGGTGAATTTTTATAGAAGGTTTATTCCTGACGCAGCGCGGTATCAAGCTCCTCTGAATGCACTGCTCACGGGATCAGTTAAAGGTTCACACCCCGTGAATTTGTCAGAAGAAGCTATGAAAGCATTCACCGACTGCAAGGAAAGTCTCTGCCAAGCAGCACTACTCGCTCATCCAGACTGCCAAGCGAAGCTCACCATAGTCACCGATGCTTCAGACACAGCAATGGGCGCAGCTTTACAACAGCATAGAGACGGCCAGTGGGAACCTTTGGCATTTTTCTCTCGAAAGCTATCGCTATGTCAGCAAAAATATTCGCCATATGACAAAGAACTTCTCGCTATCTACGAAGCTATAAAATACTTTCGTCACATGGTAGAGGTGAGAGATTTCATCATCTACACGGATCACAAGCCCATTACTTTCGCATTTCATTCACGAAAAGAAAATTGCCCACCAAGACAGTTCAGACATCTGGATTTCATTTCACAATTTTCGACAGACATCAGGCATATATCAGGAAAGGACAACGTTGTGGCTGACAGTTTATCACGCATTGAAGAGATTACTCAGCCCATCGATCTATCCAAGCTTGCTCAAGCACAAAGCACAGATCCTGAGTTACAACAACTTTTGGAGAGCGATACTTCACTGCGCTTGACAAAAATCAAACTGCCTGGATCTCATACCGAAATCTACTGTGACAAGAGCAGCAATGTGGCCAGACCATACGTGACCAAAGACATGCGACGGCAAGTGTTCGAAAACTTACACTCTTTCAGTCATCCTGGCACAAATGCGACGACGAAGTTAATATCTGAACGCTACGTATGGCCTAGTATGCGAAAAGATTGCAGAGAGTGGACTCGTTCCTGCCTAGCATGCCAACGATCGAAAATTACACGTCATGTCTCATCTCCATTAGCTTCATTCAACATACCTCGAGCCAGATTCATGAAAATCCACATAGATTTGATCGGACCTTTGCCTATCTCACAAGGGTACCGCTACTGTCTCACATGTGTTGATCGCTTTACACGATGGCCCGAGGCTATACCAATACAGGAGATAACAGCTGAAACAGTGGCAAAAGCTTTAGTACACGGATGGATATCCAGATTCGGCTGCCCTGAAGACATCGTCACTGATCGTGGTCGACAGTTTGAATCGGAACTTTTTAAGCATCTGTCCCACATTATCGGATTTCAACGCAGACGAACTACAGCCTATCATCCGGCGTGCAATGGTCTCGTAGAAAGATTCCACAGACAGCTCAAAGCCGCCATTACATGCCATGCGACCATCAGCAGCTGGCTTGAAATACTTCCACTCGTACTACTGGGAATCCGGGCGGCATTTAAGGAAGACTTACAAGCGACTCCAGCTGAGCTCGTATATGGAGAAACGCTACGACTCCCAGGTGACATTTTTTGTCAACCGGCTGATGGCACAGAAGACTTGACAGTATACACTGACAGACTGCGCACATTCGCCAAGAATTTGTTGCCATCACCAGCATCACGCCATGGGAATAACCGATCCATCTTCATCTTCAAAGATTTGGCAACAGCATCCCACGTTTTTCTTCGAGATGACACTTCTCACCCATCATTCCAAGCTTACACAAGCCCGCATGAGGTGATAAAACGAGGGGATAAAGTTTTCAAGCTCCGCATTAAAGGCAAAGAAGTCACTGTATCAGTGGACCGCATTAAACCTGCCTACATACTTCGTGAGTCGGACCATTCGCCAGCAGCGGCAGCAGCAGCACCTGAGACCCGAGACGCTCCAGTGACCACCACTCGATCAGGACGAATAGTCCGCTTTCCTGAGAGGTATTGAGGGTATTATCGCCCGTAGGACGGTCTCTGGAGGGGGGTGATGTGGCGTGCAAAGAGTTTTCATGCAGCTCATAGAAAAACTTAGCTCTTGGTTGCTAGGGGCAACCAAATCTTGTTGATTCGGAATCTAGGTCTTAGCCGATATCTAGTGAAAATTTTACATGCTTTTTATTTTGTAAATACTTGTAAATTCAATTATACATTCCAGCGTGAGCTAAATCATTATCTTTATTTACTTCCAACCTATGGACCACCTTCTAACAATAACATAGGGAGCTACACCACACCCTTACTGGTGACTCCTTTAATTGATATTAAACTCAAATTAATAAAATAATAATTAGGATAAAACATGTCTAACAATAAAATAATGTTTTCAATTAATTATTAATAATGTCTTAAAACGGTTTTTAGTGGCGTTTAATTGTGAACTAGCCCGCTTTTTTCTGTAATTTACTGTTTTTTAGAGTCACTAGTGGCTAACCAGTAGGTTATGACGACAAGCGAAGTGCGGAGGAGTGTTAGGTTCATTTTGACCACACAATTATAATAAAACGAAGTGATGCCGATTAATTATAAATAGTCGAAAAATCTACCGTTTTATTGTGAGACACATTGCCCGTTTGCAATAAATTTATAAATAACCACGTTCTTTTTTATAAATAAACGGTTCTAACAAAAATATGGTGACATATCTACTTAAACATCATTGCCGTCTACGCTAATAACTTGAGCCGAGGCGCGCTTCCTCGCGCTTCTTATAATTTTTAACAGCCCGTACAATACACAAGTAGGTTGATATGATAGCTAAATAACCTATACTATATATGGCCCTTAACACTTGTAAGCTGTAACTTGTAGACTTGTAGATAAGTGTTACTCACCGTTTGAAGTACAGGGGCCGTACTGTGAGCTCTTAACGCGATTCAAAACGGAGCCTATCTTGGATCGCTTTGTTTTTTTTTGTATGAAGATTTTGACAAGCTATCCAATATACGCTCTGTTTTGGATTGCGCTAAGAGCTCACAGTACGGCCCCAGATATGACTCGTTAGAGAAAACGTGACCTATTGTTTGTATAATTGGTGGAAATGACGCTTTATAAATACTGATAAACAATGCAATACTTGTACAGCTCTCTTTACGAAGCTGAAGTCGTCATCAACCCAATACGTTCCCACTGCTGGGACACCGAACTTGAAAAAAACCAGTTGTTTTTTATTATTTGACAGGCTTGCGTTTGACCACTATCTCGCCTGATGGTAATTGAAGTCGCATTCTAGGATTTAACGCGCTTGCCTAGAACATACCTGTTCACTCTCGATTTAATTACCTCATGGTTGTAGTTTTCGAAAAGCGTTTCACATTTTGTGTATTACACAAAAAGAGAGCCTGGGTGTGAATCAAGCCCACAACCAGTGAAGGCAACTGCTTACAACTGTATGAAAAAACCTACTAATACATACCTTCCTAGCCACCTACATATCTAATGTAGAATTACCTATATACACTTATCCAGCTTGAATCGCCGAGGATGCCTCGTGATTGTGATGATAATTTTCTTGTTGCGTTTGGTATTTGAATAGCACAAAGCTTGTGTGAGGCCCATACAGCCCGCCGGCCGCTCACATCAATTATAGTCCTTTCAAATTCTTTGACCAGGTTTTAGGTCAGCCTCTAAAGTCGTCGGTTGTGTCAGTTTATTCCACTTTTCATATGATTTTGGGTAAAACTGCGACCATTTGTTAACTGCAATGGCCTGAATCATATAAATTACTCACTCGAACCTAGACTTCTGATTTATAGCAGTATTGTCTGCTTAGCGTAACGTCGTTATGAGACTAGTTAATTGACAGTCTCTGTGGTGTGGTGGTTGAACAGGTCGGCTCATAACCCAGAGGCGCCGGGTTCGATTGCCGCTACAGGACAAGTATTTATGCACTGAAAATAAGCGCAAATTACTTGTTCTGTGTCTGGATGTTATGTGAGCATGGTCCTCGTAGTTCCTGGGTCCCTAGATACAGGGAATTCAAGTTCAGGATCTATGTTTTGACGGGCCCGATAGCTCAGTTGGTAGTATCCCTGCCTTCTGAACTAAGGGCCGTGGGTTCGATTCCTACCCGGGGCAAACATTTGTGTGATAAACATAGATGTTTGTTCTGCGTCTGGGTGTTATATTGTATTCTATGTATGTATTTACAAACAAAAAAGTATATAAGTATTATATCAGTTATCTGGTTCCCATAGTACAAGCTATCCTTAGTTTGGGGCTAGATGGCGCTGTGTGAAATGTCCATACTTATTTAGTTATGTATGTGATCAAATGTGTGTGCGCATGAGGGTTCAAATTCCGTTTGTGACTCTAACTTTCATTATAAAATCATGTGGCAATTGACTGACGGTGAATAAAATCATATAATGAAAGTTAGAGATCAACAGGCACAGTCTCAAAAGCCCAGTATTTTTTCTGTGACAGTAAAAAGTAAATATCAATAGATCGATCGTTCGAACTCCTAACATTGGTTTTACCAATCATATCTATGACGCCCGTACGTGATGGTATAATTGTATGATCACACATTATTGCGTGGTGAGGTGATATAACACGACACATAATTATATAACTAATTATTAACTATACCTGCTGATGTGCTAATGTAACACCTGACACAGAATAAATAATATTAGACACGTCGTAGGGCGCTAAATAAGTGGTAAACTAACATTCCAAGATTAACAAATGTAGGTATCAGATGTACGCAAACGTTCGTGTAAACAGCCTGAAGATGCTTGCCTTCTGCATCCATCGGCTCCCTGTGGTTTTCACCAGATTTTGGGTCCACCTAGTTGGGGGCCAGCCCACGCTGCGTCTTCTAGTTCACGGTTGCCACTCGAGAACCTTCTTCATCGGATAGTACCTGCCTTTAACTGCAGCTTTATGATTTTGGAGGACGGCGAGATTCAGAGATATTTTTTTCTTATAAACGATTGGCTAGGCTAACATTTGTCCACGGTCTCACCTGATGGTAGGTGACGACGCGGTCGACGATGGAGCATGCTTACCTAGAAAATAGCGGTTCACTCTGGCCTTAAAAACTGGCAGTCTTTGAGTATTTAATTAGGTATAAACAGGAGCATATCTGAAAAGGTATCAACCTTAAATATCGAATTTAACTCGTTCATTTAAACCCTATTTTCAGGTGTTGAAAGTTGGTAGTTCTTCGTCACCTTACCATGGAGACCTTACCCTAAACTTTGACATTGCAATGTAAAAGTGTTATATACACAAACTTGTCCCATTTGTACTATTTGAATTTCAATCAGTGGACTTAGAGCTATTAACAAAATGAATTAGCATAAGTACCTATATAATGCCACGATATCCTAAACCTTATCACATTATTATAAAGTCTATGGTTCATCCTAAATGTAAAAGATTTATTGGTGGAAAATGGGCCGTAAGTACTTGCGATAAAGGCTACCAGTTTGAAGGTTGTGTAAACGCCAGTACCTTGTGTTTGGTTGCTAGTTTCATTATGTCATCAACATCATCGACACACCTTGTTTGAAGCGTCTTCATCATGGTTTATTCATGATTCTGTTAATAGAACCCTAAACTTTGATCAGAACGTTGGAACGAACAACGAACATAATCATATTTTAATGTTTTCGTTATGAGGCACCTGCTTATAGTTTTTAGGGTACCGTACCCGTTTTAGGAAAACCTACTGTAGGTATTAGATCTGTGCCTTATAGAGTCATATTATTGTCGGTCTTTCTTTATGTCTTGTTTTGAAAATAAATAAATAAATAAATGTCAAGATTATTCTAAGTATGTATACTCTCCTACTTTTATCGAACGAGGCTAAAGAAGGTGAAAAAATTAATAGAATCTTTCTCCGTCCTCTTATTTTTACGTTTTACTCCTTATCCATAGATATTTTAGCCCTATCTAAAGAGCATATTACATAATATGAAGTTTGATAGAATACAATTACTTTAAGCCTTCCCAATCGGCCATTTTATCTGTAGCATCAATTTCATCAAATTTAGGTACATTTAACGTGGTTACCTAATCAAGATTTATTGCGTTTTACTTTTGTTCTACATCTACAGATATATGCAAACGATACGAATTCAGCAAATCACAAAACTATTACAACTGCTGACCTGACATTCGATCAAAGTCTATGGTACCTACCTATATTTGACAGATCGTGCTGACTTACAAAGGAACAAGTAGCGAACACAGCAATTTGCAGCACCACTCCTCCGGCCAAAGCCCTATTGTGAAATGCGTAACATCAAAACCGTTCATACACCAGTAGATCGCAAAATTCCTGCTCAAATGCCAGCGTAAGGTCAAATACCGGCGATCACAGCAATAGCGCATAAATTAGTACAGAACTAGTTCTCAGGCACATACTAATGCGGTGGGTACCTATATCTTCCGTGAACCACTTGGAATTGGAATTGGGGCTCTAGGTAGGGCTCCTTCCTGTTAAATAGGTAATGATTAAATAATTAAAATGAGGACCCAGATTCACTATCTGCCTCTTTCATCTCTATTTCGGATGAAAGAGGCGAAAAAGTATAGATCGGTCAGTAGCTTTGTGATGAGTTCTGGATCGCTCGCTGGCCCATGACTAGTCTTACCCATCATGGTTTAAATCCTGTTCGCCCGGCACAATGTGCGAATGTACTGGCTCTTACAATGGTGAAGGAAATCATCGTGGGGAAATCGTCATGCAAGAATTAGAAATTCGAGCCAACTCCGCACGCGGGCATCGTGCTGGTAGACTAGCCTATAGATAATATCTCCCTGCAATAGAAGGCCCGCTTGAGGATGAGATTTATTCAAAGCCGTAATCAACGTAAGTAGAACTCATTATAGCACGTAATCCGGCTTACTTTACATATTAATCACGTCGAATAACTCGACTAGTGTTCGGGCTATATAGATGCCCATTCTCACGAAGTATGCGCGGCGCCGATGGCAGCTCTGCGATGACACCGGTTGAGTTATTCGACGTGATTAGTATGTAAGCTGGATTACGTGCTATTAAAAGCCGTAATCAGTACGGGTAACACTGCTATTTTTTATTTAATATCCTTTTGTGAACCCTTTTTCAAGCCTTAAATAAGAAACTTTTAATTGGCCTTAAGTATTATATTTGTATATTTTATTCATGTAGCTGTAAGTTTTCCAAAAATTCATAAATAAAATATAAAAAAAAAGTACCTGTGTAAATAGGGCAAATTCTGTGTTGCAAAGATCCTGGGGTCACTGATTTACATTGTACACTGTAAGTTACTACATCGATGTGGATTCAAACATTTCAAAGGTATTCATTTGTCATTTATATTGTCATGCAAAATAGAGTTGATCGCCAAACCGCGGGCATTTGAATAAGTTTGTTTACTACCGCCGGAAGTGCCGCGATCGGAAGCGGTGACGAAACACATCTATTCATGGGAAACCGATTTAGGAGTCGTGACACGCGTTTGTGTTCGGCAATCGATTATGTTCGTCAATCGATTAGGTTCGGGCTATCGATAAATGAATCGCTAGCAATGACGACAATGGTGAAGGTCAGATCGTCGTTTACAGGGGACAGATACACTGTATTGTCCCGTCTGGCCCTAAAAAAGACTCTTAATGGATAGATGAAATGTTCGACTATGAAAAGGAGTTTTGGAGTGGTTTTTTTTATACCTAATGCACTTTATAATTTTGCAATATCTTAGAGCATTTAGAAAAGGAGGTGGCAAGGCAAGGCGTTCCCCTCTGCCGGTCATATGGCAATACTTGGTCATCTGCAATATCATAATGTGCGTGTAGACACTGCGTAACTACGCTAGTTTATACAACGGTGTGCGTGTTTTAAGATGGTGTGCGGCGTGCGTTTACACGCGCGGTTTGCGCGTGTGCTGCACGTGTCTACCTCGTCCCCAGTAGAAAATGGCAGAAAAATTGTGCTTGCGGATTATAACGTTAACATCTCCATTTATAGGATGCTCTAAGTGCAATATGCATAAACCATTTTATTATAATTACGGTATTATAAGTTTTCCAATTTCTTAATTTGTAAACGTTCTAAAATAAAGCCTATTTTGAGTTTTAGGGCAACACCACGGGTTCATTAAACACTTTCAGAAAACCCAACCTACCCAACGATTCCTCATACTTATAAGTAGGAATTCCAAAGGATGTTAAAACAAGTTTCAACATCGTAATCAACAGCCCGTAGATATCCACTGCTAAACATAGGCGTCCCCCAGAGAGCGCCACTTTGAGCAGCTGCTCGCCTCCCGCATCCATAGGCTCCCCGCGTCATTAACCAGGTCGTCGGTCCACCTAGTGGGGGGTCTGCCTACGCTGCGCCTTCCGGTTCGTGGTCGCTCTCGAAAACATTTCTTCCTCATCGGTTGTCAGTTCTGCGAGCGATGTGGTCTGCCCATTGCCATTTCAACTTGCTAATCCTAAGGGTTATATCGGTCACTTTAGTCCTTCTGCGAATTTCCTCGTTTCGGATCTTATCTCTTAAAACAAGCTTAAGACCCTATATTTATGTTCTCTTCATTTTACTTTGAGCTTTTTAATAGGATTAGGACCTATTTACGCGAAAATATGAAAATATTGAAAAGGATGTTGTCGTGCTACGAAAATCAATTTCCATACTTACCTAAGTAGGTAATAATTTCGTCAGCGTATTCAACGCGCACGATTGTGTGTCAAAATGGCCGCATGATTATTTTCTAACTATAGTATAAAACAATAACACTGAACTACTCTTCCATCAATATTGTTACCATTATTTCCACCTTTTGCTACGTAATTTTACTTATCAACAAGTATCAATCTCTCTACGCAATAAATCGGACGCATTGGGGACGATCGAATGGCTGCGTCCGATAATAATAGGAATGAATCAATCGGCAATATATCATCCGTCATGAATATTTACGTAGAAATTACTTTGTTGTAATAATGCGGATTGCGAAGGTTAGTATAGAAGCCCATGATACTTCTAGTTACGACTTACGTATATCTAATGTATTTATCTAAAATCTACAAGTATTTGATGCACAAATGTTGTCTAATTATTAAAGATTGTAGTTTTCCCCCTTCTAGGTGGACCAAAGATCTGGTGAAGACCGCGGGAAGCAGCCACTCAAAGTGGCGCTCTCTGGGGGCCTATGTTCAGCAGTGAATATCTGAACATGATGAAGGAGTAGTTTTAGCATTTAGACTTCATCATCACCATCATCAGCCTGTAAACGTGCACGAACAAAGGCCTCCCCTATAGACCGCCACGTTGCGCGGCTGCTCGCCTCCTGCGACCATCGGTTCCCCGCGGTTAGACCAGGGGCCGTACTGTGAGCTCTTAGTGCGATTCAAAATTGAGCCAATATTGGATCGCTTGTCAAAAATTTCATACAAAAAAAACGAAGCGATCCAATACAGGCTCTGGTTTGAATCGCACTAAAGCTCACAGTACGGCCCCAGACCATCAGTCCCTTTACTGGGAGGCCGGCCTACGCTGCGTCTTCCGGTACGTGGTCGCCACTCGAGAACCTTCCTTCCCCATCGGTTGTCAGTTCTACGAGCGCTGTGGCAGCCATTGCCATTTCTACTTGCTAATTCTAAAAGCTATAACGGTCACTTTAGTTCTCCTGCGGACCTTCTCATTCCGGATCTTATCTCGCAGGGAAACACCAAACACAGCTCTCCATAGCTCATTTTGATTTTGACGTATACTTGTACCTGTATACCTTATACTCGGATACTTCAAGATCAAGAACCTTTATTTTTACCCCAGCAGACTCTAACTGGGGTATTTTAGTTTCAGTAGAAGTAATCACTTCACCAGTTTCACCATAATATTCCCACCAGTTTCACCAACTCTTTATCAAATGAGACGTGGACCCCCTGCCTATTTCACGTGAGTTTCCCATGAGAGAATATTACGCATGATCATACAATAAAGGTGTTGATCAAACGAGGAAGGGAGTTATGTAAATGCTGAAATAAAACTCGTAACTCTTGCACCTTCGTCGCAATGATATCGTCAGGAGCTTATTTACTTATTATGCTGTGAGTTCGAATGAGCGAGAGGTTTGAAAAAATTTGGTTGGTCGGTATTACTGTAAATAGAGCGAATTCTGTGGTAGGTATAAGTATAGTATAATTCAAATAGCAGTGACGCTTATGTTGAGCTCAGCGAATTTAACAGAAATTAATTTTTATATAAGTACTTACTTAATTAACAGAAAATTTTGAATCTGTCCGTGACATTTTCCTTTACAAGAAAATTAATTCTATTTTGTTAGGTTAGTTGTTCCTCCTACGATTTGAGACTTTGTTAGGTGGTGGGACTTTTCGGCAGAATTTATGATAAAAACATAAAAAGAACCAAACTTAAACTGAGAATCACATCTTTTTTGAAGTCGGAAAACATTCAAAAACAATACCCACATTAAGCCCTATTCAAACCGGTGCGGTATTTGTCCCGCTTTAGTAGCGGTACCTATTAAATACTGCGCGGAGTCCCGCGCCGTATTTTGTATTGAAGTTCCGCGGCTAGAGCGAAACTTGAGTGGAACTTCATACAAAATGCCCGGGTGGAAATCCGCGTGGTATACCGCTACCCACAGTGGTACGAACCGCGCTGGTTTGAATGGGGCTTTACGCAAATACGATCCATCAAACTCCACGCCCCTTCACTTATGAAACTAGTGTCAACCCAAACAAGCCAGTACATGCACATCTTGTTACTTCACTAACTATATTATATCCAAACACACAGTCTGTCTGTCCGCACCAGTGAAAGTGGGTTGGTATAATTTGGAATCGGTCGTCCGTACTACTGGAACGGTTAATATCACGCTAGTTGCAATCGTTAGTTAACTAATCAAGCACTAATTAGACAATGAATTGAATTGAATTTCTAATATTCAAATTTATTTGTAAAGATGACTGGCACGAGGTGAACCGGGCTTTTGTCGGACAGTGGGTCGATTGGTGTGTAGATGGTAAACAAAAACATGCCCACTGCACGCACTTATAAAGTCCGACGCTGTTAGATTGAGTTAGACAACTAAGATAATCATCATCATCATCACTTTCCATCCTGACATCCCTGTCTCACAAGGAACACTCCTTACTTATTCCATAGCTCGCTGTGCGACTTTAAGATTACTAACAACGAGAGACCACGTTTCAGTAGCATCTTGAACAGCTTAAAGACTTCCACTGACACCTCCCCCACAGAGCGCCACTTTGAGCGGATGTTTGCCTCCAGCATCAATCGGCTTTCATCACTAGGCGGGGGGCCCCTCGAGAACCTTTCTTCCTCGGTTGTCAGTTCTGTGAGCGATGTGGCTTCCCCATTGCCATTCTAACTTAATTGGTATACGTTACGTATGACAAAATGTACTAACGTCTGTGTGTATTGTTGCAGGTGCGTATCCGTGCAGCACGAGGCTCGTGCATTAACTTAGGCTAACTTAAGTATAGGTTTCCGCATTCTGGGACATTTCTCCGAGGTACAATGGCCAACGGCGTCCTATGGAATGTAAGTAAATATACAATGCTTTTGTACAAACCTAAGTAGAAGAGTCACTTTTACGACTGAAATGATTAATTCTGTATGGTGACTAATTTGTATTTTTGTTTTTTGATGATTGCGATATCATCATCATCATCATCACCATCATCATCACCATCATAATTAGTACCATCGCCACCACCACCACCACCACCACCATCATCATCAACATCAACATCATCATCATTCGAGAGACGTACACATAGGTCTCCCCCCCTAAAAATCACATTTGGCGCTTATCGTGCAATAGTGGGAGATTGCCATAACCACAGATATTATATTAGATACTACTTAACCAACAGGCTTAGCAGGTGGCTTGGTGATCGCAGCAGATTATAATATACCAAGGAGAAGGCTGCCATTCCAACCAGTCCCTGGATATTCCCTACTATAATCACATAATAACGCCAACTCTATAACAAAATAAATACTATCTGCCATTCTTTTTACCATATTTTGTAACACAACATTATGTTCTTCTTGTGACTATAAAAATAAACATTAACTGCTTCACCAACAAGATTAAGATGAAAACTAGGCTTCGTTGCTCAATGGAAACGAAACACTTCTCAATTTACGCCATTAAATCATAATAGCACATAGTTTCATAGTTTTACAACCTGTCTACCGGCTTTTCCTGTCCTTACATCACTGTTCATCACTTCTCTTACATGTGCAATGTGCATACACAACAATGTAGGACTCTATCGCAATGACAATACTGACTGTATTCTATTTGTTTAGAAAGAAACCATCGTTCTTTTTACTTTGGAATGGTACTAGAGCAACATGTAACTGCAGTGCAATGGTTTCCTCAAGTATTTCATGAGTGCTATCAAATGACGTGGAACTTTGTGAAACTTCATAGGTGTAGGTAACCTATGTAACAATCGGTACCTACTTAGATAACATCACATCTGTCTGTACCTGCACAATGGGGTTCCATACAAACGAAAAATAGCCCGAACTTGAAAAATGTAGTAATCGTGTCTAGAGAGTTACTAGTTAGTGTCCAGTGTATTCATTTGGCCCAATACTTTGCCGACACGCAATAAATGTCACTTGATAATCTTGCGTTATGCAGAAATAAAATAATTCGTAAAATAGCCCGCGTTATTCCGTTGTATGGGATGAGGCATCTATACTGTAGGTATTATATTATCTGGGCCTGTGTTGACCAATGATACAACTTTCCCTGATACCAAAATTAGTGGTGCATTTCAACCACTAACCTTTATGAGAAACGGGAACCCGTTGATTAGATATAAATTTTATTTCCCGATCTAGCTAACTAATGTAGTGTCGAAATTGAAACGAAGTAAATGTTTTCGATTTCACTCAGTAATCTGTATAAAGCCGTCAGAAATTCCTCATGAAATATGTATGAAATATGTTCCTCGCTGTCGGTGCATGTGATCGCATTTCAGCTTTCTAATTGTGCCGAGAATGTGCACCAAAAGATATAAATACGAGTTTCAGCGGAAGAAAGCATGAAAAATAATTAGTTCTATATTAATTGTCTTTTTGTGCAATTACTTCTTTCAGTTATTTATTTATGACTTTAATATCATCTTCATCATTATCATCATCATGAGTTTGAAGACGTTCACTGCTGAACATAGGCCTCCCTCAAAGAGCGTCACTTTGACCGGCTGCTTTCCTCCTGCATCCATCGGTTTTCAGCTCCCTGCGGTTTTGACCCAGGTCGACCAGGCTTTAATATAATGGAGACATATTTAATTGTATAGCAAAGTGTGGAGTGTAAGATCGAACGACACTTCTTTATGTGCTTATTTGCAAAGATTTTTTGCGATAATATAGTTTTGTATCTTATTAATAAAAAAAATACAGTGGCTAGCCGAAATAAAAAAGCAAAACGGAATAGCTTGGTCTCTGAGTAGTAAGGTAGGTCAAGGATTACAGGTCCATGGTTGATACATAGCCGCTACAATGTAGGTACTGCAGTCTGCAATACCTTTTGGTGCACCTTTCTTCCTTGTTCTGCAGTGTAAATTTAGGTTTTGATGAAGAACCAATTTCACGTAGACAACGTCAGGAGTAGAGACTAGTATGGCTGCCATTATTCTTTTAGACTTCAAATTTAAGTGTTCACTGCATTTACAATGTAAAATTGTGTTTTTGTCATAATTTTATTATTCGATTTCCTAACAAGTCCTTGCCTGGCATGCGGCATGTAGTCGCTAGATCGCGTGCATAGCTGCCAGTTACTGTGGAATTTACTTAGGTAAACATTAACTATTGAATACTCTACTCAACTATCATTCATAGTTGCCTATAATTACATGTCTGATTGGTTTCTTGTAAAAATATTGACGACTACCGTTCCGTTTTGTTTGTAGGATCACGAAACAAATAACTGTGAATGAATGTATGAACATGGTGTCAAATTACGTGTCATTAGTCCTAAGATACAGATACCGAAAAACCGCGGGGAGCCGATGGATGTAGGAGGCGAGCAGACACTCAAAGTGGTGCTCTCTGGTGGAAGCCTATGTTCAGCAGTGGATTACTTCAGGCTGTTGATGTTGATGATGGTGATGATACAGATCTGGAGGTGGTCTGTTCTACCTATCTGGTATAGAACAGAAACTGAAATGCAGACCTTGACTTGGCAAACGTTAGGACACCCTTGAACTAAGTAGGCCGACGACTTATGGCTGGATGAGAGAGCCGAAGACTGGGCTCAGTAGCGTACCTTGAGGCTTTCTTTCCAGTAGTAGAGCTACACATGTAGTAGGCAATATGATCTTAAATTCAAATAAAATAGGCACCTTCGGAACATCTATTTCCCTTTAAGTACTTTAAGGTTCTTCCAAATTACAATGTCCCATCACTGAATGAGAGACCTCTTCAGTGCGTTCCAAACAACCTATATGATTAGTGGACACTGGTGTATTTACATTTCAACATTTCATTACGCAAACTGGACAAATTCAAACTGTCGTAGGTAAAAGCCTTTCGCAATTATTATTTAGGTAGGTATCAGCTTACAATTTGCCATTTTCTGATGCATTTCTCAACACAACTCGTTGCTTTTGCCTGTTATTCGCCACGTTGGAAGTAATGTCTACAAATTGTAGATTCAGGTACATGACACAGTTTACGTGATACTGTGTGCTATTATATTTTATTATTATTTCTTAAGATTATAACTGATTATAAAGTCTTCTGTGTTAATAGTTTAGTTATTACTAAACTATTTCGAAGCTTAGAAGATCATTCTAGTCTGGTAATGGTAGGTTGATCAATTTAGCCGCAGGGTGTGTCCCAAGTGGCAGTATGTTATAATACTTTTCAATCAATCTATGACATAATTTTTAATGTCACTGATTGTTAGTTACGTAAGTTTAAACTATTTTGTGTCTGGTTTCACGTTAGCTCACTTCCTTATTTAGATTCTGACAGTCTAATAATTAACCGTTTCTATCTATAAGCGATTTTGGTATATGGCTAAGGGAATCTTATTTGAAAGGTAGCAAAACTCGAGAAAAATCATTGACTGAGTGAAAATTTATATAAGTTTTGAAATTTTCTTTTTAAGAGATTAAGGAGGCGCATCTCCTATATATCACTCTCTCTATCACACTATATATAAAGTGCTCTGCATCATCATCATCATAAGCAGTCTGAAGACGTTCACTACTGAACATAGGCTTTCCCCAAGGAGCGCCACTGTGAACGCTTGCTCGTCTCCTGCATCCATCGGCTCTCCACAGCTTTCTCTACTTCCAGTTCGTGGTCGCTTGAGAACAATTCTTCCCTATCGGTTGTCATTTCTACGAGCGGTGTGGCCTCCCCATTGCCCTTTCTGCTTGCTAATTCTAGTTATATCGGTCACTTTAGTTCTCTTACGGCTAATGTGCTTACTTATCAATGATTTAAGTTTATTACGTAAAACATTGTCATGTCATAGAATGCCTCTAAATTGTATGGGACTCGATGAACATGAACTCAAATCTAGAGCAGTGGTATCGCTATCGACATTTGACAAACTCAGGTATGTTTAACCGCGGAAAGGCGTATTCAAAACAATAACAAAGATACCTGAACATGGTTTATTGAACAATGTGTTGTGCAACCGCGATTGTTGTGTTGTTGTTGAGCAACATTGCAAGATGATAGTTGTTGACATGTTGGATTGGTTTACTTGCAATATGAAACTGTTTAAGTTATGTAGTGTTTGTTTTTCGTAACGTTGTTTTATCCACTGTAACACTACTTCCCCTCATACGAAAATTACTGGATTATTTCAACCGTTAATCGTATGAAAGGAAACGGGATACTCATGTGTCTTTTGTTCCATCCTGCTCTGTTTTTTGTAATTTCGTATGAGTTTGTGCAAGTGAGTCGCGTTAGTAGGAGAAATTATGTTCACGAGCTATCAACGGGCTTTATAATCTCTGACTGTAAGAGATACATTGCACGTATTCCTATCTGTAATACATCGCTAAATATTTCGCGTTCCATTCCGTTTTTGCTTTCTTATTGTATCAACTAAATAGGATTCATATTTTGATTAACAATTAAGTATATTATTTTTTGCACTTTTGCTTTGCGGTTTCACCGACACTTTACCTGCATTGTTGCAGGCTGTATATCAGTTTCAATCATGTTTGAGCCGAGTATGGGAAACAGGTGCTCATCACTTCACTTTACATTTATATGCCTCAATCAATATTCATTTAAGACATTGTTAATAACCGACTGACCGTCACCTACATCACTAAAGTAAAATAAAGTCCCTAAAAATAAATCAAATATGTAAAAGATCACAAAGCAGCCGATGGCATGGGTGGGGGAGCCGATGGATGTGGGAGGCGAGCAGCCACTCAAAGTGGCGCTCTTTGGGGGAGGCCTATGTTCAGCTTTGCTGAACTAAATTAATTATTTATATTTTGAATTGTTAACTCAATTGTTATGCAACAGGTTAGCAATCGACTGGTTAATACGTAGGTATCAGCTTGTTTGGTTAGCTGAAGTAAAGTAAATAGAAATAAATTAAATCATGTATTGTAATGGAATAACTATGACATATGAATAAAGTCAAAGATTATTGTAATAGCGCACAATGAAGCAAATTATGGTCTTTGTAAGAAAATGTAATGAATTTACACTTGTGTTTTGTTTGTCATCGTGCGTAGTTTCGCGTAAAATAATGATTCACGAAAGGTTGTTCATAACAACAACTTATCTACACTCCACTATTTAGTTCCCGCGGTTTCACATGCACGTAGGTGCCTACCTAACTTGGGCGCGGTTTTTCAATAATCAAATAAAAGCTATTCTTTACATAAAACGAAAACACAGTGAAAATAAAAAGTGAATTTTGTATACCGAACACTGAAAAAATTACGTACTTTTGTTTTAGCCAACTCTGATAACACGAGGCATGATGACTACTATTAAAAATGAAAAAGTAAATATTAATTTCATAAAAAAGATTAAAAATGAATGCAATAATTGAAAAATAAGTAAAATCGGTAAATAAATCACGGAGTAATAAACTTTTAAAGTTTCTGTAGAGAGCATCTCTTGTCCCTTTCTTGCGAAACAGAGGGCCTCGACAGTTACTATGAAAAATCTACGACGTCACATACCAAAGAGATTGTATGTAAAGCTACCACAGCTTAGTAATGAGGTACTATGACCGACCTTCCTCTGACGTCACTGGCCGTTTGAGCTATCTCTTTCTATTCCGGTTTTTAAAATGCTTGTAGCTTTGTCATTTTTTGAGATATTTTATTTTCGTTTTCACAAATGTTTATCTTTTGAGGAATATTATTAATTTATGCAAAAAAATAATTTAGTCATCATGCCTATTATCGAGTTATTGAACAATCGCACCTCAATGTATTTGTTATCTCGCGGAGCTTTAAGCTTTCTGGGCTTGATGTTGCGTTTCCACCAAGAAATAAAAGCATATAATATATTATAAAGGTTTCTGGATTTGTTTCTTTGTTGCAAGAAAACATAGATCTCAACAACTGACCGTATCCCCCACGACTATGTACCTTATTAGTTACGACACGGCGATCCAATCCCCAGCACAAAACATTTGAACAGCTTATTGGCTAAGGCTTTCTTGGAACGTTCACAAATAGCTCGCCGATTACATCCGCGCCGCCGCGTGCAGATATTGAATGGATCGTTTTCATGATCTCACGAACGCGACGAAAAAGTAAAGTTACCACTTGTCAATCAAGACGTTTATTCTGTACTGAGGCAGGTATTCATACAGAATTAATACAGAATATGGCCAATATTATTATTATGTAAATTAAATAGCCCATAGAAATAACTATTAACTCAAAAATAACGAACACAACAATTTGTGGCGATTGTAGAGAACTTGAACACGTTCCCGACATTTCATAAAAGTATTGGTTCTGAAATATAAATTGAAATCGATAAGCTTTTGCTTAATCTGTTACTAGAGAAATGGATTAAAGAAAACCACCTGTAGCTTGACTTTGATTTAGACTAGAATATCTCGACTTTTTGGATCATCTTTGCTAACTGCGTTGAGTCAAGGAAGTTCAATAGTTTTTAGTGCGTGGAGTCAAAACTTTTCTGGAGGTTTTGGGCCTTAGATTATTTTGTTTTTAGCGCGATTAAGTCCTGTGTGAGACGAAAAATTTAGATCATATAATTACAATTATAACAATTTTGGAGACATTATTAATATCGTTTACATAGCATTGTTAAATACAGAGTTCGTTAACTTTGCTGCATGTTCGTTGTACTTGTACCTAGTGGCGCATGCCAGAACGTCTCGGGTCAAACGGTAAGTGCTTGCTACGCAGATATAACAAGCATACATGTACCTTTTTGCGTTATTTATGCTAATTTGACATTACTTTTACGAATTTATTTACTTTGAGTATTATAAATTCTCATTTTGACTTGAAGTCACTAAAAATTTTCGTTTTTCGATAAATTATTTGACTGTAACTTACGTCATGGATGATTAATTAATATTATAATTATTTCTTTACTTTGTGTTATCACTCGCAACAAATCTTAAATCAGAAATACTCGAAGCATCAGAAAGCCTTTCAAATGTCATCATCATCACTCCAACACCCAACATCAGTGCCACTGGAGCAGTGGCGCCAGCAGCCTAGAGCGGAGTTGGGGTGGCTGGGGCAGATGCTGGCAGGAGGAAATTCACAATAAACCACAAGCGGGACGTCAGTGCTAGACTTAGCACCCCCATGTAGAATTAGAATTTAAGGGCGGGTTGCACCAGCTTACTTAACTTCTAACTTTAGCTGCTAACTGTAACCGCCCACTCAGCAATAACTAATTTTTCTAATATTTAGCGAATTTATTCTTTAGCAGTTTCTTTGCGGAAATCCAAAACGAAACTGACGTGCTCGCTGAGGTTAGAAGTGGATATAAACTTCTTGTTGTCGTATGAGGAGGAGTTGTATCATTGGTCCTGGTTTCATAGTCAATGCCGCCCACGCTTCGCCGGGCGGGCTATGTCAAATATCTGTCACAGTTACTTTAACTGTGATTATGGTGCAACTCAGCCTTTCAAATCAATTCGCTTTTAAATGTTTGTTTCAAGGGTTAAAAAATCACGTCGAATAAATAAGTCCTAAAATGTGTGCAAAATACTTGTAACGTACATTACGTTCTTACTTTATTTTTGTACCGAATTAGTATGTTTTTTTGGATTCAAATGCACGCCTACTTGGGTCACAAACACGCAAGTTTCCTCATGCTGCGAGCTCGGCACATTATGGTACATGATCCGTATGCATGGAACGCAGGACGCGGAACGCGGTCATCTGGTCTACTCCACCGGTTGTCAAACCTTGGCTCCTTACCACAGAACACTATTACTATAACACTATTAACACTGTTACTCCTATAGTCCGCAAGGTTGGCAGGGCCATGGGAGGAGGTGGGTGTTACTCCTATAGTGAAGCTCTTTACACTATGTAGTCATCAAACCTGATTTTTGGGCTCTATAACCTCTGGAGTATGAATCTGAAAAATATCTGTTTCAGTAGAGTAATTTGAAGGTATATAGTAGGTAATAGTTTATGGATTCACTGGTTCTACCACTAAACAAAAACTATTAAACCAGGGATTCTAGATCGGGAACCATTGGCCGAGCCCTCATTACGGGCTCTCCAATGTCGATATCTAAACTTTACATAGATTTGCTTCACTAATCTGTGGAATGTGCGGAATATTCACTGGGTTTCCGTTTGTGAACTATTTTTAATGGATGTTCAGCCTACTTAGTTGATGGAGAATGGCCCATGGATGTTGCCCATCTAGCCAATGGGGTAATTTTTTTCTGTCCTTTTTTAGAGTTCCGTACCCAAAAGATAAAGCGAACGCTAAGGCTCCGCTGCGTCCGTCCGTCTGTCTGTCTGTCTGTTCGTTCGTTTGTCACCACTCAACAGGCTGTATCTCATAAACCGTGATAGTGAGAAAGTTGAAATTTTCACAGATTATGTATTTAAGTTGCCATTATAACAACAAATACTAAAAAGCAGAATGAAATAATTATTTATGGGGGCTCCCATACGACAAACGTGATTTTTTTGCTCGTTCAATAATGATATGGTGGTGGGTTTGACAATGGTACGGAACCCTCCGTACGCGAGTCCCACTCGCCTTAGCCGGCTACATAATGCTGACCATAAAGCTGGATGTTATGTAATCCTAATCACAGAAAGAGCATTCAAAAATGACGCTGAAGCTTCAATCAAGTTTTGATTGAAGCGCTGAAGCGAGTTTTTTTCGTGCTCTGGGTTACGTATGATGTTGTACTTACTTGTGTATGTCTATCTATCTATATAAGTCTATGGCACCGGATGAACTGATTTCGATTTATCTTTTTCATTTTAAACGTCACTTTATCAAAAGTGTTCTTCTATATAATTTTTGAAAAAGATATTGAAATATAATAGCAAATAATCTTGGACTTTGCACAGCTATTAAGGTGGATTTACCTAAACATCTCTATCCTTACAAAAAGGTGATAATTTATTTAGAATCATGTGAGTTAAGAGATTTTTATAAGCAAAACTAGACTCTATGCTGTACGATATAGAGTCGCATATTGCAGCCTTGTCCAAATAGCGAATAACTTACGTTACGCGACCGCGTGTCGAACCATTTAGCGAGCCGGCTGGTCATCGGTGCATCCGCAGTCTACTTGACCACAGATTCATTTATAGCTACTGCTAATTTTACTTTCGTGGATATGTGGCATGTGGTATTTTTTGTTAAGAGCCCCTTCTAGGCGTATTCCAAATATTACTACTTTTTCAGAACTGATTTCTCAATACCTATGAGACATCTGAACTTTTCCTTAAGTATAATAGTAAATCGCGTAGTTATCTAGGGCGTAGACAAAATAATACTGTGATAACTACTCAATATAATTTATGAAAAATAAAATTAAAACTTACGTTTTTACGAAATCACGAAACGGTAGGCTTGTCAATTACGTTTCTAGATAACTGATAGCGAATAATAATCTGAGAAAAATTGTACATACTGAGGATAAATACAACAAGAACACAGTCAAGATATTTTTTTTTAATTTATCCATTAAGTGTGTTAAAAAAAATTAGTTCCTCACTGAAAATCTCCAAAAAAACAGTACGTATAACTGTCATCTACACGTATGATTAAGGTATAAATACAATTTACAGTGATAAATTATGAAAGAACAGGTTGTTATCTACCAAAATTCATATTTTTATTCAATTTTAGCCTACACATTTATTAATAATAAAATATTGAAATAATACGATATAAGACGATGCACAAGCAAGCTACATTCAGTCGCGTCCGAGAGCTTCTCGACGACGAACCTGTGACGCTGTGATCAGTGCGGCTCCTTACGTAAACAATCGAATTACACGTGCTTATAGACCGTGACTAACCTGTTTTGATATAGTAAGTATTTTTTTTTTCGTAATTAATGATTTGTTTACATGTAAACATTTTGTGTTAACTGTATTATTAAAACGTATGTTTTATTTTTAGATAATGGGTCGAAAACGTGCACATTACGGAAAAGTTATTAATAAAAAGGTAGGTCCTTAGGTAAATTATAGAACACTTATTATCATAAAAAATGTTATGAGTTACTTATTATTCATTCTCTAATGTTTAATTATATTTGCAGAGAATTACATACAAAGAAGTGCATCAACCGCCAAAAATCACTAACATCGTCATTGATGGATAAAGATGGGAACACAATTTATTTCCCAGAATTACAGTCATTGAGCCGGCTGTAATTCCGAGAAATAACATTTGTAGCATATATTTGTGACGATTCCTATCAGTTTAAAACTGTTTTGAAGTTAAGTAGTAGACTCTATTGTGTTAAATAGGGCGGCCGTACCACTTACTAACTACACGTAATTTATTCTAATAAAAAAACAATATAAGAAACATAATAATTTATGCCAAATTATTGTTAGACTAACCAAACTTCACCAATTTAGTTATTATACCTATACTTATATAATTATATAACCGCTTAACATCAGTAGAACGACTAGCTCGTCACGTAATTTATTCTCATAAAAAAATAATATAAGAAACATAATAATTTATGCCAAATTATTGTTAGACTAACCAAACTTCACCAATTTAGTTATTATACCTATACTTGTACAAAATATATAATTTACTGAATAAATATAGAACGTCATAATTACACTAGTGCAGATATTAAGCGACATAGCTTTTACAATGTTAAGTAATAAATGGCGGACCAAGATTTTTGTTCCTGCTACGTCGTCGCATCTCAACGCACACTACGAAAGTATACAGCTCGAGCGTACACACGCATACTATTTGCCTGAACTTGCAGCGCCCGAAAATTATAAGGGATTCTTAACTGTAGGCCTAGCTCGAATATTTGCGCGCGCGTAAGTGTAACGTTAACGTAAATCCCCCCTATTACGATTGCGTCTGCCGCTCAACTGCTGTCAAAGTTCATACAATTTTGACAGCAGTTCAGCGGCAGACGCGCGTCAGCAGCGCTGCTAGCTCAATCGTAATAGGGGGCAGATCAAACGCCATACAACTGGTTTACGTTAACGTTACACTTACGCGCGCGTAAATATTCATCTAGGCCCACTGTTTAATAATTCCTTAAGTTTTTTTTAATTTTATAAAAATAGGTTTTTTAAACCGGCAAAGACAATCATAAGGTTAGGTATTAATTAATTAAGTAATTAATTATACTTACATAATTAAGTAGATGCATAATTTTCTGTTTTATTTTCCTTTTATTTTTAAACTAACTATGTAATACTTAACTACTACAATAAAATACAGGTAGGTACTACACTACTTTTTAGTTAAAGTAAATACAAAAATATTGCGACCGTGTACTACCTTCACCTAGGTGCCTGACCGTGTAAATGCTCCAGAAAATTAAACGTCCCTTAAAATGAGTTATTGTCGGTCATTAATACGCTATAGGTGTTGGTAAACCTTTTTTCATAACTCATAATGCTATTTATTAGAGTATGTATTCAAAAATACCTAATTAAATGGTTCAAGTATGAATAGATTGGCCTTCGCACTGAATAAAATGTCCGAACGCATTACGTTTATGAGCTTAGTAATCATAACATTAACTGTATGCACATTATGTCCTACTTAAATTATTTATACATAGATGAACTCTTTATTGTACGTATGTAATATTAATAATCATTTACAAAAATATAAACAATCATTTATAGAAGTGTAGCTATAAATGACGTTGTCGCTGCAAGCGGTAACCTTTGGAGGGAGAGAATCTTACCAGTCTTATCGAAATTATTGCCTATACACAGAGTTATTTTGTGTATAATTTATAGTACTTATTTGTTTTAAATACTCTGCACATTTTTGGGGTTCCGTACCCAAAGGGTAAAGCGAATCCTATCCTATTGCTGTCTGTCACTAGGCTGCATCTCATGAACCGTGATAGTTTTTTTTTTAATCGGGCAATGTGCCTTTTTTATTCTAATTACTATACTAACTAGAACTACTACTACTACTACTACATTACCTACCTGCCTCCTCCTCGTTGAATAGCAATGCTGATGCGTTGAGCCAAATAAGTGCCAGCATTTTGGTCACGCGTCGCATCGACCAGGCGCTCTGATAATCTTTGGAAAACGCGATGAGCTCCCGGTCCCCACGGACCCAGGGTCTCAACGCCAAACGGCTCAAATATATAACCGCTTGCGCCGCTTTAGCTACTCAGCCGAATTAGCCGCGGCGCGGCGCCCGCCGGCCCTAACGTGTGTCTCGGGAAGATGTGACGGCGCCATAGTATCGACACAAGTAGCGTCCCACACTAAGGGCTGAATAGAATAGAATAGTTTATTAGCCTTATAACTGTATTTGTTACACTGGGCACGTCAATTTTACAATCAAAAGGTATTACGGTCCATCATCCACGGAACCAGAAGGTTAGAAAAATGAAAATGTCAAAGATCATGTATTTCTGTTGCCGCTATAACAACAAATACTAAAAAAACAGAATAAAATAATTATTTAAAAATATTTATCTCCCATACAACAAACGTGTGTTTTTTGCTCGTTTTTATAGATAACGGTACGGAACCATTTGTGCACGAGTCTGACTCGCATTTAAGAATAAGAATAAGTTTATTACATTTAGACGAAAAACAGTACATCGAAAGCACATAATTCACCCTATTTACATAATTCTATGATAGAAGGCTTATTAGCTACGTAACATAAGCAATATTACAATAAGTACAAAAGATGTTTTCCAAAATATACAGCGGTCCCACATTAGGCTCAAGGCCCGTGTCGTGGTGACCTACAAAATATTGATTCACTTATACAATCTTTTACAAAGGAGGTATCCATAATATCCTTGATTACACAGTACAATTCTAAACCGTAGAAATTTAAATTTTGATCAGCTACAGAATATAATAGTATAAAATAAATACAAGTACTTATATAATAACAATAATGATACTTATCTATTTATATATCAGAATAATATTAGTACCTACGTGTTTTAAGTATGTGAAGTTAAAAGTAATGAGAGGAAGGGGTGTGTAAAATAGGGTGTGCACGTGTTGATGGAGTGTAGGTAAGGGTGTATCGTATGTGTACCTAATGAGTATGAGGGCGGCAAAAATTAACAAGTTTGTGAATGATTCCAAAGTGTGTGAAAGGGGTAAGCTCACAAATAAATTACACTTTCTGAATCGATGTATGACAGGCTCATCAGCCAAGTTTGCACCTGGTTCTTTACAATACGTGTAGGCATATTTCTCAGCTCAAAAATTTTACAGCATTTATTATAAATGCGAGGAAGCAGAAAAGCTGGGTGGCGTTTAGCAAACGAAGATTGAATTGCAGGAACTGGAACATGAAAAACTCTTCTTTTTTTTTTTTTTTTTGGCCGGTTATTTTAAACCATTATAGGCTTCCGTCTCTTCCGACTACTCCTTATTCCGCAGGATAAGTAGAATTGGGAACTATTCTTTTATTTTAAGTTGGTGTACAATGAAGTTGTTTTTATTCCATTCACGTTCATCCATTTCCCCACGAAATGTTCCGTAATTATCCGGGTTGAAAAATAATAATATTGATCCAGATTTTAACCAAATCCGTGCCAAATCCGTGCCGTTCCGTCATGATGAATGGACACAAACAAGTAAACAAAAAGTTTCACTTTAATTTTGGAGATTTTTCATGAAGTTGTTAAGTCACAATTACGAAAGAATTATAGTCCATATATTATAATGAACAATGAAGTGATGTCTCCAGTTTCTATCATTGTCAGGGCACCGACTACGCAGTATTCTGTGTCATCATTGTGCCCCGTTCACACGGGAGAAAGCAGCGAGATGCGTTCTGAGAAAATGTGGTTAGGACGCGTTCACAGAACTACACATGTGTCGTTTTAATTACAAAGAAAGAAAGAAAGAAGAAGATAGTTATATCTCAGATAGTTATACTGTTACTGGGTGTTATATTGTATTCTATGTATGTATTTACAAACAAAAAGTATATAAGTATTGTATTAGTTATCTGGTTCCCATAGTACAAGCTATGCTTAGTTTGGGGCTAGATGGCGCTTTGTGTCCACACATATTTATTTATTTTTTATCGTTTAAGCATCAGTTGAAGCTGCACATAATAATGACTTCCTCATCATCGTCAACAGCGTGAAGTCGTCCACTGCTGAACATAGGCCTCGCCCACAGATCATCACTTTGAGCGGCTTCTTACCTCCTGCATCCATCGGCTCCCCGCAGTTTTCGCTTGATTGCTGGTCCACCTAGTTGGCCCTCTACGCTGCGTCTTTCGGTTCGTGGTCGTGGTGGAGAACCCTTTTTCGCCATCGGTTGTCAGTTCTACGAGCGATGTGACCTGCCCATTACCATTAGGATAATAATGACTTTATAGTGCATTAAGTCATTGATTTGATTCAATTATTTTTATGTACTTCCCAGAATTAAAAAGGCCCCCATCTAGGTGGACCGATGATCTGGTGAAAACCACGGGGAGCCGATGCAGGAGGTGAGGAGCCGCTCAAAGTGGCGCTCCCTGGGGGAGGGCTATGTTCAGCAGTGGACGCCTTCAGGCTGTTAATGATGATGATGATGCCAAATGTTAATAGAGGTGGAAGGAAACGGAATTGGTAGCCAAACATACCGCCTCCCTCCGTCGTCGACAAATGAAAGGATGACTGTGTGGATCAGAGTCCACTCATACTTTAATCTGTTTTGTTTCCCCCTTCCCTTGTTCTTTCCACAGAATAATCAGTGGCTTCATCTCTGTCGCTGTTAATGTTTTATTATAATATTATGTTTTTTTTGAATTAACAATAATTTCGATTCGTACAATAATATGTTTGACTATTTTTCCAAGGTCGATTTGTTTTGAAAACCAAAAACACGTGTTGTTTACATGGCATCCCTATGGCGTCAGCTAAACACATGCTAAACACGTCACCCCTGCGTCATAGCCAAACAGTATTAGGTAAATATATTTTTTTATGACAATTAATGCCGTGACGAGCTAGTCGTTTACCTGATGTTAAGCGTCACGGCCGCCCTTATCAGTTGCAGTATCACTCGGAACTTTAAAATAATAAAGTTTTGCGAGACACTGCACGGCGCACGTCATCCTGAGACATAACACAGGCTAGTAATCTGATTACTAGACAGCGTGATCAGGTTGTAAAGTCTCATTTGCCCAGTAATTTCGCTAGCTACAATGCCCTTAAACGGGAACACATTAGTGCTTGCACACTACTGCTTGGCGGCAGAATAACTGGCAAAGCGGTGGTACCTACCTAGACGAACTTTGCAGATAAGTCCTACCACTGTGGTATATAATTATAGGTAGGTATAGCGTATTCTATTCAAACCTTACACCAATAGCTCGGAATAAGGCAATCAATAAACAAATTATACACCTTTATTACTTCGGAACTGCTGCCTCACTCGATGATAGACAGTTAGGTAATTGCTTTGACTACTTTGTTTAGTGTTGCCAGATACTTATTTGAAATAACCTCAAAAATATTTTTACTATCTATCTATATTAATCATGGAATTGATTTTAAAGTGTAAACCACATGTAAAGTATATCTATAAATATATTATAGTCCTTAAAATTTTACTAACCAGCGGGATTTGAACCTGCACCCTCCATTTCACCAGATTGGACGCTCTGCCAATCCAGCTATGGTGACATGGTGGTGGTGGGTGGTGGTAAAATTTTAAAGACTATGATATATCTTTATATAATTGTGTGTTTATATTATTATGTATTAATAATGAAAGGTTTTATCCTAAGTGACTGACATACTTCCTTATTTGCAGATAGATAATACCCATCTAGTGTACCTGAATCCCTATCTGATATGTATTTGGAGTATTTCTTGTAGAGTATGGAGGTGTACTGTAAGATAACATTTTTTGAAAATTTAACCCCTGAGGGCCAAATAAAGTTTCAAAGATTTTCTGAAGAAACTTGGGTGAAACTGCAGGCTGCCTGGCCTTTGCTACAGACGCCAATGATAAAAACCTTTCGCAATAAAAAAATCATAACCTTATTACACCATCACCATTTTGAGGAAAACTGTTTAACGTGGCAACACCTAATCTCAATTTAGTAGCGCGAGGTGTTAAATCGATCCATCAAAACTACGCCTTTGTAGTCTTTAAATAGAATGCAATGTTGTTTGCCAATCTAGGCCATAATATTATTGTACAGACCTACTTAATATATTTTGTCGAGATAAATAATAGATACAGAGCAAAAAACAAGACGCTTTGCTTCTAGGTGCGAAGCGTCATTTGTTTCAATTCTCTGTGCTAGACATCTTGCTGTTTTTTTTTTCTTATATTTTGGCTCCACACATAGTGTATTTAGCCAGTGTCAAGTATTATATTTTCATCGTGTTATAAAATATTTCACGCAAAGTCATGTGCTAGTCATAGTCATAGTCCAGTATAAGTCAGGTAGTCATAGTCCAGTCTAAGGCATGCTCCAGCAAAGTGGTAGCAACTTTACTAGAAGCTTCTATGGAGTTTTGGAAGCAACACGAAAAATCACGTTTCACCACATTATATCACTTGCCCTCACTCATGCTCGTAATTTTGCACTTAATGCGTAAAACGCCACCAATTTCAAACATTAACACTGGAAAAAGCAAAAGTTTTGAAAAATAATACAATGCAACGACGTGAACTTTTCCGCGTTCCCGCCAAAAAACTCCATCTTGCTGTTGGCCACGTTGACAGGTCGTTGGCAGCAAAGTCTGTAGACGCCCTAATAACTATTCTTTACAGCTCAATTAATCTTATGTTTTTTAAGATACTATAATGATATGACAAGCTAGCCAAGAAAAATAGAAGTTTAGGATTACGATCGAATCTATATAAATATAGGTGGTAGGCTTTTTCTGCAAAGTTCGCCTAGGTATGTAGGTACCACCGCTTTTCCAGTTATTTTGCCGCCAAGCAGTAGTGTGCAAGCATTACTGTATACCGGTTTGAAGGGCATTGTAGCTAGTGAAATTACTGGGCAAATAAGACTTTATGACCTGATCACACAGTCTAGTAATCTGATTATTAGACTGTGTGATGTCTCAGAATGACGTACGCAGTGCAGTGTCACGCTAAACTTTATTATTTTAAAGTTCCGAGTGACACTGCAACTATGGGCGGCCGGGTCACTTATCGTCCGGTGAACGACTATCAGCTCGTCACATCATTCATTCTCATAAAAAAAAAGAATCGGATATTTTATAAGTACTTACGGATCTGAGAATTCTGTCATTATTTTTTTAAATTGCACAAGTAATCTTACTAGAAAGTTCTGGAAGCTTGGTTGGTTGGTACGTGTGATATGGAAGAAGCCTAAGGCACAGCATCACGTATGGCGATAGAAAACGTCTCGACCGGTTCCGACACAACCTGCGGTAAGGGAGCGCCGTAACCATAATGCACTGTAGAGTGTACACGACCTCTTTACTAAAAACTATACAGACTAGAGAGTTAGAAAAAAAAATGTAGAGGGCATCTACATATAATGTGGATACGGCATAGATCTATATATCAGGATATGCCCGAAGGAACATTTTATTAACTCAAAATGGTGTGGGGAAAAGTCAGCGCCATCCCTTAGATTACTCAGGAACTACGATGAGAACGGCCCTATCGCTGCCATTATGTCCGTCAATGTTTATGTTTACAATGATTATCCCAAATATAAATTCGATTATTTTCGTACAAAACGGAGTATAATATTGAAAATATTGATTTACTTGTGGTAAGAAACTTTGTATTTCTTTTTATTGCACTTTAAGAGTGTAGTTTGTGCAACCCTTCACAACACAACTTGGCATATTTTCTTTGAGACACACGACCGATATCTTCTCACTTCCAACACAGACTGGGCGCTAGTGGATGTCAATCTGTGAAATTGACACCCTCTTTGAAGCGACGGTTTAATCTGTCATTAGGCCTGTCCTTATATATATGTCTATGGGATACGGAGTTTTGGTAAGAACGCGGAAAAGTTCACGTTGCATTGTATTATTTGTCAAAACTCTTGCCTCGTTTTCCAGTGTTAATGTTTAAAATTGGTGGCTTTTTATTCATTAAGTTAATTAATTTTTCCATAAAGCTTCTAGTAAAGTCGCAAGCACTTTATTAGGGCATGACTTAGACTGGACTATGACTATAACTAGGACTTGACTTTACGTGAAATATTCTATAACAATGAAAAATTACAATATACTTGAAACTGGCTAAATGCACTATGATGTGTGGAGCCAAAATATACGAAAAAATACATGTAGATACGGAGTTTTTGGTTTGGTTTGGCATTGGTTGAAGACAGTCGATGATCAACGGGCAACCAATGAGCGCTCAGTATTTTAAGTTGACATGAGTTTAACAAACGTACCACAGATACCAGGAGTTGGTAGAGACGGTCTACAAGTACACACTAACACTATCATCATCATCATTATCAACAGTCTGAAGACGTCCACTGCTGAACATAGGCCTCCCCTAGAGAGCGCCACTTTGAGTGAATGCTAGCCTCCTGCATCCATCGGCTCCCCGCGCTCCAACTAGTGGGGGACCGTCCTACGCTGCGCCTTCTGTTTCGTAGTCGCCACTCGACCTTTCTTCCCCATCGGTTGTCGGTTCTGCAAGCGATGTGACCTGCCCATTACCATATCAACATGCTAATCCTAAGAGCTGTATCGGTCACTTTAGTTCTCCTGCGGATCTCCTCATGCTTGATAATTACTAACACTATGCCTTTGCCCTACTCCAGCAAACACGTGCGTCTAACACAGAACAGTTATCTGAAAGACAATGGCGTTGTTCGTAAGTGGGCTGAAAAGTTGTGTCAAATGGCAACCGATGCTAATCTGGTGTTAAGGCAACAATAATAGAAGACTGAAGAAACAAAG
This sequence comes from Ennomos erosarius, assembly GCA_963580505.1. Lineage (NCBI taxonomy): Eukaryota > Metazoa > Arthropoda > Insecta > Lepidoptera > Geometridae > Ennomos > Ennomos erosarius. The sequence goes on from OY756998.1 coordinate 250,239, forward strand.
GAAGACACAAAGGAGGAACTTTCAGTCGATGACACTTCTACCAGAAAAGGCACTTTCATCCAGTTACTCAATATAGAACTTCTTAGACATGAAAGTCTGAATATAATCAAACTATGGATATTATCACAGAGCTATGAAAAATATGACGCTGTCGCAGGAGGCGAAGGGGTTTTTTTTTTGCTTTGTGGATACTATAATATAGTCGTTGTTTATATATCTTTTTCTTTTGACAGTTTCTGATAGACAACAGATTTAATTGTTATTCCCCATACTAAAATTTTGTAATACGTGACTACTTATAATATTATTTTATAATATTTGCATCGAATTTTTTGCCGCACATAAATATGCGCCGAATGTGATCGATCCAGGCAAATATTGAGGTTTTATTAAAAAACATGACACGGTGAAAGCTTGAGGAGCCTCTATTTGAGCGCAAGTGCATTTTTCATGCTCTGTGGTGGCATTCCCATGGGATGTTTATCTGACCTATTGAGATTTTACTCTCTATAGGTTTCTGCATCTATGGCTGTTTGTATAACTCATAACCTAGGACAACACGTTGCATCCGCACTCGCGGTCGCATCCAACGGGTTTCTAACGAGAGAAAGTGATCTTTGCTTTGGACGCTTTATTTACTTATTTTAGTTCTTGTTTGAAGAGAAATTGTGTAGGAAAAGGGTTAGAGATAGATGATACTGCGTTTAGGAAGTTTGTGATAGCGCCCGTCAAGTTGTAGGTACCTACTTACTCATTTGGCGATGCGGCAATATCCATTTTGTTCCGATTTCACTTGAAAATAGGTACTAGGTCTACAATCGCTGGAATTTCAATTTTTTTTACATCATGACGATGCGATCTAAGACTTTTGGGAATACTTATCTAACTTTTTTTTTACTAACGAATGCCATGAATTACGAGGCTTTTGTCTATTAGGCTCGGCTTTAAACATTCTTACCTATTCTTACACATTCCCGTTATTATTATATTTTGGCCACATCGCTCGCAGAACTGACAACCGATGGGGAAGAAAGGTTCTCGAGAGGCGACCACGAACCGGAAGACGCAGCGTAGGCAGACCCCCTACTAGGTAGGCCGACAACCTGCGAAAACCGCGGAGAGCCGATGGATGCAGGAGGCGAGCAGCCACTCAAAGTGGCGCTCTGTGGGGGAGGCTTATGTTCAGCAGTGGACATTTACGGGCTGGTGATGATGATGATGACCTATTTTTCCGAGTACAAAGTATTATTTATTATCTATGTTAATTTTGGTGGTAATAATCTATTTGGGTGCAAATACTCACATAGGTTTAGCAGTTGTTGTTATTATAATGTGGAACATTGTCAGTTTTGAATTATAAAGATTTTGTAAAAAAATTTTTTTTACGGGAAATATGCCTTTATTACTCAAGCTAACTACTACAATAATAAAAACTAAACTAAAACTGACTACACTACACACTAACTAGCTACACTATACCTACTACAAAGGACATATGGACTGTATAATAGACCGCGATGGCCTATAGACAGTCCAAATGCTCCAGCCCACTGCCGGTAGGTAGCGTACCCAACATGCTGGCAGCATTGCCTCGTTGTATTGCAATATTTGCAATGCTGATGGATGCGTTGAGCCAAATAAGTGCAAGAGACTAACTCAATTCGAAAGTAAGTTAAGTTACGGTTAATGCAATGCTGCCTTTCCAGTAGTAGTACCACCGGTTGTGTACTTAATCCTGGTTATTTTTTTATAGTCTAGTCCCAGACAATATAATACCTACAGTACCTCATCCCTCAGATGCCTCATCCCATACAATGGAATAACGCGGGCTATTTTACGAATTATTTTATTTCCGCATAACACAAGATTAGCAAGCGACATTTTTTTATGCGAATGAATGACGTGACGAGCTGGTCGTTCACCTGATGTTAAGCAATACGGCCGCCCATAACAGTTGCAGTGTCACTCGGAACTTTAAAATAATAAAGGTCCGCGTGACACTGCACTGCGCACGTCATCCTGAGACATCACACAGTCTAGTAATCAGATTACTAGACTGTGTAATCAGGTCATAAAGTATCATTTGTCCAGTAATTTCACTAGCTACAATGCCCTTCAAACCGGAACACAGTAGTGCTTGCACACTAATGCTTGGCGGCAGAATAACTGGTAAAGCGGTGGTACCTACCTAGACGAACTTTGCAGAAAAGTCCTACCACCTATTTATTGCGTGTTGGCGAAGTATTGAGCCAAATGAATACACTGGACACTAACTAGTAACTCTCTAGACACGATTACTACATTTTTTTCAAGTTCGGGCTATTTTTCGTTTGTATCTGGTGTCCCATCAGATACAAACGAAAAATAGCCCCATGGTCTAGTACTATATTTTTCGTAACCACGGGAGAAAAATTGTGTCAATGAAAATATAGTGACCGGACTTACCTATTACTTATTTTATTTCGTCTGTAGCATGTATGAGTTAGCACAGTTATGGATAACACGATACACGGTCATGTCACGATCGCACGCCATAAAAGTGGCTGTCGAAACACGAGTCACCGAACCCTGTTGCCAAACAACTATCGTAAACTTGAAACCTAATAAATTGCTTATTCATAAATATTTATAGTAATATTGTCAAGAATAGTTGGAACTTTGCTGTTGCTATACAAATAAAATAATTCAATATTTCACTCAACTTGGGTGTAGTCATGACTGTGCTTCGGTATCTTCTAAGTGAGCATATTAACTCATAGACCGCATCATCAGCTTAAATCATAAGTTGGGATTTTGGGATAAACAAAGTATTCACCATGTAAATTTTTTAAATTATAATGTCGCCTAAATAAAATCTATATTTCGGGTTCTTCAACTATAAGTAAACTTTATATTATGAACTGCTGCGTAGGTGGCGTGTAAAGTAGGGCAGTGCGTAGCAATTATAGCGCGTGGGGCAGGGCAGTGCGTAGCCATTATAGCGCGTGGGGCAGGGCAGTGCGTAGCCATTATAGCGCATGTAGCAGATCAGTGCGTAGCCATTTATCGCAAATAGCAGGGCAGTGCGTAGCAGTTATAGCCGTGTAGCAGGGCAGTGCGTAGCAGTTATAGCCGTGTAGCAGGGCAGTGCGTAGCAGTTATAGCCGTGTAGCAGGGCAGTGCGTAGCAGTTATAGCCGTGTAGCAGGGCAGTGCGTAGCAGTTATAGCCGTGTAGCAGGGCAGTGCGTAGCAGTTATAGCCGTGTAGCAGGGCAGTGCGTAGCAGTTATAGCCGTGTAGCAGGGCAGTGCGTAGCAGTTATAGCCGTGTAGCAGGGCAGTGCGTAGCAGTTATAGCCGTGTAGCAGGGCAGTGCGTAGCAGTTATAGCCGTGTAGCAGGGCAGTGCGTAGCAGTTATAGCCGTGTAGCAGGGCAGTGCGTAGCAGTTATAGCCGTGTAGCAGGGCAGTGCGTAGCAGTTATAGCCGTGTAGCAGGGCAGTGCGTAGCGATGTAGAACGTAGTAGGGTAGCACGTAAACCTAGGCACACTACGCTCAATTTGTAGAGCATTTCTACGTACTTAACCAGTAATTTGCATCCATACGTCTAAATAACGGCATGCACTGCGCTGCATGCTGCTGCTGTGATGTGCTGCATTATTCTTTGGCTGTATTTAGCATATGCTTACCCAGACAAAAAAGAAAACAAAGGGAATAAAAAAAATAGGAAACTTACCAAAAATAGAAGTTTTCCTTTCAAAGCAAAGCGGCCATGAAAACTTCAGTCTATTTCTTTGCATTTCGACTTGGCTTAACTTATGAGTCTTTTGACCTACTTAGGGTTAAACATTCTATAGAAATAGACAAAACACCGTCTATTCCTGACACAGAAATAAGTTTTCTATTTTAAGAGCCCTGCGACGCTAGGTTAGGGGTACCTAGCTGACTATAGGTATATAGTCAGCTAGGGTATCGCCGTTTCCATGAACTTCTATATCAAACTGCTGGGTCGTTGAATTTTCTTTGTTTCGCGATGAAACCAGTTTAAGTTTTTTGGTTTTATTTTCAACTACTTTAATGCTTATGTTCAATACTTAGTACAGACATAATAAAATCTACGATTTACACGAATAAAAATGTACAAGAGCGTAATAAAGTTAAAATATAAAAACGCCCAATCGGAAAATCGTCCAAGTATAGAAACAGCCAACTTGAAAAATTACCAAATATAGAAAAGTGAATAAAAATTAAAGATATGTAATAACGTCTTCTTTTGTTTTGATTATAAACTACTGGCGTTGTGTCTCGCTCTGCTTGTCTGAAAATGTATGGCTGTCTCTTTCTTTTACACGGCAAATTGTGTAGGTTGCTCCTATTTTCACCGAAAAATTTTCAAAAAGCTAGTCCCTCATCTGCTTTCAATTATTTCCACTGAATTTACGCAGAAGCTAATTCGTTAATACTTAATGACCTTTTTATCTAAACCGATTCTATCCTAACGACGAAGCGACATTAACTATAATTGCAATTAGATGACACCCATCTAACGTATTATACCGAGAAGTCATTAGAGATCTAATGATATAAGGTATTACGAATGACGTAGTATAGTAGACTGTAAAACAGTATTCATTTTATGTTTAAAAAAAATATGTGTGGACATTTCACACAGCGCCAACTAGCTCCAAACTAAGCAAAGCTTGTACTATGGGAACCAGATAATTGATATAATACTGAGATACCTTTTTGTTTGTTAGTAAATACATACATAGAATACAATATAACACCCAGACACAGAACAAATATCTATGTTCATCACACAAATGTTTGTCCTGGGTAGGAATCGAACCCACAACCTTCAGTTAAGAAGGCAGGGCTACTACCAACTGAGCTATCGGGCCCGTCGAACGTTCATATAATAATTAATGAGTGATGATTATTATGTAAAGGAATAATTAGAATCACGAGCGGGAATTGAACCCGCATCCATCCGTCTTTCAAGCCGGGATATGCTTTACTTAAGCTACCGTGACAAGTGGTCGCATGTCCGAATTGTTCCTTCTTCCATTTTCGGACATGAGACCACTTGTCACGGTAGCTTAAGTAAAGCATATCCCCGGCGGTTCCTTTACAAATTAATCTGTACTTAGATTACGCTGAGCAGGCGATACTGCTCTAAAATCATAAATATTTATCTATGATTATCATCATCAACAGCCTGGAGACGTCCACTACTGAACTTAAATCTCAAGTCTCCACAGAGCACCACTATGAGCGGCTGCTTACCTCTTGCATCCATCAGCTCCCAGCAATTTTCACCAGATCTTCGGTCCACCTAGTGAGGGCCCTACGCTGCGTCTTCAGGTTCATGGTTGCTACTGGAGAACCTTTCTTCCCCATCGGTTGTCAGTTCTACAAGCGATGTGGCCTGCCCATTGCCAGCGCAACCAACCACCTCTACCTTTCTTCAGTATCAGAAGTTAGGGAATAACCATCACGTATTACGTATTACTTACTGTTTATATCTTACACCATGTTTGAAATTGATCTGAGCCGAGAGGGTCAGTCTCCTAATGTAAGATGCCCATTACCTATTAGGAGCAGGATCTTAATGGCTGGGGCGAAGTAAATAACATGATTTTTGATGAGATAACAAAATAGTCGTCATAAATATGCGGTTTATATTACTGATCTTACCTTTTTTTGAATAAGTTATATTAATTCGGTCGGGTTTTTATTATCATAAGTAGTCTTAGCGCTTCGTTCTCTATATTCGATTAAAGTTACGATTACCTTGGCCAGTGAGTAATACTGATTGGGACGTAAAGGCGGCGAGTAGTTCTTCCCAGTTTCACGAACGAAAACAAAGTTTCGATCAGCTACTCAGTGGGTAAAAATTTAAGGTGATCTGTAGCAACGTCAACTGTTCATTTCGTTCGTTCAATAGTCACCCTGACTGCTGTCAGTGACGCCATTTTGGGTTTGTTTTTTATTTTTTTTGACATTTTTATGTGCCAGCTATATGCTGCGGTGCGGTAGGTGCCCTTCAAGGAGTATTTATTCCCTACCTAAAAACAGTAAGTAGGTAAGCATTTACCTTTACAAAATAGGGTATCAACTAATTAAATTAATGTAATGAGGAATGTAATACGAATTTAGATTACATACCTATAGGTACCTGAAATATGGTTTTATCTTGACGCAATAATAAAAATTAAAACAACACAAAACAAAAATATCATAATATTATATAAGTATTTAAACATATTATAATTATGCAAAAACTTTTTTATCATAGTCATCAGCCTGAAGACGTCTACTGCTGAACATAGGCCTCCTCCAAAGAGCACCACTTTGAGCGGCTGCTAGCTTCCAGTATCCATCGGCTTCCCACGGTTCTGAGCGGACTGTTTTAGTAATTAAATACAATGATTTCTATATTCATAAGTATCTGATCTCGAAATAGAAACGAGTAGTCGATGTTTTTATAGCAGTAGCGTAATCAACAGGGTTGGTACTTTTTAGTTCCGTAGATCACAGTATTTGTGGCATGCAAACTATAATAATAAATTACAAACACATGCGAGCTTGCAACAAGTTTTGCTATAGCCGTCGGTTAACCGTGCTAAACGGCAGCTAATGTGTCCTGTAAGTAGCAGCCTGGTTTACGGGTCGGCTAGCGCTACTCGGACATTCTGAAATTCGTTACTGCAGTTAAAAGTGACATTACGTGGTGGCTAGCCAACTCGGAACTTTACTCGAATATAGAGAACGAAGGCCTTAGTAGAAAAAAAAGCTTTGTATAGAATGGTGGATGACACTAGGTTCCCAAATTTTGTGATTCTTAAAGATTGTTTTTGGCGCGATTTTTTTTCAATTTAACGTTGAATGAGCGAGACTGATGCTGACAACCGATGGGGAAAAAAGTTCGTGAGTGGCAACCACAAACTGGAAGACACAGCGTAGGCCAGCCACCCACTAGTTGGACCGATGACCTAGTCAGAACCGCGGCCGGGGAGCCGATGGATGTAAGAGGCAAGCAGCCGCCCAAAGTGGCGCTCTTGGGGGGAGGCCTATGTTCAGCAGTGGACGTCTTCAGGCTGATGATGATGAAAGAGCTAGGCACATAAAGATTATAAAAAGTCATCAGTGCATATTTCTTATGGCTGACTGAGATTTGAACCTGGATGCATAAATTTGGAAGTCGGAATGCTGAACCACACTTGTTTGATACATTAAGGGCTTCGTTCTCTATATTCGATTAAAGTTACGATTACCTTAGCCAGTGAGTAATACTGATCGGGACGTAAAGGCGGCTAGTAGTTCTTTCCAGTTTCACGAACGAAAACAGAGTTTCGATCAGCTACTCAGTGGGTAAAAATTTAGGGTGATCTGTAGCAACGTCAACTGTTCATTTCGTTCGTTCAATAGTCACCCTGACTGCTGTCAGTGACGCCATTTTGGGTTTGTTTTTTATTTTTTTTTGACATTTTTATGTGCCAGCTATATGCTGCGGTGCGGTAGATGTCCTTCAAAGAGTATTTATTCCCCACCTAAAAACCGTAAATAGGTAAGGATTTACCTTTACAAAACAGGCTATCAACTAATTAAATTAATGTAATGAGGAATGTAATACGAATTTAGATTACATACCTATAGGTACCTGAAATATGGTTTTATCTTGACGCAGTAATAAAAATTAAAACAACACAAAACAAAAATATCATAATATTATAATTATTATATAATAAACATATTATAATTGAACAAAAACTTTTTTAGTAGTCATCATCATCATAATCATCAGCCTGAAGACGTCCACTGCTGAACATAGGCCTCCTCCAAAGAGCACCACTTTGAGCGGCTGCTAGCCTCCAGTATCTATTGGCTTCCCACGGTTCTGAGCGGACTGTTTTACTAATTAAATACAATGATTTCTATATTCAAAAGTATCTGATCTCTAAATAGAAAGAGGAATAGTCGATGTTTTTATAGCAGTAGCGTAATCACCAGGGTTGGTAGTTTTCAGTTCCGTAGATCTCAGTATTTGTGGCATGCAAACTATAATAATAAATTACCAACTCATGCGAGCTTGCAACAAGTTTTGCTATAGCCGTCGGTTAACCGTACTAATCGGCAGCTGATCTGTCCTGTAAGTAGCAGCCTGGTTTACGCGTCGGCTAGCGCTACTCGGACATTCTGAAATTCGTTACTGCAGTTACAAGTGACATTACGTGGTGGCTAGCCAACTCGGAACTTTACTCGAATATAGAGAACGAAGGCCTTAATGTAGTATATTTTACGTTTGCCTCCATTCTAGTATGTATGAGCCAGTATGAATAAGGCCGTAACTCCATAGATAACTTTACCCTTGCCAAGGCCTAGATATTACATATAACTGAGTTATACAATAAATAGGTGTAATATACTAAGTACTGGCACAATCTAGATAAAGGCAGGCGCCGCGACGCCGCCATTCACCTTGACACTGCGAGCTGAAAAGAGTTTTCAATCCATATTGATTCACCCCATACTAAGATACCTACTTATAGCGAAGCACGACTAGCCGTTCCGAACCGATCGGTAAAGTTAAGCAACGTTCGCTGCGGTCACTACTATGATGGGTGACCGCTACAGCAAAAAGTTGGTATTTAGAACTGAGCGCTACCATGCTTCGGAGGGCACGTTAAGCCGTCGGTTCCGGCTGCTGTCGTAAGACAATAGTCGTTAAACCAAGTCGGAAGCCTTTGGGCGGCGTACCACTTGCCTACACGAGAATAAGAAGAGACCTCTACTTAAGAAAATGGTCACGCATGACACCCAGACACTTTATGATACCTGTATCAGTCTAGCCGAGTAGCCAAGTCACAGCGAGTCAAGGTGACGCCGAGCCGGCGCCCTGACACCCGACACTTGGGGTTATGGTTCCACGGCACGCAACTCCGGATTGAAATCTTGATGGCTTGATGATAGGCAGGGCTGCAAATAATACAATTTTACAAGGAATACAGTTTATACAGTAATTTTGGGTTGTTCCCTTTCTTCCACAGCGTCGTTGTTTCCAGGTCCTAACAAATATATATTAATCTGGGAGTTTTTAAGGCTAGAGTGAACCGTTAACTTCTCGGCAAGCTGCATCGTCGACCGCGTCGTCACTTACCATAGGTTAGGCCGTGGTCATATCGTTGATAAAAAAAAGTTTTGTCTAGAATTCGTTACTCTCAAACTCTATGGTCCCACCAATGACTTAATCCGATTTTTTTAGTCCCCCATATTTTATTTCGGAAAGGGGGAAAATAAAAATAAGGCGAAGGAAAAATTCGGACATGAGACCATTTTTCACCGTAGCTTAAGTAAAGCATATCCCGGCTTGAGGGATGATGGATGCGGGTTCAATCCCCGCTCGTGATTCTAATTTTTCCTTTACAAATTAATCAAAAAATGTATGCCTTTCTCCCCGGTCCCCACTATAAAACATAATTTTACAAATGCAAGAAGAATGTACGTGACCCTATCGCTATCGTTCACCTATTACTCTTAAGTGATTATTACTCAAAAATTGTGTTACGCTATGTATCGCACCAAAATGTGTCGTTGTCTCTCTCTCTTGAAAGGTTCTTTTGAAAAAGTGGCAACCCTGAACCTGGTTAATACCGGTGCTGCGGCGTGAATGATACCGAGTGAGGGAATGGACAAGGAATAGATTGGATGACATCCTTGATGCGAACGGTTCGTGCTATTGCCATTAAACGTTTTATTATCTGTTAGTGTTGTTTTACAGTTGACTTTCAAAGTTTTGTAATTTGACTTTATTATGCCATTTATAGTTAGTCCAGAGTTGAAATTAAGTGTGTGTAAGTTTTACAGTAAGTTTTTCGGCTCTCCTATTTTTATCTATAAAAGCGAAACGTTATTTGTTTGCTTAATTGTGTGATTTTCATGGCACAGCTAGACCGATTTGAACGAATTTTTACTTTGCTTTTAATGATTTTTTTTCTTAGAGGCATTCCGCTTTTTCTATGCTTTTTCTTTCAATGCCCGAAAAATTGTTAAGTTGCTCTTGAAACTGTAGAGCGTTTTTATTAGTTTCCTAGTAAATAGGACGAATTTTGTAATTTATAGGTACATAACAATCGTTAAGGTCCCTACTAACCCCCTACCAGTGGGGCGGGAGGGATATTAAATTCCTAATGACCCCACAAACTACATACTGAAAAATAGGGAGAAATATTGTGGGTAATCAATTAAAATTCCAAAATATTTAATAACTATAAATTAACTTCTAAGAAATGTAGAAAACAAATGAAAGTTCATTTTGGCAGCGGAATGCCTGAGTGCACTAATCATTTTAAAACTTTCTTTAGTAGTACCCAAGATAATATAATACCTACAGTAGTACTTAAATACCTAAATTATGACATAGAGTCTATAAATATACTTTCATTGGTAGATATTTAGACTATTTAGTGGTCAAATATCTCATAAAGGCAGGTAATAAGCTCGGCCATTACCGAACTATTCTGCGCTTTGCCACTTGGAAACTAGGGCAATGGGTAATAAACTCAGGTACTAACTGGAGAATGCCACTTACTCGTATAATAGTGCTCGTATGTGGCAAAATGTGGGTTTTAGGCTGAAAATACCTCTATACTAGGGTTAATAAACAGTAAACATTTTGTATTTGTATTTTTTGTATTTGTAATAATATATGACGAGCTTTGAATAATAGCCTTTAGTTGCAAAAGTTTAGCGGTGCGTACTTTTACGTGTGGAATCGAAGTTCCTGATCAGAGCTTTCTGTTCTATGTTGTGCTCATCGAAATAGTACCTAGTTGTATCAATAACTTTACCAATTTTTCTTTTTTTTCTTTTGATTGCATTTATCAACGTTGGCTAAGTACATTTAATGTCTTACAATACAAAAGTTTATTAACACCAAGATAATAAAGATGAAGAAATGAGAATTACGTAATTAGATAGGTACAACGGTCTTATCGCTATGATCAGTCTAATACATTTTTTGTTTTTAGTCTGTCATTTTTATTGCTCTATTGCCCTCACACTCCACTATCCCATTAACTCACGAGTGGGATGATAAACATCGCTTTAAGAATAATTTCCAATATATTATGTCACAATTATAAAATGCGTGCTAAGAAATAGTGACGTAAGTTCTGGGGACATGAAGTTCTCAACTGCTCACGCCAAATTCAAGCTGACAACAAGACCTTTCTCGGATTATGTTTAGGGACACATTTAATCTAATGAAATACTCAACGTATACATAGTAAGTTTCTACGAATATTTTATTTTCCCGTCCCCCAATTTGTGAAGAAAAACACGTTTACGAATTGTTACTGTAAACACAAGAATTATGACGGGCATCTTAACACGTCTGTCACATTGAGTGTATGGCGCTCAACTCAAGTGTCTCTATTAGTCGATGAATTTTCTTTCTATTCTAAACCGTGAAAGCTTAGCATAAGAGCTATATTGGTGTGTATGTTTGTGTAAAGTGGTATAGTAAATTTGAAAAGCTGTACATTTATGTTTGCGTGCTCTATCGGAGATGTGATAATTGCCACCGAGCGACTGCGCCGCGCGCCGTGGGCTTATAACTTTCAATGGTTTACACTTTACATAAACCTAGCTACATAATTATTATCCTTATCGAATCAACCTTTCTGTTTTATTCTATTGAAATAGTTATTATATTATATTGACATTACATAGTTTCATACATAAATTGCAAAACAAGATAGGTAAGTACTTACATTGTAGTATAGACGAAGTACCTACGTAACCGTCATAAATATAGAAAAACATTTCCGAGTTTTCAAGAAGAATGTTCTTGTAAAATGAGTAATCTCTTTTCTTGTCGGCTTCAAAATGGATGATGGTAACTATAGTAATTCAAACTCTATTAGATTTTTTGCTTTTTAGTCAATCTGCCCTCATAGTCCTTTTGCTTATAAAGGACCAAAAAAGGGCCACTTCTTGACGTTAGTTTACATTTTTTTTCTGTGACACTGCATTGTTTGCGTAGAGCATAGCATAACGCAATTTAGTAATCTGTGATAGTACGTAGAGGTAGGTTTATTCACCTGTATTATTTTACCGCAGGCTCTATATTCTACGACTGCCAGTACAACAAATAATTAACGCGTCAGTGCTGTCTATGTAATAAGGAAATCTATAAATAAGTGCATCTGAGTCACTGCAGACATGTCTAGGATGGCTCGTTATAATTCTACTCTCGTTTCAAACGCCGATTTATCGTCGATACAAATTCATCAAGGCTTGTTTGGAATAGATGTTTACATGCAGTCTCTAAACTACTACTAATTTGTTTGTAAGCCCACGCTCACTAAGGTCATTTTTAGGGTTCCGTACCAAAGGGTAAAACAGACCCTATTACTAAGACTCCGCTGTCCGTCTGTCTATTTGTCTGTCTGTCAATTACTTATTATTTTTACGATTTGTACAAATTTAGAAACCTGCAGCGGAAACAGTCGAAAATTAAACTTCAAATACAAGGAACTTAAAAAACTAAAAACTCTACACCGAGAACGTAAGTCAGTTGTATGGGGCGCTGATCAAATGCCTTAGAACGGCCTTACGTTAACGTTGCACTTACATGCGCGTAAATATTCGTGCTATGCCTACAGAATACGACGAATAAAATATAACCTTCTGTGGCTCGCATCGCAATTCGCAACACATCACAAACATCATGGCATGCCATGACGGTGGTTCTCACGGCGCGCGTGCTGTAAATCACAGCTAAAGTGCCAACGACATCGGTGCTGCTCGGTCTGTAATCCGACCCACAGAATAAATAAAAATATTTATTTATTTTTGATTTTATAGCAGTACCTATCGCCTGCTCCGCAGTATGTACAGATTAATTTGTAGAGGAAAAATTAGAATCACGAGCGGGGATTGAACCCGCATTCATCCATCCCTCAAGCCGGGATATGCTTTACCACAGATAATACACCTACACCTACAGTAGGCTTTACTTAAGCTACAGTGACAAGTGGTCTCATGTTAGACTTTTTGAATTTTTCCTTTACAAATGAATCTGTAAAGTATATTAGCAAAGTAAGTAAGTATGTTTATATTAGTTGTGTATTATTGTGTTTAGTATATTTATAGTACCTGGCTCACAAAATACTTGGGTTCATAGGTAACTAAATTGCATTTGAAAAGTAGATTTAATTCGGACAATATCGGGATTTAAGTTCTGAGATGAATTGGAAAGGCTTCGGACTCAAAACAAAACTCGCTCATTTTTTGGTCAACATAAAAGGAAAACATGGGTCTTCATAATGTGAGGTTTATTAGCGAATATCCTTTATTACCATTTATTAATCATTAGACTTTATTTGGTTTTACGTTGTTTAGAAGCAATATAAATAAAATTAAAATAAACTGACAAAAATAGAATAGAATAGAAAATTACTAAAAATATCATTATTATTAATTGGAACGTCGTGCGTCATTATGATAACACTCATAACTATACCACATGCAATGTTATCGATCATTAAGTCAGTGGTATCGCGTTTGATACTTCTTTCTTTCCATATGAACTGTAATTCGATGCAGTGGTCCCAGCCCAGCAAAGATTATGCCCGTTGATAGCTCGAACATTTCTCCTACAAACGCGACTCACTTGCGCGGGCAGGGGGCGAAGTAACAAAACGAGACAAAGTCATACGTAATTACAAAAAACAGAGCAGGGTGGATTATAAGACATATTGGGTGTCTCGTTTCCTCTCATATGATTAGCGGTTGAAATACACCACTAGTTTTCGTACGTGGGAAGTTGTATCATTGGTGAACTGGATTCATAGAATGGTCTCACAGATAACCCCCATAATCTGTGAGTGGTCCTGACCGCGAAGCCGCTAGCTTCCACAGAGTAAACAGCAGTATTACCTGTGTGACCCGCGCAACCGGTGGATCTCGCCCTTTCACTTTCACGCAGACGATGTTTCTTGGCTTCGACTTTGTGTTATATTATTGTCTGACGTCATTGTGACGTTCTTCTAGCTTGATGGATAGCTAATAATTATAACGAGTTAGTTCCGATCGGTCATAGGTCCATAAAAAACTACTTAGTTCCTTTCGATCACACTTTTCCATTACCAAAAGTACAGTCAACGACAATAGTGTATTAACCCAAAGACTGCAAACCATGTTAGTATTTTGACATTTTATCATTGTTCTGCATTTTAGTCTTTTGGCATTTTAGCCGTTCTGCCCTCGTATAAGTAGTTCGTTTGCTTTTAAGGCGGTCTGCCCCCCTATTACAAACGAGCTAGCAGCGCTTCTGACGCGAGTCTGCCGCTCAACTGCTGTAAATTTTCATACAATTTTGACAGCAGCTGAGCGGCAGACTCGCGTCAGAAGCGCTGCTAACTCCTTCGTAATAAGGGGGCAGATCAAGCGATCATAAACGATCATACCCATATGCATAAACTAAGGCCGTCTGCCACAATTTTTTAACGAAATGTTTTTTTTTTGTGTTGTAGGGTTGTTGTTTTTTTGAGCTTTCTTTCGGAGACCTTTTTCATTAAAAACTCGGTGGTATTCTTCTTTCATATTAACGCCCATTCATTTATAAGATACGCTTGTAAATTGAACGTTACTGCTTAAATTATAAGGTTCAAACTATCATTGTTTTAAATTGCCCGTCACAATTACAATGTTTTCGATATATTTAAGCTGTGTTGTTTATGTGGTATCTTGAAATGTGAAAGTTATCGATAATGAAGTGTAGCGTAAACGGTTGAGATTGTACTCGTTGATAATACAACCAAAAATTGTTTTTAATTTCCGTGTCCTTACGTTGGGTACTTTATAAGCTTTTGAAAGTATACCTATAAGTACAATAATTGCTTTATATTCTCAAGGCAGTCTGTATTAAAATAAGTAGCTACGTTATTTGGTTGAGAAATACAAATGGTTTATTAATTTTCTATTTCAAATAGCAAAACAGTTGTAATTTGTCCTAAAATTAAAAAATATCCAATCCTTAAGCACGAGTATCGTACTTTACTTATCATTAAAAATGTATTTATTTAATTTAAAATAGAGATAGGTTATAGGCTTGATTTTTATTTTTTATTTTGTGATCAAAACCGCGAAACCCTGCAATTCGGAACCAAAGAATAAGTATCTCATAGTACAAGTACGGAGTCCCTCTTGCCTGATATTCGGTAGGCACAGCCACAGATTAAATAGTAAATGAGAGTTTGCCCATGATAAAGACAAGCCTCGGTACCGAGGAGGTAAAGGTTGTGTGCAATCAACCGACAGCGCAAAGCAGCGCGTTGAATTCTTTTACTTCAGCCAATAGGAACTAGAACATCAGTACGTTCGCAAGAGGACTAAAGTTACCGATATAGCTCTTAGAATTAGCAAGTTGAAATAGCAATGGACAGGGCCACATCGCTCGTAGAACTGACAACCGATGGGGAAGAAAGGTTCTCGAGTGGCGAACCGGAAGCAGCGTAGGGAGACGCCCCCCTAGCTGGACCAACGATCTGGTGAAAACCGCGGGGAGCCGATGGATGCAGAAGGCGAGCAGCCGCTCAAAGGGGTGCCCTTTCGGGGAGCCCTATGTTCAGCAGTGGACGTATTCAGGTGATGATGATGATGAAATGATAATGAGAATGAAAGGTAGGTACCTACAATGTAAAGCAAACGGAAATAACACGGAGCTGCAGGGGCTTGACATCAGGCGGAAATCAATGTGCGCTCAAAGAGGTATATGTACATAACTGACGCTGGCCAACTCAAGCACACTTTGTAATTAGTGAGTGATTAAATTGATAGACCTTTCATTTAGAAATGATGAATCATTGATCAACAATCAGACGGGGAAATGTAGAGGTACTTAAGAGGTAACTTATAATTATGTGTGTTTAACTATGTACAACTATACGGAGTTACTTAATTCTGCAAACTAGGTACTTTGTGTAGTTCTTTTGATCCTTAATTAAGGAAACCAATTGTTAAAAACTCTTACAAATGACTATTGGTTACCTTAACTATTAGTGAAACACCCAGCCTAAGTGTATGATTGTTATCCACATTTATATCGAATTTTAACTTTGGGTTTTGGGGGGGAAAAGAAAATAATTAAAACGTTACCGAACTACTACTAGTGAGGGGCATTTGTGGCACGGGTTTGTCTATACTAGCTGAGTCTCCTAGCGTAGGAGATCGGAATGGGATAGCGAGTGCTGTGCATTCCACTGAGGGACCAGTTTTATTTAATAATTATTATGGTATAGTATATTAACAGGAATAGACGATATAACGACTAAAATAGACTAAAACGTAAAACTTAAATTAAACAAAATTAAAAAGTTTGTCAGGAAAACGGCAACAATCCTCTAACAAAACATTAGCTCGTAGAACAATAAAACGGAGGCGTTATCATCGATCAGTTTACCGAGCACTTTCACTCTTGTACTGTTCTAGTATTGCTCGGGAGGGAATCCTACTAATAGTGATGGTAAAACTTATCGACTTAAGGACAGGTTATCGATAACACTTCGGCATGTCATTGTCAATTTTGCTCAACGGTATCTAAAAATAATTCTAACAGAAAGTCTATTATGTATAATAAATTACGATCAAAATCTTAGATCTTTATTAGTATAATAATTAAACGACGTCAATAAGGTTTTTGGAAAATTAATGTAACTTTTATTTACTGTCTATAATAATTTTTGTCAAAACTAAGAACAACAAACAATTTAATTTCAGTAAAAAGTTAACCAAATTAAGAATCTAGCAGAATCGTTTCCCTAATTTTAAAACTGACATAATACCTAATACAAAAATTCTGGCAAATCGATTCCAGCAGAATCATTAACCTAATTTTAAAACTGAGATAATACCTAATACAAAAAATCTGTCAAACCGATTCCAGCAGAATCGTTTCCCTAATTTTAAAAATGAAATACTTCCTAACACAAAGTCTGTCAAATCGATTCCAAGTTCAAAAGTCATAGTGTGGGTCTGGTGTTGAACTAGTTTGTCCCATCACTAGTACGCGAGCACGTTTCCGGCCCACAGCTACATATCATCTGCTTCCGAATTATGCAACACTGCTCCGAATGTTATACAATTATTCGAGAACTCGTTTCATAATAATCATAATGCGTTCGAGATAATCATGATTATTAAAATAATAGTTTGGTTTAGTAAATGCGAGAGGTTCACTTGCATAACTGCAACTTACCCTCACTTTTTCGTACGTTGAAACTATACTGAACATCATTGGTTGATTATTGATCATCCGCTGTCTCCAACCAATGAGCGAATAGTATTAGTGTGAGATTGACAGGCGTACGCAAAACCGGGGGTTATAGTCACACAACATGTTTTTTAACAAGATTTCAACATAGTGATTCGTTCTCCATTGGATCGTATTTGTTGTGGGTATCGTAGCGTATTCTTACACTAACAGAAATACACTTATGATCATCATTATCATCATCATCATCATCATCATCATCATCATCATCATCATCATCATCATCATCATCATCATCATTATCATCATCATCATCATCATCAACAGCCTGAAGACGTCCGCTGCTGAACATACGCCTCCCCAAGAGAGCGCCACTTTTATTTTAGCGCCCTTTCGCGTCTGCCCGTGTGGTCCCAGGTTGTAGAATAGGACCACCCCATGTCTTCCCGTGGGTGCGTGGGGTAATAAATACTAATTTACACATTATATGGCTAGATGGCGCTGTGTAATGTCTACACATACATTTTTGTATTTTTTGTTGTGACTTATTGTTTTTCTTTTCTATTGCAGGTCAGTACAAGACATCTGTGAATCTGATGATCGTTTACAATTCACCTTCAAAATGTAAGTCTTTTTTCATTTCCATGGTTTAGAATTTAGAGAAATAAAAGGAGAGAGATAGATTTAGATTAGATGGTAAGACCATTCTTTTAGGTAACCGCTTTGCCAATTTTTAAGAGTTTACAGAGTAGTTCAAAAGTCACAGATATCTGGCAACAAGCAGCCCCATTGCGACAATAAGCAATTGAAACAAGCACAATGGTCGTTATGAAACAAATCTATCGTTTCCAATTGTTGTACCGAACGGCTTCGAGTGATAACCCACGACTTTTGTATCGGCACGTTTTCTTGCGATTCCGTGATAGTCTCCCCAGAAATATAAATAGAGTACAGAAAAGCAAAGAAATATAGTGCTAAAACGGGAAACAAATATGGTTTATTCAGTTGGCCTGATGGCTCAGTTGGTGCAGCTCTGTCTTCTGAACTTTAGGTTGTATAGGAATACAATATAATAAATGTTTATCCTGAGTGGGAATTGAACCCACAACATATAATAAACATAAATAAATATAAATACATATAAATAAATAAAAATAAGTAAATATGTGTGTGGACATTTTCACACAGCGCCATCTAGCCCCAAACTAAGCATAGCTTGTACTATGGGAACCATAGATAACGGATATCATACTTAGGTACTGTAAATACAATACAATGTAACACCCAGACATAGAACAAATATCTATGTTCATCACACAAATGTTTGTCCTGGGTAGGAATTGAACCAACAGCCCTCAGTTTAGAAGGCAGGGCTACTACTAACTGAGCTATCGGGCCTGTCTGTCGGTACCTATATAATATATAGTACCTATACTTTAAGCTAAGGAGTGAACGGAAAAAACCTTGTTATTTATTAAAGTTTTAAAGACTTATATATCAGGGCGAATACTGTGATTGTAAGTGGTTTATTATTGTCTTCATAAATCCGCGTAAGAAACCTTATTGCGCTGAAGAAAATAAAACATCCGGAAATTCAATGCAGCTGCACGCCAATCCTATAATGAGTTACTGACAATAACAATGGTGCAGAATGTCTAAGGATACTCTCCGTCCCATAAGCCTTGTATTAGTAACAATAAAATGATTCAGTCGTTATTGTTCACAAGTGCGTCAATCGCACTTTATTAGGGGACTCAAGGACGAGACGACACTACCGTGAACGTTGCTAGGATTTGCGTTTCAAACTTATTATAGTCTTGATTTGGTCAGATTGTTTGGCGAAAAATCTATATTTTCTACGTTTTTCTTGATTTTAACCTAATACAGGTGAAATTCCAAATAAACCGTCATATTCAAATGTAAGTAACTACTTTTTTTAACAAGCACCATTATGCATTGTTAACTTACTACACTAATCCCTACATCCCTTCCCTACATATAATAAATGTGTAATTCTGGCGCGCTACGGAACACACACATAATGATGTCAAATCTAATTTATCCCATAGGTTCTATTGTTCAAAAAATATCATAACCGCGATGCAGGACTACAAGGCTTTTTTCCCTTCTCCATACATTTTCTAATTTATCGTATCTAACGCCATCTAGGGACAATAATTTGTAGCTGTTTGTTTGTTTGTTTGTTTGTTTGTTATTCAACAAAACCCTAGATACTGAACTGATTTTCATGCGGGTTGCACTAATATGCTTAGAAATAACCGGCGCACAACATAGGATATATTAAAATACAAATATCATTAAAAATTTTTGGTCAAAATTATTAAAATATCATTACGAAACCGGACGGAATTTTATACAACATGGCCGCTTCATGGTGAATTTTTTTGGCTACTGACGGTTAGTTTATGTCACAGTAATTTTTTTTATGTGGTATTATGGCTCCACACAGTGTATTTAGCCAGTGTTAAGTATAGTAATTTTTCGTCGTGTTGTTATTGGATATTTCACATGTTTCACGTAAAGTCCATCTGGAGGCACAGATTAAAGAAAAAAAAAACGTGTGTAAGGCCATGAACAAAGAGTAATAGGAGTTAATTTCGGTAGTAAATATGCATTAAACAGTGGAATGAAATTTTACAATTTATTAGATTTGATTAACAATTATTAGTTTTTCTATTTAAGCCCTTGCAGGTTGTTTGGGGTTTTTGGAGTAAAATAGATATACCATCAAATAATATGTAAGTAGTATGAATCGATTGCATTTAAGATACAAACATGTTAATTATACTTAAGTGCCCGCAGATTAGAGAAATAACGGGCCAAGGGCGAGTTGGGCTCGCGCACGAAGGGTTCCGTATCATTATCTATAAAAACTAGCAAAAAAACGTTTGTTGTATGAGAGAGAAAAAATACTAAAATACAGAATAAAATAAGTATTTAAGGGTTAAATACTTATTTTATTCTGTATTTTTTGTAATAGCGGCAACAAAAATATATTTATCATCTGTGAAGATTTCAGCTGTCTAACTATCACGGTTCATGAGATACAGCCTGATGGTGACAGACGGACAGACGGAGAGCGGAGCCTTAGTAATAGAGTTCCGTACCCAAAACGGACTGACGACGTCTGTCAGGCTGTCTGTCCTTCTGCCCGTCTGTCACCAGGCTGTATCTCATGAACCGTGATAGTTAGAGCTTTACCCTTGGGAGTATAATCTTGACCCTTGCTACGCCTATTTTTGGCATTACATGACGTTTATGTTTGGCCCACAGGTCTGAGGGCCAATGCATACTATTACCACCATAGGCTTATGCAGTGGGCCAATGATACTCTTACGTTACGTAATAAATTATATACTCTTTGATGAATGATACAGAAGTATAATAATACTCTATGGAATGATACGAAGTAGATTTTTTTTCTCTAATCTGTGTACGAAACATGTTATGTAAAATGCCCTGGGGGTCTAGCAAAGATCCATCAAAGATCACAATCACTAACGCTAACGCCTCACGCTAACTCCAAAAATGTATCGAAATGACATTCGCTACGGAAAAGTCAGCGATTTCCGAAACGTCATTTCAGTACATTTTGGAGTTAGCGTTTGGCGTTAGCGTTAGCGGTTGGTATCTTTGCTAGACCCCCAGACTTTGCCCTATTGTAAAAATTTTTTGAAAGCCTAGATTTAATATAATATAGGTTTTAATTAATCATGAGTTCGATGATACTTATCGAAATATCATCAAAAAATTTTCTATAGTTAAGTAGCCATGAGTGGAGATTTCATCAAAATTGGTACAGGAATATCAAGAATAATAATTAGCGTACCTACGCTGTTTTGGAAAATATTATAATTAATTATTTCATCCATGATTAAGACATGTCATTTTTACTTCGTGGAATTGATTATACGAGCAGAAAACTCAGTGTGGCTGATAGAAAATCAGTTTTTAAAAATAAAGCCATTATCCAATCCGAAACCTGAAAAGTAATGTAGTCCACGCGTGGCAACGCCGCGGGCAGTAGCTAGTATGTACTAAAAGCTACTAGCACAAGAGCATAGGCCTGTATTATTGCATTCCATAATCTTTCAACGGATGCTATTTGCATTGGTTTTAACCATATTAGGTTTAGAATAGGATTGGGTATTGTCGTTATTGAGGAGAAACGAAAAGAAAAAAGTTTTTTTTTTTATGATAATGAATGACGTGACGAGCGGGTCGTTCACCTGATGTTAAGCAATACGGCCGCCCATAACAGTTGCAGTGTCACTCGGAAATTTAAAATAATAAAGTTTCGCGTAACACTGCACTACGCACGTCATCCTGAGACATCACACAGTCTAGTAATCAGATTACTACACTGTGTAATCAGGTAATAAAGTCTTATTTGCCCAGTAATTTCACTAGCTACAATGCCCTTCAAACCGGAACACAGTAGTGCTTGCACACTACTACTTGGCGGCAGAATAACTGGCAACGTAACGTAACGAAAATATCATCATACTCCAGAAAGATACTTATTTAAAAATCGGCGGGCCCTAGTTGGTGCTGTGGGTTCGATTCCTGCCCAGGACAAACATCTGTGTGGTGAACATAGATGTTTGTTCTGCGTCTGGGTGTTATATTGTACTCTATGTATGTATTTACAAACAAAAAAGTATATAAGTATTGTATCAGTTATCTGGTTCCCATAGTACAAGCTATGCTTAGTTTGGGACTAGATGGCGCTGTGTGAAATGTCCACACATATTTATTATTTACTAGCTGCGCCCCGCGGCTTCGCCCGCGGAGATACTGATCTGCACCCCTATTCCCAACCCATCGTAAACACGGGAAGGCCCTATGGTTAGTGATTAAGAGATAAAAAATAGCCCCAGCGAACAGAGCAACCACGAAAATAAACACCAACTCTTACCTCAGATCACCTTCACTACAAACTGACTCTCGCGGGCAGCTTGCGGCCCAGCGAACAGAGCGATAACTTTCAGATTTATATATTATTAATAAGATTACCCGCGACTACATCTGCTCTTACCACTGCTAACTTTAACCACAGGTTACCTGCACTGCAGTGGTTGCCTTTACTACAAACTGTCCCTCGCGGACCGCTTGCGGCCCAGCGAACAGAGAAACCTCGAAAAAAAAAACGCCTTTTAGCAGCGGTTGCCTTCACTATAAACCGTCCCTCGCGGGCCGCTTGCGGCCCAGCGAACAGAGCAACCTCGAAAAAAAAAAACGACACCTTTTATGACAGGGCACCTTCAGCTACAAAGACACTCTCGCGGGCCGCTTGCGGCCCAGCGAACAGAGCACCCTCGAAAAAAAAAAACGCCAAATTTTATGACAGAGCACCTTCAGCTACAAAGTCACTCTCGCGGGACGCTTGCGGCCCAGCGAACAGAGTACCCTCAAAAAAAAAAACAACAGCTTTTAGCAATGGTTGCCTTCACTACAAACTGTCCCTCGCGGGCCGCTTGCGGCCCAGCGAACAGAGCAACCTCGAAAAAAAAATGACACCTTTTATGACAGGGCACCTTCAGCTACAAAAACACTCTCGCGGGCCGCTTGCGGCCCAGCAAACAGAGCACCCTAGAAAAAAAAAACGCCAACTTTTATGACAGAGCACCTTCAGCTACAAAGTCACTCTCGCGGGTCGCTTGCGGCCCAGCGAACAGAGTACCCTCAAAAAAAAAACGCCATCTTTTATGACAGGTCACTTTCGGCTTCTAAGTCACTCTCGCGGGCCGCTTGCGGCCCAGCGAACAGAGCACCCTTGAAAAAAAAACGCCAACTTTTATAACAGGGCACCTTCAGCTACAAAGACACTCTCGCGGGCCGCTTGCGGCCCAGCGAACAGAGCATCCTCGAAAAAAAAAACGACACCTTTTAGCAGTGGTGGCCTTCACTACAAACTGTCCCTCGCGGGCCACTTGCGGCCCAGCGAACAGAGCAACCTCGAAAAAAAAAACGACGCTTTTTAGCGGTGGTTGCCTTCACTACAAAGTGCCTCTTGCGGGCCGCTTACGGTAGACAGCTATCATGTTATTAAATATTATCCAAATTAGCTTAATTATAGAAGAAGAGAAGTTGCGTGACAGGTAATGTTAGCCTACAAAAACCATCCATTTATCTGGGATGGGGAAAAAATCATTTTTAGCATATGGTTGCTGCTCCTAATTTTAGTAACTTTCGTCAATTTTGGTTGCGTAAGTAATGTCGAAGTTAAGTGATTATGCTATCCCACGAGATCTATTTAAGTGTCCGGAATAATAAATTTTGTCCTTCAGTATATAATATTACAGACATATTTAAATTAATTTAATGAAAATTCATTGACGAAGTTAAGTTTGTAAAGCTTTCCTGCGGGAACGGGTTATTTTTTCGGGATTAAAAGTATCCTATGTGTTAATCCAGTATATAAGCTATCTCTATTCCAAATTTCATCCAAATCCGTCCAGCCGTTACGACGTGAAGAGGGAACAAACACACACACACACACACACACACACAAACACAAACTTTCGCCTTTATAATATTAGTGTGATGTGATGGCACCCACAATATACAACGAAGTGCCTAAATGTATAAAAAAATCAGACACATTTAAGATAAAATTGAAACAAATGTTGACAGAAAAATGTTATTATGATATTAATGATTTTTTGAATGACAAAACATGTAAGTAGGTTATTATTTATTTATACTATACTTGTGTTTTTTTTTGTTGTTGTATGATTTGTGCATTTGGATTTTAGTTAAGCTGACATTTTATTCTTATTTCATTTATGTTATTACAAATTTAATATTTTAATTATTTCATTTTTATCTTTTCTTATTTATATTACGAGACAGCAGTTCATGCTCTGACAATCATTTGTACGCCTATCCCTGCAGGCAACACATTGTGGACTAAAAATCACCATAACACCAATGCATGTATTTTTGTAAATGTATTTACTCATGTTCAAACAAATAAAATTATCTTTATCTTTATCTTTATACCTAGGGTTCGCTTTACCCTTTGGGTACGGAACTCTGACAATAACTAACTATGGCACTAAACACTGAATTTATTTGTAACCTGTTTATCATCGGATGTCTTCAACCCATGAGAGTAGAAGTAACAAGAAATAGGGAGAAAAAATAATTGGCCAAGACTTTATAAGCTGAAGCACGCAAAGCGATAAATCTGGTAATAATTAAATCGTCAAATCAAACGTAAACATTAAAAAAGTGAGTATGAACCATCTCCGCCTTGACCGACATGAATCGGCAATTAAATTTTTAATCAACCGATAAGTTCCCATGCAAACAATAAAGTATTTTTGCCGCTTCTTTGTTGTTATCTAAACGATTGGGTTTTTGCAACGGTCACTGACCTTGCTGACGAAAACGAAAACTTGCATGACCAGTCGAAGACGACCAGGACATGAATATACAATATTTTAGAGAGAGAGAGAGAGAGAGTGGAAGATTGAGATAAAATAAAGTAACTCATGTAAAATACCTAGCTTAGCCTAAAGTGTTTCCTACGAGATAAGATCCGAAATGAGGAGATCCGCAGGAGAACAAAAGTGACCGATATAGCTCTTAGGATTAGCAAGTTGATATGGTAATGGGCAGGCCACATCGCTCGAAGAACTGACAACCGATGGGGGAAAAAGGTTCTCGAGTGGTGATCACGAACCGGAAGACGCAGTGTAGGCCGGCCCCCTACTAGGTGGACCGACCTGGTGAAAGCCGCGGGGAGCCAATGGATCCAGAAGGCAAGCGACCGCTCGAGGTGGCGCTCCCTGGGGGAGGCCTATGTTCAGCAGTGGACGTCTTCTGGCTGTTAATGATGATGATGATGAAAATACCTAGCTTTTAATTATTTGAACACTTAGCTAGTTTTTCCTTGACCTATTTTATTACTGTTCTGTTTTTTGAACTGTTTAAGCTAAAATTATCATGGAAATGCCTACCCGTTTTCTTCATAAATAAATCAGCTGACAACACGGGATGAGTAATTTTATTGCTATGTTAATAAGTTGTGTTGTAAAGTCAAAGATGCGACCGCATCGGTCCCACGGTGGGCGCTTCCTCGTAAGCGTGAAATATCAAAACTGCATTATGCAACCTGTGTGTATAATAATATTACTTTTACAATGACCAGATACTATTACCATATGCGGATACATCCGATATAATTATACCGTAACCGATAGGAAGTAGAAAGGTAGCCTATATTCGCAGAATATTTTTGAATTTTATAGATCGACCCAACAAAAATATCCGTTATAATATTATATCCATTATAGGGCAGATTGTCTCCGCATCAGCCTGTGGCATTATATGCCTGTGGGCTGTAGGTCCCGCAGGTACCACAGCAAACACGGCGCGCGTTGGGGCCGGGTCCTAAACTAAAGGTTGGGTCCATTCGCGTACGCTTTGTCACGTCCTAGATTGCGCTTACGGGATGTATGTCCAAACGTTATGATTAACTTTCCACAGTTCATTGAGCATCACATTCCAATAAAAAAAAATTGCGACCGTAAGCTAACCCTTTCAGGACTTCAAGAGATATAAGACAAGGGTAGTATAATCCGAAAAAGAAACATCAATTAAAAAATATTGTTATTTAATTTTAAGTATAAGGTAACTGCATGTCCAATTCATAATTTAAAGTTAAATTCTATTACCATCTACAAAATAAGTAACCCAGCATTATAAACCATCCTTAGCGAGAAAGAGTCAACCGAGAATTTACATATACTTATGAGTGTAATTTGTCGCAATAAAATTAATTAGCGGTACAAAGTAGAGTTCAGAATTTCAAAAACAGCCCAATTTTATTGTTTCTATTTGAGGCTACTTGGGGCAGCAGAACACAATGTAAATATTCTCAATGATTCTCGATTACTTCTGCATGGTTAACTTTGATTGTAAATACCGACATTGGATATTTGGCAGAATCTCCCAAACCGATAGGCCAAACCCATCTGGGTTTACGATCGGCTATTAGCGTTACATAACTATTCTCGTATTAATATTTCTGTGAATAGATATACGCGGTGCATAAACCTGGCTATTTATGAATAGTTATATTCTCCGTTATAGTTTATTTGTACCGCCATGTTTACAGTTCGTTTCAGATCTATTCAGAGAGGCATGGAGACGTCAGTAGGCATGTGTTCTTGATAGAAATATGTAATATGCGTACGTTCATTATGTTGTTTATTTATTTGCTGTAATATTTGTAGCAATGCAATGACCACTTCGTTAAAACTTTTGTCTGACTGGTGGCTAAGAACACTTCAATAATTTTAGTTTCTGTTTGAATTTATTCTGTTTTTATTAAAGCGCTTATACGTGACTATGTGGGCCCCAACGAAGGATGTTTCGTACACTTTTGCCAAACGATAGGTAGTCGAAATAACCATTAAGTTTTTAATATCGAAAGATTACAATTTTTGATGTTTGATGGGGAAGAAAGGTTCTCGAGTGGCGACCACGAACCGGAAGACGCAGCGTAGGCCGGCCTCCCGCTAGGTGGACCGACAACCTGTTGAAAGCCGTGGGGAGCCGATGGATGCAAGAGGCAAGCAGGCGCTCTAAGTAGCGTTCTTTCGGGGAAGCCTATGTTCAGCAGTGAACGTCTTCAGGCTGACGAAGATGATGATTATGATGACCATTTTTGACATGAAAATGGCAGTGGTGTGTTGTGAAACCATCATCCTACCATCGGCATCGACCTCTATTATTACTGTAGCAACTCATTAAGCGTCAGTCGAAATAAGGCCATTTTTAATTTTAGCTGGTTATTTTTCTTATCAACGTTTTATTTTAATACCTAATAAATTATTTGATTAAGTCATCGTGGTCTACTTTAAGTAAATAATAGAATTGCAATTACCACGCTTCTCACCCTTTATCGTAGGAGTGATAAACTGACTTTCACATAGTTGTGGGAAGTGCACGAATTCCGTACAGTCAGCGTAAACAAAGCAAAACCATGCTCGAAAGTAAAAATTGTGCCGAACGCATAGATTTATATATCAGGATATGCCCGAAGGAACATTTTATTTTGTCAAAATGGCGTGGGAAAAGTCAGCGCCATCTATTAGATTTCGCGTGAGCTACGACAAATTGAGAAAATTAGGTGCCTATCGCTGCCATGATGTCCGTCAATGTTGATGTTTACAATGATTATTCCAAATATAAATTCGATTATTTTGTTACAAAACAGAGTGTAATATTGAAAATATTGAATTACTTGAGGTAAGAAACTTGGTCTTTCTTTTTACTGCACTTTAGAGTATAGATTGTGCAACCCTTCACAATACAACTTGGCATATTATGTTTGTGACATTCGACCGATGCCTTCTAACTTCCATCACAGACTGAGCGCTAGTGGATGCCAATCTGTGAAATTGGCTCCCACTTTGAAGCGACCTATAACTAGTCATTAGGCCTGTCCTTAATATATATGTCTATGGCCGAACGCCTAAATCTGTAAACCCGTATTACCGAAACAAATTCTTAGACATCATTATCATTATAAACATGTGGACAATTCACACATCGCCATCTAGCCCCAAACTAAGCATAGCTTGTAATATGGGAACCAGATAACTGATACAATACTTATATACTTTTTTGTTTGTAAATACATACATAGAATACCATATTATAACACCCAGACGCAGAACAAACATCTATGTTCATCACACAAATGTTTGTCCTGGGTAGGAATCGAACCCACAGCCCTCAGTCCAGGAGGCAGAGATACTACCAACTGAGCTATCAGGCCCGTCAATTATCAAAACAAATTACAACAGTCATAGAATATAGATTACGGTCAAGGACCTTTCCTCCTCCCTTCTATGCGTATATTGTTTCGTTCACTAAGTACGAGTTGCAAAGCGTGCAGACTGTACCCTTATACTATCATTTATTCTGTGACTGTACATCCAATCTCACGCAAGCGGTCGCAAGTTCGCAACCTTTAGCTGTGCCGTCTCCTAAGCTTCCTGGTACCCTGGTACTTTACTGAGGAGTAACCAGATATCTATGGCCTTTCTAATTAATTGTGGATTGTTTACTCTGTTATGGCTAATAAATCTTTCAGTTAGTCATGGTTTCTTATTTTCCATTACAATTTGTGGGTATTGCAGTTTGCAGTGATTATTTTCACTGAGGTGGTGGTGTGGTGTTTCCCTGCGAGATAAGATCTAATCTGAGGAAATCTGCAGGAGACTTTAAGTCACCGATATTTAGGAAATTAAAGTGGGAGAGGGCAGGCCACATCGCTCGTAGAATTGACAACCGATGGGGAAGAAAAGATCTCAAGTGGCGACCACGGACCGGAAGACGCAGCGGAGGTCGCCCCCCTCTCTAGGTGGACCGACGATCTGGTGAAAACCACGGGGAGCCGATGGATTCAGGAGGCGTGCAGCCGCTCAAAGTGGCACTCCCTGGGAGAGGCCTATGTTCAGCAGTAGACGTCTTCAAGCTGTTAATGACGATGAAGTTTGTATGTAGGCAGGCAGGTTAGTATATAAAAGCAATAGGTGCATAGGTACCGTCAGCTACAAAGTAATTTAGGTATAGGTTAAAATAATAATTGTTTGATTCACTCAGGTTTATCTTACTGCTTTACCCATACGACTGTCAATTTGAAATAGCTAACTAATGATACCTCTCAACAACTTATGAAATATACTGATTTTTTCAACAAATATTTTGCTACAATTTTGAACCGTATTACCAGAGACATAAAGATGATATTTATAACCGTTTACAGACGTGTGTAAACGTTTATCACCCGCTTCTACTTTCTACGCGATATAAAGTAAAAGTGGAGGAACTTGCTCATTGCGCCGCGTGTCACACCGAATTGTAACATTTGCTTATTTTTCCAAGTAAGTTGATGTGACTGCTCATTTATTCTATAATTCTATTTTTTGTTCGTAGGCTTAAAAATATCTGCCTTTCAGAGCTTCGGTGACGATGCGTAATGGAATGATCTGAGATTAGGAGTGTGTTATAATTATCTTAGAAACAACAAATCATTCTGAAAAATATGTATAGTTTAGCTTTATACCGAGTAGTGTGTTGGACGAGTCAAGTGACTGGGTATAATGTAAGCTTTATGTAATCATCATCATCATCAACAGCCTGAAGACTTCTGCTGCTGAACATATGCTCCCCCAGAGAGCGCCACTTTGAGTGGCTGCTCGCCTCCTACATCCATTGGCTCCCCGCGGCAGTAAACAGATCGTTGGTCCACCTAGTGGGGGCCGGCCTACC
Organism: Ennomos erosarius; assembly: GCA_963580505.1. Taxonomy (NCBI): domain Eukaryota; kingdom Metazoa; phylum Arthropoda; class Insecta; order Lepidoptera; family Geometridae; genus Ennomos; species Ennomos erosarius. The sequence goes on from OY756998.1 coordinate 279,810, forward strand.
GGTCTTCCGGTTCGTCGTCGCCACGAGCTGTAATGATTATGTGAAGTTTCTTTTGCAATCCATCGCTATCGCTCTATTGGACATGTAATCTACTATTTCTTGATTTTACCTCATTCACTAAAGAAAAATTGTAGAATTCAGTACAATCAAAACTTCTCAATCATAAATTACATTTCGGTGTAAATGCGGTCATTTATGAAGCATTCATCAGTCTCCGCGAGCAACGAGTGTATCACTAAGACGGGATTGGTCCATAATGAGCGAATTAAACGATACTTTAGCATTTTACACTTTCTACACGTTTCCAATAGTTTATCTTTTTGTGTGTAAATTTATTAAGTATCTTTTAACGAGCAAATTATTTCCTTTCAATGCTCTTTGCAACTTTTTACTTTACTTTTATTTATTTTTCTAATATTTGTAGTACCGATAGTAAAGTACACTACTGTAGAGTAAATTGTTACTATTAAATATATTATGTTATGCGCAATCATTTTGAATCAATAAATTAATGAATACGCCCAACGATCACATACATAGATCCTGGACCATAACAAGGATTCTCTGTATCTAGGGACACCTACGAGTACCATGGTCCCACAACACATAACAAGTATTTGAGTTTTTTTTTCTTGTGCACAACACTTGTCTTGTTGCGGGAATCGAACTCGCCACCTCCGGGCTATGAGCCTACCTGACAACCATCACACCACGGAGGATGTCTAAAGTCTAAAAATAAGATTTGTCAAGTTTAGCTCTAAAATATCTACACATATCCGGCATGTAGCTTTAGTAAATGTTTAATGATGCAAGCTAATACAATAGCCATTGTGAATTTGTGTGTGTGTGTTCCCATACGGAGTTTCTAGAGATGAGAAAGTAGCTTTCGTGAACAGTATTAGCATTGCATCGGTTGATCTTAGCCATCTTAGAAATTATAATCTCTAAGGTATTACGTACATACGTTGTGCCTTATACCGATGACAAAATAGTTGGACGAGAGCCATACTTCATCACAGTCCACAGACTGAACGTCCACTGCTGAACATAGGCCTCCCTCACAGAGTGCTGCTTTGAGCAGCTACTCGTCTCCTGCATCCATCGGCTCCCCGTTCTAGTGGAGGGCTGGTCTACGCTGCGTCTTCCAAGGAACCTCTTCGTGAACTCCAAACTGTACCTACTCGTTTGGCGTCGTAATCTTTAGACTCTAATCTCAAAACACCTGATACGCCAAAACGACTAAATCTCTAATTGTTTTACTGTCGAGCGAGATGACTAAAATTCATTATCTTATTTTCAAAACACCTGATACTCAAGAGACTTGATTGCTGATACGTCTCAATGCCAAAATTGTTATAGTCATAAAACGTCTGAAACTCACAATAACTACCGATTTGGTTTTGGCGGGAACGCGGAAAAGTTCACGTCGACGTGATTTTTCGTGTTGCTTCCAAAACTCCATAGAAGCTTCTAGTAAAGTTGCCACCACTTTGCTGGACTTTGACTACCTGACTTAGACTGGACTATGACTAGGACATGACTTTGCGTTAAATATTTTATAACACGATGAACATATAATACTTGACACTGGCTAAATACACTATGTGTGGAGCCAAAATATAACAAAAAAAAAACTACCGATTTGGTCAAATTTTATCTTTTTAAATATTATTTAACCGACTGTACCTCATGAGAACTTCAATACTAAAATTTTATCCTGCAGGAAACGATTATGTCGGATTTATTTCTATCATTACCATACTAAACATGGTCTGGTTTTTTAAGTTTTGGTCTAAGTAGCCAAATATAATAATTATGTTTATGTTCTGCTTTTTATATTCGGTATTTGATCGATTTCGATTGCAGAGAAGTTGGTTATTTGGGATTTTGATAACAAGTAGGTACTTGTTTAACGTTGGTCTCGTAAAATTAAAATTGCACCAATTGAAAATCAATGTCATTAAACAATCCAATGGCCCTCACTTCCAACAGTCGTATTAAATACTTGATAACAAAAAGAGGCTAATTTAACGAAGTAAGATCATTTAATCCCACGGTTGACCGGTCGTCAGTTAATCTACTGCGACAATCGCTTCCTCCTGACCGGAGTCTTCATGGCAAGGTCAAGACCAACGTTATGCCATTTTACTGCCTGCCTGTAGAGTTGAGGTTAGCTTTGGTTTTGCCAGAATAATTATGATGCCAAATATTTGAACGGATAAGCAGGATTGGCGATAGCCAAACGTGGCAGAGGTTACACACGACTCCTTTCTTTATTTCTAAATCTTTTTGACTTGGGACTTCGCTAGATTTTTTGAGACTGCAGGACTGGATCACTTTTCTAGATTCTACAATAATTGCCTTCAAGGTGATTTTGAGGTATGTTAAAATATAGAATAGTAAAATAGTGCCTATCGTGGTGACTTACTTAAAACTAACTTAAACTTAACTTACTTGAAAAGGCTATTTCAGGTGTAATTACGCCTGAAATTTGAAGCCACGAGCGAGTGTCATGCGGAACTTTTTTTTTTTAAACAAGTGTTTACACAAGTTTTAAGTGACACTGCAACTATTATGGGTGGCCGTGTCGCTTAACATTAGGTGAGCGACTAGGTGACGGATTCATGCTCATAAAAAAATACGAGCCGTCTGGCAACAATAATTTTAGTTACACCTGAAAACATCCTCACTGCAATTATGGAAAGGCCGGATTTCGTATATTGTCCGGATTATAATCTCATCTCTACTTACTTGCTAATTGTGGTATTCGTAAGGTCAACTTCCATTTTCGTCCACACATTGACCTAGTACGTAAGGGCGTCGTTACATATACGTGACCATAACATTAATGATAAGGCTCGGTCATCAAGGGTGACCAGATCCTTAGCGAGAGCTGAGCTTGTAGCTTTAATTGATATTACATAAAAGTTAATTTTATTCAACGTCGTTTACATACAATTATAATTTAATTGGGTCAGTGTATTTTGAAGCCGATAGATAACATTTTATGCTGTCCAAAATCATTGAAGCATCTCTGTTTTTTTCAGGATTATTATTAATTATATGGTTTTTACCAGTTAAGTATGGATTTACGTTTGACCACCAACTCGCCAGATGAAACATTAGTGAGTAGATATAGATACGTCCTTTGTAGAAGAGATAAAGTTAAGGCGGAAGTATTAAACGGTTGAACCGTGCCTTGATGGTATAATTTTTTCCTTCCTTAATCATGAGTTTATTATTAGCACAGATTTTATTAGCACAGTATTTAGTAAATGACAACCGATGGGGAAGAAAGGTTCTCGAGTGGCGACCACGAACCGGAAGGCGCAGCGTAGGCAGACGCTAAAAATTTTCACGCTAATAAACATAATTATTGTGTAGTTTAGTTAACAAACGGTTATTATACAAAAGAGATTAGAAATAGAAGTGGCGCGTCAATTTTAAAACACTAGGTTCTTCACAAGCCCCTTGAAAAACCCAGGACTTTAACAGGACGCTTGAAAATCCCAGGACGATACTTAAAAACTATCCAGGACAGCCCAGGACACCCCAAAAAACAGGACACGTCCTGGGAAAACAGGACGGACGGCAACCTTAAAATAGGCTCCCGTTCGACATCACCACACTCGAAAAAGAATGCTGTGATCTACGTTGAAGATAATTTCCCCATGGGATGTTTATTCAACTTTTAATTACCGTGAGGCACGTTGAATCAATACATTACTTATACAATATACATGTACCCTCACCGTGCCATTTCTTGTACCGGTATAGTAGGTACCTACCAGCGTAATACAATCAGACACCGACCCTGCCAGCGAGGTTGACGTAGGTACGTCCCGTAGCACCTTTTCCATAAAGTCCAACCAGTGGACGTAGTCTTTTCGATCCGCATCACACGATAACAGCCCAAGCAGAGGCCGCCTCACTGATCCACACTCCAGCTCAGCTGTAAAGATCGGCCGAAGAGAGACTTGTAGACTTAGCCCTACTTCAAAAAAGCTACCTACAATATACCACGTTTGCTTTGACGTACGAGGGCTTTCATCCCACCAATGGACAAATATACCTACCCATGTGAAACAGCATTGTCAGAGTGAAATCGTTGCTCTGAGAAATCCCGCACTTTTCAAGATAGCTGTGATTGTTTCCGCGTCGTTGCTATTATAATTTTAATTTTACTGCGTTTAATTTCACAGGAAAACAATGTGTAGACAGAGCACGCAAACCAAATCTTGGGAGAGCATCTTGAACTGGCAATGAACAAGTCCGACAACACTGCTTTGTGTGTAATTTATGCTGTATAGTATAACATCTGATTGGTTGTCCTGCAGCCAGCTTATAATATTGTCAAGCACTGGGGGCCTGCCGCCTACCACAACCTCTTATCGCATTATTACTTCAATCCTTCTTCAATCATACATCGAAAAATTATGCTGTAATGTTGCTGAGGCAGAGCAGTTTTGATGACATCACGTTTCATCGTTCACTCAAATACATCATGTTGACACCGACGTGCGACAGTGATAACGCTATATAAAAATGTGTACGTCTCGTTCTCATGCAGGAATACTTTGTAAGTTCATGGTACAAGCTCAAACAATATTGTTGAAACATTACTGTCAAGAACCATGTTGGTTTTGTATTAGTTTGTGGTAAGGCCCCTGATCTCTATTATACAAGTACGCTGGATAGACGATATCGTACAAAAAAATAAGAATTTCTTGTGCTGATTTGTAGCGCCACGCCGAGTGTCCAGAGAACTATAACTTGAGAATCCATCGCGTTGATTGGTTGCTTTGAAAGTGTGAATTCTGTGATTGGTTGGCTAATTACTAATTCAAGTTTCAAGAACTATCATGATGAGTTTTGGCGGGAACACGGAAAAGTTCACGTCGTTGCATTGTATTATTTCTCAAAACTTGTGCTTTTTCCAGTGTTAATGTTTAAAATTGATGGCGTTTTACGCATTAAGTGCTGAATTATGAGCAGGAGTGTGGGCAAGTGATATAATGTGGTGAAACGTGATGTTCCGTGTTGCGGTCAAAATTCCATAGAAGATGGAGAGGACTGCGCCATCTGCTCGACAATATCACATGATGCCGTACAAGTCAGCCAGCAGGCGGCCGGCCGTAGAAACAGTGCAGGGGTACCAGTATTTCCATCCGGTTATTTCATGATGAATAGGCTTGTGTCTTGCAATTTTTTTATTGCATATTTTAATAATATTCCTCAAAACATGAACAGTCGTGAAAACAAAAATTCAATATCTCAAAAAATTACAAAGTTACAAGCATTTTAAAATACAGGGAACTGAACTCCTCAAATTCAACATATCCTCTACATGGATCCCAAGTGTATGCAAAGCAAATACATTCAAAAATGTCCAATCTCGATCAGTCATATTATCTCGACCGCTCGCCTAGTTTCGCACTCGGAAGTGCACCAGATATTATGTAAAACAACTTCTCACGAACGTCGCTACAAGTCTACTATAATCCATTCTGTGGTCTAGTTAAAGCTTTTGACACATGCGGAATAGAGATCCAAGTCATAGGGTGGAGCGTGTGAAATGTGCTGAATGGCGTAAAAGAACAAATGCAAAGTTTTGCTAAACAATTGCGCTTAATTTGATTACATGCGTTGTTTGTTGTTAAATAACTGTAATAAAAAATTGCTTAATAAGATCGGATGAGTGCTGTTTTTGTGTGGGCCAAAATTATTGACACACATCGCGCTGCCTTAATTTGGCAGATTTGATAGAAGACGAAGAGTTTGCACTTGGTAGAAGAAGTAATCCATTTTATGGCATATTTATCCCTTTTTTAATTTTAGTTGATAGCACCCCGCTATCTCGCGTTAGTTGACACCCTATTTGACCCAAATATGGGATGGAATTTGAAATATTCATCTTCAGCTCTAGGATAGTACTTCTGTTTCATAGTTTAACTACTTTTTATAATTATTACAATAATTCGTTACAATAAATCGCTCATTCGTTTTAACGAATTATTTTAAGATATTGTTTTTAGCGCTCTCTGTTCGATTTCTCTCCTCTCCGGTGCTTCTTTTATTCGCTTTGTTGGCCAGCAATGGTGTTGAACTGTTGAATTGCTTCGTTTGGTGGTCGCAGAAAAATAGCAGCTGTGAACGTATTTGTTACGGTCCATTTTTAGTGCAACAGGTGGCTCTGCTCTATCACCTAACTTAGTACCAATTTATAACGCCTTACATGTTCTACTAGCATTGTAATTAGACTTGATGGGTGGTATTCTGTTTGACTATTCTGAACGCTTTTTCTTACAGCTTGCACCATACAAATTAATTATCGCAGTGCAAGGAAGAGCACAGTTTTTGCGACGAGTGTCACACGCTCGCGACTATTGTGTCTACCATTCATGTTACGTTCTTAGCTTAGTTTCATGATAGGGCTTTCTCTTGCATTTGTTTTAATTGTGTTTTCTGAGAATAAAGATTTTGGATTGCTAATTTGTAGGCGTTATGTCATCTAAGCCTACCTATTTAGGAAGAAGACAATGTTTTTGCCGTAACCAAATATCAAACAGTATGCTAGTAGGGGGATACCTAACGTATTAAAATCTATTACTTTTTCTTGATTTCTATTCAGGGTAATGGTCATGGTAGTTTTATTATTTAATCTGTGGTGCCATGGAGGAAATAAGATATCACTGTCGCTTGTGCTTATGAATCATGAACCTATTAATTATCTAGGCATCACTAGGTAGGTACGACACTTCCCGCCATCTAATAGTATAGACGGAGTGCTTGGGAAGTAAACAGAGCTGGGGCCGTACTGTGAGCTCTTAGCGCGATTCAAATCAGAGCGTATATTGGATCGCAATGTTTTTTTTGTATGAATATATTGACACGCGACCCAATATAGGCTCTCTTTTGAATCGCGCTTAGAACTCACAGTACGGCCCCTGTTGTCAGTATTGCTTCCTGACTTGGCTTCAACAACTGTTTTAATTACGACAACAACGAAATAACGTGCCTAAAGTTATATAATTATAGGGACTAAAGTATTTTTTCACTCTTTTTCTTCTTTTTTATTCGTTTACTGCATGCCCAAATGCCTAATAGGTTTTAGTATGAACAAAGACTTCTAAAGAGTATAAACTATTTATTATATTATGGTAGTAAGTAGTTGATTTATAGAATAAAGGCACTTCTTTATGGGAATGAAGTGATGGTAAGCGACACGGCCGCTCATAACAGTTACTCGACTCGGAACTTTACAATAATAAAATTACGTGACACTGCACTGCGCACGCCATCGACACGTCACACAGTTCAGTAATCAGATTACTACACTGCCCAGTAATAATATTTCTATACTGTAAGAGCGTTTCATTTGCCCAGTAATTTCACCAGCTACAAACCAGAACACTGCGGTTGTATTAAATTGATAATATCTGATAAATCGGCACCTATAACCTAGACGACCTGCAGGTAACAGAAAAAATCTGATGTAACTTCTATTAAGTGCATTATTTCTGTTCAATTATAGAGTCACCAAATTAGGTGTCTAACAAATAAATACACGGTTGATAAAATAACGGTTTGAATTACATATTTCAACACTATATTTCACATATTTTAAAAAACAACATGTAATGTTAGTCTTGCGTAGGTACGTACATTAAAATCAATCTTTTTGGTATCGACAGAACCTGTCCAAAATATCGAAAGTTGTTTTATGCCGCCGTCGATATATATATTATAATTATGTAATGTAAAGATGTTAATTATCGCGTGAAAGTGACGTTAGAATGTAAGCAAATCGACCCAGATTTGGCAACTTGCTGATGTAGAGTAACACGAATTATGAAAATTAAAAAATATGATTAGCCATCACCGAAGTAGGCGGAGGCTGTAATATTTCTCTTACGTTTCCCTTACGTAAGTCTTCTTCTTTTTTGTGAATGGGATTTTATCGCTTTTACGCGCTAGTTTTTTTTGCCCAGGACAATGCGAGTCAAACATGATGTATGTGATAGTTACGTTGCTAAAGGCTCTAGGTCTCGATTAGGGTCTAGATTATAAAGCCCGTTAATAGCTCGTGAACATAATTTCTCGTACAAACACGACTCACTATAGGGGGCAGGGGGCGAGGTAGCAAAACGAGACAAAGTCATACGAAATTACAAAGAACAGAGCAGGATGGAACAAAAGACACATTGGGTGTCCCGCTGATCGGTTGGTTAGTTCCAAAGACTGTCACGATGTCACTCTTAGCAATCAGCGCCAAAATGGCGAAAATCAAATGACTTCAGTCAATATTGGTCAATATAGTCCAGCGTACTAGTATAATGGAGGTCAGAGGCAAAGGTAAAGATTATACATATATGTATAACCCGTTGATAGCTCGAGACAAAGTCATACGAAGTTACAAAGGACAGAGCAGGATGGAACAAAAGACACATTGGGTGTTCCGCTTCCTCTCGTAGGATTAGCAGTTGAAATACACTACTTATTTTCGTACGAGGGGAAGTTGTATCATTGATCAACTGGATTTATAGTCAATGGCTCTAGGTGTAGGAGAGTTGAATATAACACAAACCAGCATAATATAAACCTTTGCCAATAACGCTGACATTCAAATTAAAAAAAAATAAGAATAAACTAAGAAATTGCTCGGGTGGTAGGTATTTTACACCGACGTAGGTAGGTACCATTTCCATATTATTACCTAAGTACATTGGAAAATGGAAAGTATTCAATGTACCATATTTAGTTATAATATTCTAAAACTACCGACAATAGAAAGTAATCAAAACAGACGTGCTAACAAACCAAATAATTGAATGTGTACCTACTCTTAATACTTCAAACAAAATGTTATATCGATTGTTCAATCGATTTGAAATAAATTGATAATGGGTATTGAATGAGAATCGATTGGTTTAATAGCCTTTATGTATGTGTGAAGCCTTAATATGTAATTGTTTTATTGAAACTTTTAGCGCATGATGTACATTCATTACAGTAGTTAAGCTTTGTACAAAGTCATACATCCCACGTTACTTCGAACAGAATCTATCAATATATAGCTATAGTAGGTACTCGTAGTAATTAATACAAAAGTAGCTATTCATTTAAACTATAATTTATTTAAGAGCATCATTTATTTATTTATTTATTTATTTATAAATAGCACAGCCACATCACATATATTAACTTAAAACTACACATACAAAATTAATACAAATAGGACTGATATATGTGACAAGTACGGCGTGCATAGCTTTGGCCACATGTACTCATGAAACAAAACATAAAACATATTAAAAAAAAAATCAGATACAAAATAAAAAATAAAGAAAATTACAATTTACACGGAGAACTATGCGTTTGTGAATAAATGAATATTTCACGTTTAAATACTGCAAGAGAGTTACTAAAGATATCTATGTCACTTATTTTTGTGTTATAGTCGTTGTATTCGGCAGATATTCGTGAGGTGGGACTTTGAAGACCAAGATTATATCATTCTTTTTATATATTGGGAGGTGCTCTACTGACTTTTTTTTTGTACAAAAATCAAACTCGTCGTAATGTTCCACCCTGTCAGAACTGTGGGCACATTTCATTCTACCTATAGGTTTTGTTTTTTTTTTTTTAATTTCAGTTGAGTGTTTATGGTACCTTTAGTTTAATTTTTAGGCGTCATTTAGTTGACAGATTTTTATCAACCATAGTCAGAAAAAGCGTGGAAATTCTTTAAATCATAAATCTTTAGTTTAGATTGGTATCAAGCGAACGACTACCTCAATATTTGTATAGACATAAAATATTATACTTATATCCGAGAGTATGGATCCGATAGTAGCTTTATGTGGAACTGTGCTACTGGTCGCGGTAGTACACTGTGGTGCTAAATAGTCCTCAGTCACGATATTTTAACAAGCCTTATGTTGGTAACTATAAGTAATAACTACCGTTTGTATTCGGTTGCCATTGGACGTAGTAAATAGCCTACGATTAGAGACGCCTTGTATCCACCTTTATGTTTGTAATACTTTCTTTTAAGATTTTGAATATTTATTAGGTACTTTTAAAAGTTAAAACGTATCGAATAGCTTTCATTATTTCAACCGCGGTTCAAGTATAGAAAATTACAATAAAATAAATGTTCTTAATGTTGTACAATGGACATATCTATTGTTTGCGAGGCATTTCGCTTTTAAATGAAAGTTGCCTCTCTCTTGGCATAATGTTTTAGTAGTTTGTAAACCACGGGTTTTTTTGTTACAGAACAATGACGGTGAAGAAGACGGCCCGGACGGGCGGGCTCGCCGCGCTTGTCAGCCGACAGAAGCTGCACAGCACCACGCAGCAGCTGGACATCACAGCCCTCACCAAGCACTCCTCACACCACACCTTCAACATAATTGTCGGCTTCAACGAAAAGGACCAGCTACAACTCCTCACTAAAGAAGACACATCAGATAGCGAAAAGGAAAAACTCATCAAAGATTACACAGAACTCAAAACAACCAAATGCGAAAACATTTTAGTAGATGACATTGCTAATTGTGTCAATATTGAAAACTACCCGAACTGCGAGAACACTCTAGTCTTCTACCTAACCAAAAACGCCATCAGAGAAGCTGTCGTCCTTAGATTCGAGAACGACCAAGACTTTAAAAGGATATACTTCACGTATAAATATTTTAAGATGAGGAATCGCTTGACCAAAAACACCAACAACTACACAAACACTGATAGCTTATTTTCAAAAAAGAAAACATATGACTTATTCAAGAGTAGAAAGACTAGTGTTGAGGACTATGGTCTATTGGAAAAGGGTCAGTCAGATTACGACTTTATTCAGGCTACTGACAGTGATAGAGTCACTCATATTTCTATTCAGAAGAATTTGAATACGAGATTCGATCAGCCGTTAAGTCTGATCGGACTTAGAAACGATGTAAATGAAGTTGCTGAAATCGACAGTATAATATATACTGATATAGATATACCAGCCAAACCCGACAGGAAAAGACTGTTTAGTAAGAAAGCCAAAGCGCCCCAACCTCCCGCACTTAAAGATAACCAACATAAAGTGCTCAAAGGAGAATTCGTTAGAGTGAACGTGGACAGATCTCCTGATGTAATCCCGAATGATAATAAAACTAATAAAATACCAGACATCTTGATGTTTAAAGACGCTAAGACGAAGAAGAACAGTCCGACTAGCAATTTGTGGTCGGCGAGCAATAAAGGTGAGTTTTGTATTCATAAAGCTAATAGTAATTGGTATTATTGCGTAATTGAAGATGTAGCTAACGTAATAGGAAATATTATGGACGTGAAGTTAATCAACGAAAGCAATCTGCCGTCGTTCAAAGATTGATTAGATGTCATAGTAATGATGTAACTATGGCCTTTTGAGCGAACTCTATAGGTTTCGATACAATACATAAAACAATAGTGGCTGTTTACGTCGGTGATTGCGCTAATGAGGATAGATAGATCGAATAGCTTGCACAATACGAACGCCAGTAAAAGATTTCTACTTCATAAGTCTCTATCTTTTTAAATAGTGAAGTATTATTATGAAAAAAATTTGCTACCTATTGATGCATCTATTTTCTCTGACAGCCCTAATTAAAAATTAGAAAGTAGACGTGAATATTTCTACTTTTCCAGAATGGTTTAAAAATGTAAACACAGAAAATTCCTTGTGTCTTTCACTACTGTACTTTAATCGGAAGTCAGTGGTGAAGCAATTATTACTAAATAGTACCTCAAGAACATCGTAATTAATAGCAATTTGTTTAATAGAGATGATTGTGTTTGAACCCCTTTTTTATTAATTCTCATTAGGATCACTAAGGATGCTACGTTGGTGGTCCTCAGCTATTTTGTCGCACCAAATGTTAGACGACAACAATAAAAATTATGATGACAACAACAACGTATAATTTTTTTCAATAACTACAAGAATTTTAAAATATCTATCTGCAAAGATGGATTTTACATTTTGTAATAACTTTAAAATTTTGAATTAACTATAATCCAAACATTAGTTATTATTATCGGTATTGTTTACCAGATACCCTAAAATTTACCCTAAGAGAGTTTTGGCTCTTCGTTTATTTATATAACATCTAGAGACTAGACTCTAGACTAGGTAGTAGGCGTTTGTATGATGCTTTTAGCAGCCGGACTAGCAACAAGCAAATTAAGTATTTAAATTAGATTTTGTTAATTCGATCTTGTGTAGACTTTGATTTCAACAGAGTCGACAAAACATCTCTTCTTTCATCGTATCTCAAGTACATCTTTTATCGTAGGGCCAATTCGTCAAACTGGTCTTCCAACCTCATCCACAGGTCCCTTCTTACTTTCTCCGCTCACGTACCGGCCATCGCAACATTTTAATGCAAAGCAAAATGTAAGCAAGCCAAGGCCAGCTGTTGCGTAACTCGGGTCATTCACTTGCTATTGGCTTCGACCGCTATTCGAATTGCAGATGCAACACCCGATTGTGTGAACATTGTTGTGGTATTGATGAGCTGTCTGGTTTTTTACTTATTCTTGGTACATTCTCTAGACAGCCTCCGTGGTGTGGTGGTTGAGCAGGTCGGCCGGAACCGCCTCCGGGTTATTAGCCGACCTGCAGGTTCGATTCGTGCGCCAGGACATGTATTTTGTGCACAGAAAAAAAAGCTCGAATACTTGTTCTGTGTCTGGGTATTGAGGGACCATGGTCCTCGCAGTTCCTGCGTGCCTAGATATCCTAGTTAGGGTCCAGAATCTATGTATGTGAGCGTTGGGCGTTATTTATTTACATTTGAACGTGTAGCAACTGGTTGCCCAGCTACGAAAAATCCGAAAGGAAGGGTTATGTTTTAGCATAATTATGTGTTGGTATATTTACGTTATACCTTTCTCATAATTAAATGCACAATCTACTTAACAGATTTAAATGCTCATTGATCAATCGATTCGTTAATGTAAATGATGACGAAGGCATTATTTTTGTTGTTTAGTTGTCAGCAGCCTAATACCTTCCCGTTTAGGCCACAGAGCTATGAAACAAATGACGCTTTCGCACGAAGCGTTTTTTTGCTCTGTGGTGTAGTTCATAATCCACCACACTGGCCAAGAGCGGGTGACACCACGTTCTCAGATTTTGAGACTCTTGAAAAGGCTGGTTACGTCACGTGCTTTCCTTCACTTTTATAAGAGCAAATGCAAGATACAACTGGATAAAAAGTTACACACTCTATTATCTATTACCCAGTGCGGTCCCAGCCATCTAACCAACTTCAGAGCTGAAGTTGCGTTGAAATCTAAGTGGCTATTTTATTAGCCATTGCCAAGAAAGGCAAATTAATGAGCATGAACCGTCTTTCAAGATTTCACAGATACAAATTGAATTGGCTCGTCGAAATTGGCATTTTCACGGAGTTCTCACGGAACCAATTTATCGAACAGTCGTCTCAGACTTGCGACAGACGCGGCACGACTGCGACACGACACTGTGTCGACACGACACCGGTGGGATGAGATTGCGGGAAATACTTGGGTGAAATTGAAGAGATAAGTCGAGATGAATGAGATAGAAAGTAGAGAAGGTAATACCATAGTTAAACCATAATTTTTTTGTAATCCTGAAAAACAATGTTTTGTCAATGTACAGCTTGGAATGCTTAGAATTTAAATCATTAAAAATAAGGGTTGAAAATATTTTGCACTGACGGGCGGTAAAAAAGTGAAGCAGCAAAACGTACTGAAGTGTCTACATCGCAAAATAGAAGCTGAGACTTCAGAGAAAACCAAGTACCTATGTACCTATGTTTGCCAGCCATCTGACTTGTTTCCTGAAAAGTATAACCTGACCTTGAAGAGGAACCTTCTAGATTTACGTGCCCCATCTTTGGCCACACTGCCGCTTACCATTAGGCGAGTTGATGTCTAAACGGAGACCTTACACGCTATTAAAATGTACACTGGGTACAATGACATTGAAATCATAAAATCTGTTTAACTTGCTCTATATTATATGCTAATTACCTTCATCATAAACAAAATTGTGTTTAAGCTTAATTTACTTTTCTGCTAATATAATTATATACCTAGCAGCCACTCAAGGTTTAAATTTAAAGCAAGATGAATTTGTAATTGCTAATTAAAATAGATCAAAATAATGGCTATAAATGCTAGCCTGCATTTGCCGAGCGTTGCACTGTTTTACAATGTCTTGACATAATGAAGTATTCAAGGATGCAATGCAATTTGGATAAGTGAACGATTTCTATTGTAATGCTACTCAAACTGATGCTTTTAGTGATAGTATAATGGCACCACGAACCGGAAGACACAGCGTAGGCCTCCTACTAGGTGGACCGACGATCTGGTGAAAACCGCGGGGAGCCGATGGATGCAGGAGGCGAGCAGCCGCTTGAGGTGGCGTTCCCTGTGGGAGGCCTATGGTCAGCAGTGGACGTCTACAGGCTGTTAATGATGATGATAATGGCACAAAGTGGCTAACACCTAGCTAGACTACAGCTTATTAGATGTATCGCCACCGCCATCGTCAGCAAGTCGAAGACGTCCTCTGAACATAGGCCTCCCCCAGTAGGCGCCACTTTAATCGGCTACTCGCTTCCTGCATTCATCGGCGCGGCTTTCTCCAGATCGTCAGTACACCTAGTCGTAGGCCTACGCTGCGTCTTTCGGTACGTGGTCGCCACTCGAGAACTTTTCTTCGACATCGGTTGCTGGTTCTACGAGCGATCGAAACTTGCTTCACGTTTCTGGAAAAATATCATTAAACTTGTTAAAGAAAATGATCGTTTACTTTGGATGTAATTTGATCGTACTTAACTCACGGACGTAATGCGTAATTATACACCGAGCTTGTATGTTTATGTTTGCGCCGCAAGATAGGCAAACCGTTTAATTAGTGTTTGCAAACGTCACGTGTAAATATATTAGAGGACATCCTAGTAGGCTTCGATTGTGAAACTTAGGATAGACGTCATAGATTAGATAATGTGGAGACAATTTTACAGTACCTAAACATCTGGATGAAAACGCTAGAGGCATGCAGCCTGAGAGAGGCTCAGATATGTTCAGCAGTAGATGGCAGATGAAGACGATAATGATGATGATGAAGATGATAATGACGATGATGATGATGATGATGATGATGATGAAGCTGGGTGTTTGTCTAATGACACGACAATTGCAATATCTGTCATCTGCGCAGGGAAACCATAGAGGTTTCATTGTAATACCTGACACGCTTGAATTGTATGAGAAGTGTCAAACAAGGCGCCTCTATGTAGAGAGAAAGCGTTTTTGTTATGCTCTGTGCATCCCTCCATGGCCTATGTTCAACAGCTTCCCGGCTGATGAAGTAAATGAGTTTGTTAATCAAGATTTGGACTTAATTTTTTTTTGGATCACAGATAAATGAATATTTGTCAAAGATTTGAAAGGAAACCATAAATAAAGAAGCCTGCGGGCTTAAACAGTTTGACACCATCAGGGCTAACCACTTGCTACTAAGGAAGGAAGGAAGGTTAAATAACTATGGAGATATTACAATATCACAGACGATATAAGGATACTTGTCGCATAATAAATATAGTACTTATCTATACTTATTATTTGCTTTATGTTTAAATGTTTGCATTAAAGGTAAGGTATTACGATAAGATAAAAATTAGATAATTATGAATGATTATTAATAAGATTATGAGACAGAACGTGTTAGAAAATACATAATAATCTCTTTATGATAACAGCCAGTTGTTTGGTACTTTTTACGTAGGTATATTGATGCCAAAGAAGTTATTGTATCTAGTATCTACTGGTAATCATGTGGTTACTAACAGTTCATTCGCAATTCTTCGTAACGCATTTCTATGCTTCGTTTTTAGGTTGCCGTACCCGAGGGGTAAAGCGAACCCTATTACTAAGGTTCCACTGTTCGTCTGTCTGTCTGTCTGTCTGTCTGTCTGTCTGTCTGTCTGTCTGTCTGTCACCAGGCTGTATCTCGTGGACCGTGAAAGAAAGTTGAAATAACAACAAATACTAAAAAGCAGAATAAAACAAATATTTAAGGGCGCTCCTATACAACAAACGTGATTTTTTGCTCGTTTTATTGATAATGGTACGGAATGGTATTGATAATGCGGTCTAGGATGTAACGCGCTTGCCTAGAAGATACCTATTCACTTTCGATTTGAAGACTCCAAGATTGTAATTTTCGGGAAATACAAATGCTGGCAAAGCGTTCCACTCTTTGGTCATTTTTCATTGGCTTATTGGCTGCCCTCAAAGAATCCTTAAAGAAGCTTCCGTTAAGAATATGCTTAAGCAATGATCGAGCTACCTTACGCACTGCCATCTTAACTGGTTACCTAATCTATGAGCTCAAACAATCAAATCACATCACGTACGTCCCAAAAAGCGCAGGCGCAGCCGCGCGACTGAGCAAATTCATACTACTTGCTCAAAAACCACTTATCTTGTTTGAACTACGAAGGCCGAGCTGCTGTGGTGTTAGCTGAAACTGTTTTTACAACTTATTAAGGGTTTACGTTACGACCGAGCCGATGGATGCAGGAGGTGAGCAGCCGCTCAAAGTAGCTCTCTGGGGGAGGCCTATGTTTAGCAGTGGACATCTACGGGCTGATGATAATAGTGATGATGATGATGATGATGATGATGATGCTGATGATGATGATGGTGATGAGGGTTTACTCCATGGGAAACTTCTGCTTTCTGAGGGTTTTTTATATCTGGTCGTCTAAAATAGAACAAATTATACCAATCTAGTAAAGAGAAAAATATCATAAGCATAAGAAGACATCCGGGGACGAAATGTTTTGGCGGATGAAACCGAAAACTGCCTTTAGGATTATAAATAAAAAAAAATCACGAGTATTTTTTATCTAGTATATATTATACCGTTCAATGCAATGTACAATGCTCGGTTGTTCCCCTACAAGATAAGATCCGCAATGAGGAGATCCGCAGAACTAAAGTGACCGATATAGCTCTCAGAATTAGCAATGTAAAATGGCAATACGCAGGCCGTATCGTTTGCAGAACTGACAACCGATGGGGAAAAAAGTTCTCGAGTGGCGACTAGAGAGACGCAGTGTAGATCGGCCCTCACTAGGTGGACCAATGATCTGAACAAAGCCGCGCGGAGCCGATGGATACAGGAGGCGAGCAGCCGCTCAAAGTGGCGCACTCTGGATGTCTTCAGGCTGTTCATGGTGGATGGTGATGATGGTGATGACCATCCAAAACTATCAGACAGCTAGAGAGAACATTAAAGAAATTAAGCATCTCTAATTCACTATTAATACATAACTTTAGCTATTATATTTTTTTTTTTTTTTATGCTATAGGTAGCAAACAAGCATACGGCCCTCCTGATGGGAGGTCACCGTAGCCTAAGGACATCTGTAACACTAGACGTGCCACTGATGCGTTGCTTACCCTGTGATAATACTCTTTTGACCCTCCTTTTAAATTGCTGCATGCTGTAGCTCTGGGGAAAGACCACTGGTGGAAGCTCATTCCACATCTTACAGGTGTACGGTAAGAAAGTGCGCATAAACCGAGTCGTATGCGACTTCCACGACTCAATAATGTGTGGATGAGCTTTATTAGCCATAATTTCAATTTATTTATTAAAATTGACGACGTATCTACTGATGAATATGTGATAATATGTTATAATTGCAAATGCGTTCATATTAAATAAATTAAATAAATTAAATAAATTAAATAAATTAATTATTGTGACAGCATATTCATTGTCGACAAAATTGACTCAAATTCATGATAATTTAACCAATCCAAACATCTCAACCACGCTGCTCTAGCAACTAGTAACGTAACCACAAATCCTCAATCTGTGTCAATAGCTCTTCACAAAGGGTCGTTCGACTAAACTTTATGGCTTACCACACTAAAGAAATGGTTAAAATTTGCACATAGATGGCAAAATCACCAAGCAGTGCTAGTAGGTCCACGTTCATGAGACGTGAAAGGTATCTGATCTTTTTGTTTAACTAACAGACTCAAAAACGGCATATTCGAAACATTCAAGATGGGAGGGTCATAGTCATGGGGCTGCATTCCTCATGCAGCTCAGTATTTAGAAACTGACTCCGTAGTTATCTTTGTCTGTTCGTTACCTTTTCGCGTGTAAACCTTTGAACACGATCCTGGTGTAATTTGGTGGATCATCATCATCATTATTAACAGCTTGAAGACGTCCACTGCTGAACATAGGCCTCCCCCATGGAGCACCACTTATTACGGCTGCTCGCCTCCTGTATCCGTCTGCTCCCCGCGGTTTTCACCAGATCGTCGGTCCACCTAGTGGGGGGCCGGCCTACGGTGCGTCTTCCGGTTCGTGGTCGCCATAAACCTAACCTTTCTTCCCCATCGGTTGTCAGTTCTACGAGCGATGTGGCCTGCCCATTGCCTGATCAACTTGCTAATCCTAATAGATTTGGTGGATATGTAATTTTAATCCTAGGTATTTAGAATACTTCTTATTATCAAATTAAACTGCAGTTCACGCCAGTGTGGCCGTAGACTGCAGCTATAGTAATAATAGAATAACTGCAGCAACTTCATACAATTATTAATTTAAAAATTGCTACCTAATTGTATAGAGAGAGAGCCACTACTTGTACAGGGGGTGTTGACGCTGGTCAGTGTGGGTTGGTTTTGGTAACTTCTTGCAGCTGTGTAATGAAACCAGCTTGTTTTTTAGCCCTCGGTCGTTCTTTGGTGTTTTCGGAGAGTAAAGAGACCGTACTTAGCGGGTATTACTATAGCAAAAATAGAAATGTATCATTTACCATATCCAGCGACACTTGCTTCTATTGTACTTACTGCAGTTCTATCCTTAATTCTATGAACCGCAGTAAGTAATAACTCTTTGTTTGTGAGGGTACTCGTAAAATATAATAAATGTTACCTCATTCCAAACGCATGCTCTTAGGAAACTCATGACTTCTTATTCTTATTCAATATGGGGGCGCTAAGTCCTGCACTGACGTCCCGCTAGGGGTGTATTGTGCATTTCCCCCTGCCAGCATCTAACCGAGCCACCCCAACTCCTTAAAATAACGGAGTGTAGCTCTAGGCTGCTGGCACAACTGCTCCAGTGGCACTGATGGTGGGTGTTGGAGTAATGACGGTGAGACATTCGTAATGTCCTGAGTAGACTGTTGTGTGTCTACTCGTGTTAACATTCCTGATGTGTATCTGGCTTCCTCTGTAGCTGTGCAGTATCTCAGTACGTGTTCCACAGTCTCGTCTTCTTTCAGGCACCCTCTGCATAGGGGGCTATCCGTGGCCCCAGTCTTATACAGATGATAGTTTAAATTGCAGTGGCCAGTGATGAGGCCAACTATAAGCCTAAGATCCTGCCGTTGCAACTTTAGCAAGTCATTAGTGATCTTTCTATCAATGGTTGGAAACACGGCCTTAGCCTGTCTACAGTCCGTTTTCTTGTCCCAGATTTTCTGCTGCTCTTTTTCAGTGTGCCGACGTAGTGAGTCCCGCACTTCCATCGCTGATGGTTTGCAGAGTCCTCCCACGTCAGCATGAACTTCTTTCTTGGTTCCCTCTTTGGCAAGAAAATCTGCCCTAAGGTTACCTGGGCATGAGCTGTGGCTCTTCGTCCATCTTACTATTGCTCTACATTTATGAGACAGTTTCTGTAGAGTCGCGTGGCACTCTGCTAGAACTCTCGACCTGGTTGTGGGCCTTCTGAGTGCATAGACTGTTGCCGCGCTATCAGTGGTAAACATAAGAATTCCCTTCTCATCAGGTCGTTGCGGGACAGTTAGTACATCCGATGATAGGATTGCTCTGGCCGCCATTAACAGCCCCATGTTCTCTGCTTGAAACGCTGAGGTGTTTTTGTGCAGGGCTCTGGAATCCGAGATCCCAAGTTCCGGCGAATAATAGCCGCAACCTGCCCCTGTCTTATTTTTTGCACCGTCTGTGTACATGTTCCAAGAGGGTGAGATGCCTTCCAGAGCACTCTCCTCCGTAATCAGTTCATACCCCTTACCGTCAAGGTGTGTGCTGGCTATTTTATCAGTACCTTGATTTGCTTCTGGGATGATTGTTGCCGCTCTCTCTAAAATTCTGCTATGAGTAGTGAGAGGTGAATTGCCCTTCCACTGATTTGTGGATTTTATTCTGAGAGCTGATGCCATTGCTTCCTGCTGTATGTGCAGGTGCAAAGGAGTTAGGCCCAGAATAACGTCCAAAGCCGCAGAGGGCGTCGTTTTTGTACACCCACTGATCAGTGCGCAAGCCAATCTTTGGATTTGTTGTAGCTTTGTGATTGTTGTCACCAAATTTGTGCGAGCCCACCATACCACGCAGCCATATGTGAGAACAGGTCTCACTATGACTGTGTATAGCCATCGGCAAAGCTTCGGTTTCAGACCCCAGTCTTTGCCAACGGCTCTGGTGCTTTGCCATAAAATGTTTGTAGCTTTTGTGACAATGTGATCCAGGTGTTTTGCCCACAAAAGCTTGCTGTCTAGCCAAATACCTAGATATTTTACTTCCTTACTAAGGGTCAACTGTGTACCAAACAAAGTCGGAATTTTCAGTCCTGTTATCTTAGTTTTTCTAGTAAACAGAACCATCTCAGTCTTATGAGGGTTCACAGAGAGCCTGTGGCTTGCACACCACTTTTCGACAACCCGAAGTGCCTTCTGCATCTTATCGCAGAGGGTCGCTTCGAATAATCCGGAGACCATAATAGCTAGGTCATCAGTATAGCCTACGGTCATGATGCCATCTTTGTTTAGTAGTTGGATGAGTTCATTTGCCACCACAACCCAGAGCAGTGGTGATAGAACTCCTCCCTGCGGACAGCCTCTCGTGACAAGACACCGTGTTGCATTTGAGGTTTCAATAATTGCAGCTCTGTTTGAGAGCATGTTTTTAACCCATTTATTCACCCTGTTATCTACTCCCTGGTTATTTAGTCCGTTCTCAATACTTGAAAACGTAGTTTTATCAAAAGCACCTTCAATGTCAATAAAGGTCGCCAAACAAGACTGCTTACTCTCCAGTGCAGATTCAATCTTATGGACAACCTGGTGAAGAGCTGTCTCAGTGGATTTGCCTGATTGGTAGGCATGTTGGTTCTTGTGCACCGGATGTTCAATCAGTGGTCCACCTCTAATATATTTATCGCATAGTCTCTCTAGAGTTTTCAGTAAAAACGAGCTCAAGCTTATAGGCCTGAAAGACTTGGGATTGGTGTAGTCTGCTTTACCTGGTTTTGGTAGAAATACTACTTTGACATCTCTCCATGCATTGGGTATATACTTCCACGCAAGGCATGCCCTGAAGATGGCAATTAAGTGTGTTTTGATCTTGTTTAAACTCCATTGAAGAAGTGCTGGAAAGATTTCATCTGTTCCAGCAGCCTTGTAAGGCTTAAACGAGCTTACGGCCCACAGAAGGGCTTCTTCTGTGACTATTGAGTCTGCAAAGGCTCAGTCTCCGTGGTCCGGCTTGTGCAATATTTCTGTTTCCCACCCCCTCTCGCCGTCCATACGGCAGTCCGGGAAGTGGGTTTCTAGCAGGAGTGCAAATTGTTCCTGCTCCGATGCTGTGTAGTTGCCATCGGCTTTCTTCAGAGTGCCCAGTTTCATCTGACTATCTCTGGATAAAATTTTCCTGAGCCTTGCGGTCTCACTCTCAGATTGTATGGAGTTACTGTATTTTATCCACGAGTTGTTACGACTCTTGTTAACACTCAGTTTGAGTTTATGTCTAGCCTTCCTATAGTCTTGCCAATCTTTTTCGAGATCTGTGTTCATAGCTCTGTTAAAGTGGTGTCTTGCTATCTTTCTCAGCTTGCTGAGCTTTTTATTCCACCATTTATCTTTCCTTTCCAGTATTTTACTGTTCTCTGTTTTCAAGGGACAGGATCCTTCGTAACTTTTCTTTATGGAGTCAGTCATAGACTCGATTGTACTTTCAATTTCGTTTGGCGACAATTCTGTGGTCGTTTCAACTTTTGGTATCTCTGCCAGCGCATTCTCTAGCAATTCTCTAAAAACCGTTCCATCGGTTTTCCTGGGATTTCTATACGTGCGTGGTTTGTGCTCTCCTACTTGCAAGCTAAACCTGACCCTCCTGTGGTCCGCACAAGAAATGTCGTTCGTAGCTACGCGCCAGTCCGTTATCGTCTCTGCGATCTTGCTGGTGGCTATTGTAATATCAACTATGGTCCTTGCCCAGGACGTAACAAATGTTGGTTCTGAGCCTCGATTCAGTATGTTGAGGTCATTTCTTAGTATGAAGTCAAGGATATCCTTTCCTCTTTCGTTTGAGTCTTGACATCCCCAGACCGTACAGTGGGCGTTTGAATCACATCCTACCACACATTCCAGTTTGTTATTTGCGCAGTACTGCATTAGCTCTTCCAGTGCCGGAGGCGGTACCTCAGCTCCAATGTCCATGTATGCCGAGGCTATGACGATGGTACTAAGTTCGCCCGCCAGTCCCGTCTCCATTTTAACTACAGTGAGGTCATCCGTACTCAAATGAGTTACCAAAGACGCCTTATACGGGTTCGGCACATATATAAATGTCCGCGTTTTGTTATGTCTGGGTGGAGCAAAAACATTGCCTCGTAAGGCGTTAAAGCCACTCACCTTTCCGCGACTCAGGTACGGTTCCTGGACCAGTGCTATTGTGTTCGGTTGCTCCTCCAGGGTTCTTCGCAGAGCGGCGAAGCCTGTGATGCTGTGTTGGATGTTGGCTTGTATAATTTCAATACCAAATTTACTACTGATACCTAGCCTATGTGTGGTCCCAGCTGCCGTAGCAGTTGGTTTGTTAGTATTATGTGGATTACTACTATCGTGGGGATCCATCATTAAAGTTTTTGAGAGTTGGTGACGGTCTCACAGACCATCCTCTTTATTCTGCCATGGGGTTGACGGAGGAGGTGGCGGGCCGATCCGTGTCCATGGACGATGCCGGCGAGAAGATATTGAGGCCCATTATGTCGCCTGCAATATCCTCCTCGCCATCATCGCCCACGTCCAGCAGCCGATCCACTTCCTCCCGCGTCCACCCCATGCTCTCCGCCAGGCTTTCGTCGTCAGCTTCGGGAGTTGCCGGCACCGTCCCGCCGCTTGCTGCAGCATGAACCGTGCCCACCTCTCCCGCCGTCGCTATGCCTCCGGGTCTATATCCTCTCACTTTCACGAAAACTCTCGCCGTTATATAATGCAGGCGAAAGTTTTCGCGACGGAGATTCTCCAGATCTTCAGGTGGTATGCCCATCACCAGTATATGGTTGTAAGTACCGCCCACTGGGCGGACTTCATGGGTGAACATTTGCCACCTTTCTACCCCTACCCCCGGATTTAGAGCCACCAGGAAGTTCCTCAGTAGGTCTGGCCTCCTAGTGAGTTCCTCCCTGCCTCGTCCGAAATCCGGTATGTAGATGACCCCAGTGTGGTACCGGGGCACTTTGCTCTCGGGTACGACCATGTACCCACCCGACCCCTCCCACAGGCCCGGCAGCCTTAGGACTGTCTCGGTGAGCCAGGTGAGCGCGTAATCGTCCCGAGGTGTATATCTGACGCCACCGCGGAATAGTTTCGGCATCGACATAAACCGCGGCAGTACGGTGTCCTCCCTGCCGCCGTTGTCCAGGAAGATGCCAAGAACTGCTTCCTCGATGACCTTTCTCACTTCTATGGCACGGAGCTCGTTCATCTGCATGCGGTTCCGGTCCAGGACTACTACCTTGTAGTGTGCCTTCGCCGCTTCCGCATACGATGAGGGCCCCGCGCCATCGTTTGCCGCACTTACTGCGGGTTTGGGAAGCTTAGCAATAGGTATCGTGCAAGCAGAAGCGGTAGCTGACCCGCCTTCCAGGCGTACCTTTTTATCAGCCGCCGTGCAGCCGGTGGGCGACACCAAGTCACTGCTCCGCTGCCGCTTCGCGCCCCTAGTTGCTTCTTCTCCCGTATTTTTGTTATCATCCACGGGCACTGCGGTCCCAGCTACCCCGCCATCGGTCGCAGCGCGCCCCTTCATCCCCTTTCCCTTCCCCTTGCCTTTTGATGGGCGCGGTTGAGGTTTGGGTTCAGTCGGGGGGCGGACTGTGCACGGGGTAGCCGCATCCTTCAGTGCCACGTGTGTCCCTGTAACAGGGTGTGGGGGCAGGGAAACGCTTGCCGAAGTTGATCGCTCCTGCGGCTTGCCACCCTGTCCTCCCGTCTCGGCTTTCGCAGAGGACTGTGGATTAGGGGTTTCGGCTACATCGGCGACCAGCGCAGCGTGCGGGTCGACACGTGTCATACATGCCACGACTGACGGCGCAAGCGCCGACATGCCGGGCAAGTGTATAACGCCTTCCCGCCGCTCTCGGTAGAACTGGTCCACCAATTCGGCTTCCCGTTTCCTGCGCGCCCTCTGTTCCGTCTTTCGGTTCTTGCCGCGGTATGAGCTTTGGGGAGTGGTCAGCTTGTTAGGCTTTCCGTTACCTCGCCCGTCACCTGTATCCAACACAGCGTTTGGCGCAGCCGTGTTTTCACGCCGCTGCCTCTGCTGGTTCCTCTTCTTCAAGTTGTAGCGCGCCACGTGTCCGGGTCCGGGCTTCTGCACTGGTCCAGGTCCAGGTAGTCGCGCTGCTGCGGTCGTCATTTTCGGTCCAGTAATATCCGCGGCCGACGAGGCCTGGGACACCACCCCGCCGTCGCCTTCGGTGGCCAACTTCACACCCCCCGGCCCGGAAACCAGAGGGCGCCGGGTGCTGGCCGGATCGCATGGCGTCTTAGCATTCGATTCGGAACTCATCATAATTGTTTTTAATGGAAAAGAGGAAGAAAAGCGCTAAGGTTCTGTGGAGCAAAGATGGCTATTAGCGGGGCAAAGCAAGTGAAAAGTAGTCGCCCATTCTACTTCCCTCCCGTATTTCGCATGTTATGAGAGTGAGAGAAACCCTACTCCTACGGAAAGAACCCTACTGTCCCTCCCACTCCCTTAACATGCAGGCCATGGGCTGCCTAAAGAGGGATGCAGAGCTCGGCATACCAACGGATGAATTGAAATGCCGCGCCCCGCATCCCCCCCAAGTGCCCTCCCTCTTTGTCCGGGCTTGGGACCGGCACCATAGGTAGTTATTGTGCTGAAAGCGAAAGCAGCAGGTGGTAAGCAATGACTAGATATGGAGGCGAGGTTACTAGATATGGAGGCGAGGTTTACTAGATATGGAGGCGAGGTTACTAGATATGGAGGCGAGGTTACTAGATATGGAGGCGAGGTTACTAGATATGGAGGCGAGGTTACTAGATATGGAGGCGAGGTTACTAGATATGGAGGCGAGGTTTACTAGATATGGAGGCGAGGTTTACTAGATATGGAGGCGAGGTTACTAGATATGGAGGCGAGGTTACTCATGACTATTTAACTTCTAAGTTTGTCGTTTTGCTGTGCCAATATTTTGTAACGCTCTACCGAAGTGTCGTGTTGAGTTGGTTTGCTGGTTCATTGACTGATTCAATGTTAAAGCTTATTTATTTTGATTTATTACTATAAAATACAGCCAGGCTGAATCCATTATCATCAGCCTGAAGGAGCCCACTGCTAAACATAAGCCTTCTCTATGAGCGCCACGTTGAACAGATGCTTGCCTCTTGAATCCAGATAGACTGACATCGATCAAAATCACGCGGAGCCGATGGTCAGCCTACGTTGTGTCTTCCCATTCGTGGTCGCCACTCGAGAACCTTTCTTTCCCGTCGATGAGCTGTTCTACGAACGATGTAGCCTGTCCATTGCCATTACAACATGTAATTCTAAAGCTTATTAATTGTTAGTTTGTATTGGTAACCACAGGCTGATACAATGCATGCATCTGCAACACAGGTTATAATATTTTTACGATGTTGGTCGAAAATAAATATAGTTGAATTGATTGGCTTCATTGAAGTCGCGTTAAAAATTCACACTGCATGCCTAGTCAACAAAATATACATCACTAATCTTTTACCTTTTAGTATGAAATAGGTACTATGATTAACTAGGCTGTGCTAATATGAAGTAGGGTACAGGCTCTTCACGCAACACCGCACTGGAATGAATGTTCACGGAAGCTGCAAGTAAGCGACACTCTGGGAACAAACCTGCCCTTCATGCTCGGGTTGTGTAGCAGGTATATTGTTACCCTGGGATTGGGTTACATACGGTACTACTTTGATTTTATCGATAGGTACACCGCTATTCTTTTCAGTATTTTTCTTATGCTTAGCGATAAGTTAATGAAAATAACAAACAAACGAAAAGAATTAATCTCTGAAACAAAAGACGATTGTAGTAATTCTATGTTTAAATTAATCGTTTAAATCTGTTCTGTGGTTCAGACATTTGTTTCTGTGCCTAGTGTATAATAAGAACTTTTTGTACAATTTCGAACCTTTTTTTCGATTAACATTTAAATGAGTCTATGGGTATAGGCTAGTATGGGTGTGTCTTTTAAACCACCTTTTGAAAATAAATTAAAAAGTTTCTCAATTCCCTCGTATTCAAGTAACGCGATTCCGTCCGAGATGTCGTCATCTATGCAAAAGGGTCTGACAAGTCCGGTACTCCGCTGGCCGTATAACCTACAATTCAATTAATTAAGAAACGACAGTTTTACATTATCGACCTAATGTCGGTTAACTCAACAGTGAAACCGCATAATCTAAGGTCCGGTTTGACACATACGACATAATTACAACATACTACAGAGTATATAAAAATGATATTATCTCACTGCTGTGACGAAGATGTGTAACTCAACCGCAAATAATACATCACTCATGTGAAAGTTTTTTTGAGGCATCGTGGACCGAGTTGACTCAGTTCTTAAATTATTGTTAAAATCCTTTCCCTGTTTTCGTTTTCACAGAACAACCTCAATTTAGGATTTAGGCTTTTAGTCAACGCCATGTAAAATGTTTCTAATTATTAAATAACTATCCTGATGATTGAGTTCGCTCCTGCTTACCACTTATTATATCAAATCGTCTTGCCAATAAATACTCTAGGGTTAAGAAGCGGTCCCAGTGCAGTCCCTCAAGGTACTCTACCTTATCGCTCAAAATCTACCTAATACCATGGACACAAGCTTGTAGCTACGTTTTCACCTTGCCATTTACGAAAGGTCTACTCGCTTAAGCCATGTTTCAATTGGGTAATTCATCAAACCATTGTCGATAGTATCGGAAGCTTATTACAAGTTACCAATATAAATATTCAAATTTGATTTGTTCTAAATATTTTTTCATCATTAACAGCCTGAAGACGTCCACTGCTGAACATAGGCCTCCCCCCGGGAGCGCCACTTAGAGCGGCTGCTCGCCTCCTGCATCCATCGGCTCCCCGCGGCTTTCACTAGGTCGTCGGTCCACCTAGTGGGGGGCCGACCTACGCTGCGTCTTCCAGTTCGTGGTCGCCACTCGAGAACCTTTCTTCCCCATCGGTTGTCAGTTCTACGAGCGATGTGGCCTGCCTATTGCCATTTCAACTTGCTAATCCTAAGAGCTACATCGGTCATATAAATAGTATTGACACATAATAAAGATAATCAGCCAAGTGCGAGTTGGACTCGCGCACGAAGGGTTCCGTACATTGACTATAAATCCAGTTGACCAATGATAAGCTTCCCCTCATACGAAAATTCGTGGTGTATTACAACCGCTAATCCTTAAATTGTTCTAAATATTGCATTTTTATAATAAGTTTGAAGTAAACGTAAGCTAAACAATGTTTTTGAAATACAAACCATACAAATACTTACTCTAGTAACTAAATATAACATTTTATTTTTTGAGTGAATTGATAAATATGGGTAATTTATGATTGTACAGTAATAAATCACCCATTCCCCATCACTTAAAATAAACCTTCTATGTTTGTGAATTTCAAATATAGTTTAATAATTTCTATAAAGCACTACAACAATGCCATAAAAAGTTATGTCACTGTTTATAGCAATACTTCTTCCATCAAATATTTTTGTGATTATAGAGTCAACTTGACTTTGGCAATCAGTTTTTTAACATACCTAGATTCTATTTTGTATTACATA
Source organism: Ennomos erosarius (assembly GCA_963580505.1). Lineage (NCBI taxonomy): Eukaryota > Metazoa > Arthropoda > Insecta > Lepidoptera > Geometridae > Ennomos > Ennomos erosarius. The sequence continues at coordinate 307,966 of OY756998.1, forward strand.
GTCTGCAAAAAAAAACTGCTTGTGCAAACGCAAACACTGCAAAGTATCGAGTGCGATCAGCTAGGTCATCAACATCATTCACTGAATTGGATTTAATTCTGTCTTTCGTATGCGGAGTAGCACGGAAACGTTTACGTGGTGGACGTACCTCAAGCATACTTCAAATCAACCATCTGATGTAACTCCCTGCCCTACAGGTTACATTTCAAGTTAATTATGTAGGTACATCCACCATAATACTAGCAGATGTATTCAGTGGCCTCTATAATTTATGATAATTCTTACGATACACACAAACAACTAAGAGTTAGGAAGTATTTTGCTTGGTTATAATCATCATGTATTAATTAAACAAAAACGTGTTTAATTTACATTATCGGTGATATTAACTGGGTTTTGAAAGTTTTCTTTTTTATATTCCAGCTGCTGGCTACGAGTCTGATCGAGAGGAATGGAAGAGCAGCAGATCCCAGTTTTCTACAACGGCGTTTGACAGTCTTGCGAGACCGACTAAAATGGCAATGGCACTGACGCTCAGAAAACCGCAAAGAGTAGAGCCAGTAGTTCCACAATACTACCGTTTGCCTAACGAACCAAAGCCCATACTCACACCAGTCCCATTCAGGCCCAATAACTTCCTCCAAAGACCGCGACTGCCGTGGCCAAGCACAGAAGTTAAAAGAAATGTATTGAGCACAGATCATAGAAAGTTCACATCTTTACAGAGTTTAGAGATTCCGAAGAAGTTGAGTGAACCGAAGAAGCAACAGAACGAGACGAAAAAGAACAACTATTCAAACATATCGCACCGAATAACGGGGTTGACGAATAAGCTACGAGACTTGGGGAGCCCCAGTAATACTTTAGGAAGGTTTAAGGCGCAGTCGCACGGAGATGTGACTCATCTGAAGCCTGTGCTGAAGATGAACAGCCAAGACGGAGGGAAGCGATCGGTCGTGAGGACTTGCAGCGCTGAGCCACCAAAGAAAGTTACATTCAGCGCGTTCGCTACCGTCCAAGTCGTTTAACTTATTTAGCTCTTATGAGGATTGACTGATTATGTTACTTCTGAAGTTATTATTATTGTAACTAGAATCGGTCTTTGCTTAGCGTATATAAAAAGGCCAGGCCGGGATTTCTGTAAATAAATTTATAGTAACAAGTGTTGTAGTTACGCAATTTAACATGGACTCGCAGAGAAATTGTAACATAACATTTATGCTAGGAAACCTTGTGGAACTTCAACAATAAACCAATAATGATAAAAGGCTCCGCATAGCTCCTGATAGAAAACGTTCGCCCAAACTAACTGGACGTAGAGACTTGATATGTGAAAAGTGTCTTCTTTGCAAGTCGTAGGAGTTTACTTTGGCATTAAATTTTTGACTAAAAAAAAACCTCATTGATTATGGTAATATAGGTACATATTTCTATAATTATTATTATGTTGACAACTGATATTCGCACACTCTTTTCTAATTTCTGTAACATTGTTTCAATAAATAATTTTATCAGTACTTGGCATACACAGATAATTGAAACAAATGACGCTTAAGCGTTTTTTTTGCTCTTTTGGTAAGTAAATATTATTTTTTATACATTTTAAAAGTTTATGCTTGCGATATCAAAACCTGATCTGACAGCTTGTTCATCATACAACTTGAATCGAAAGAAAATGCTAAGTTACATCAAATATATTCTAATTCACAACAAAAGTACCCAACCTAATAATAAGGGTCATAATACAGGCGCTCAGTCAATGATAATGTTATATTTGAAATATCAATTTCAGCGTAGATTCATAACTAAGTTTCAACAAATAGATCCTTAACTAAACAGGTACATTAAAACTAAATTTATGTGTTGGTGTTATAGAAAATATTAATTGTAGACTTTGCTATCTACATAAGGGCACAAAGCAAACATACATAATTGTATTTTATTATTATGATTGTGATGCACAATAATTTTTTATACACCTACTGCGAAATGTGTTTCGGTTGAGTACAGGCCATCCTCTCTACAGATTCCACGAGTACCTAAAAGAAGAATATTATCTGAACTTATTACATTGATTATAGTACCTATCTGTTTTGTGATTATAGTCTTGGAAATGAGAGCAGTAATAGAAAAAGAAATATTTTGAAGTTGTGTTTGTAATTGATTGTAACTTAGCATTCTGCCGGTTGGCTTCACAGCTTGGTGGTTATTCTCTATGGAAACACAGATTCCACATGATACGAAACCACGCCGTTATCGTGTCGTGTTCAAATCGTGTCACAGCGTCAGATATACCTTCACTTTACATTAAAGTTATCTTTATTTTGAATAAAATATATTGTCATAAGTGGTCATATCTTTTGATGTGGTTGATGTTTCGGAACGCATCTCGGTAAAACATTTGATTTTTGACAGTTCAAATCGCGCCAATTCCAAATTCATTTCGCGTGGTTTTGTTTTCGTTTCATAGAGAATAGACTTTTGCAGATTTCTTATGTAAGACAAGGAATTCGCGTAGTTTCGAAGTAAGGAATCGATAGAGAATAAAGACCCTGGTAGCAGCCGCAATGTCGATGAGATAAAATTAGTGAAATGCCGCCAATCTTTGTGTGAGAGATTGACGCCGGTCAGTTTCAAGCATATTTTGGATGCCCGATATATACATTTTATTGTTAATTATTTATTCTGTGTGAATACATATTGTATACAGTAATAATAAACTTTGTGTTAGTTGCCCCTGCTTATTTTATCACTTTAGTTTAACTCTCAGCAGCCAGCGACTCGATATCGAACACGCATGCATTGTTATTATATTGTCATTTCAATACTGTAGGGTTACTCTTGAATTCAATCCCAATTTCACTCAAATTCTAATCCGAATCAATCACCAATTACAATGTTAAATAAATTGGTAAAAATGCAGATGGTGTAGAAATGAGTCGATTACATTTAGTTCCATATGATTCCATGGACATTTATGCCAATCGTGCGCTAGTAGCGGTTTTAAGAGTACCAAATGCCACGATTTCATCCGAAATCCCAAATTACGATTAAATTTTATTGAGTATCAAAAGTAACCCTGCTGGTATTCCAGAGGTTGATCAGCAGCTTTGTTGCGTCCACTACTGAACAGACAGACAGCCTATGGTGTGGTGGTTGGGCAGGTCGGCTCATGAAACGCGGGGTTCGATCGAGTCCCGCGACAGGATAAGTATTTGTGCACAGAAAAAAGCGTAAATACTTGTTCTGTGTGGGTGTTATGGGAGCATGGTCCTCGTAGTTCCTGTGTCCCTAGATACAGGGAATCCTAGTTAGGGTCCAGGATCTATGTATGTGATCGTTGAGCGTTATTTATGCTTATTAGCAGGCTTCCGTGATCGCTGCAGATTAATGCTGATGAGGAGAATGTTGCTGCCTATTCCCTGGATATTTCACCCCGTCATCGCCGCCCAAGACACGTCTTGAGCGACCCGGAAGATCCTATAGCAGCCGTTGTTTCGGCTGCGCTAGAATCACCGGACCAGTCTAGCACTTCTGGCTATGGTACCGATTTCGGCACCGGTATAGGATACCAGCGTAACACAATCAGGCACCGACCCCACCGGCGAGGTCGACGTACCCCCCGTAGGTTAGCTAGAACGGTCGCGACTTTCCATAGGGTCCACTCCTCCAGCGGACGTAGCCTTCTCGATCCTCTTATCCCGGCAACAGCCCAAGCCGAGGCTCGCACCCCAGGGGTGCCCTTGAGCTAGTTGCCCCCTACTTTTGTCGGCTGGGTGCCTTAAGCGCCTGCCCTCCCGCCCGGTGACGCTTTAAAGGTCGGTAGAGACCAACAGCATTAGCCCGTTCAAATAAAAAATCACTGTATATTATTCCTATATCTGGTTCTTTCGGAATCCACGGGAAGAGATAGAGTCTTATTCTTACGCCAGGACCACTCGGGACCATCTAATAATAATTGTTTATTACGCCCTAAGTTGAGTTTTATATCCTGAAATAAAAGTGCACCCTGCATATAATATAGTGTAAAATTAGATTTATTCGCACCTTATATTCCACAGAATATTGAATTCTCTTTCTAGTTTGCATAAGTACTGTACCAAATTATTTGGTTGGGACTCTGTAATTAAGTTCTAATTGTTTGGACATAGTTATATTATTATTATGGTTGTGCTAGTCGAAATATTTCAAAAATTAATGGGGTGGTTACGTTTTTCCTTTTGTGGGATGCCAGGTTCTAAATTTTATTTGATATAAATATACTTATAGGTAAATCATAGAAATTCTATAAAGTATATATATTTTGGGGTTGAATGTATTATATTGAATGAAATTATTCAAATATTTCTCTCTGATACCTAAGCTGTGTAGGTATGCCGTTCTGAAGTTGTACATAGTTTTTTTTTGTTTAGTTTAGTTTAGTTTAGTTTGTAGATATAGTTATGTAATGTAACTAATTTTATTCAAGTCATAAATAAATTTTTATCTATTGCAATAACTTTAATCTGTAAAAAAATATTTTTAATGACTTAAAAGTACTTAACTGGTTTATGTAATTTTTAATTTGATATAATTATGTGTGGATAGCTCGTGATTTTATGTTGTTAACTATTACTTATACACATAGAAAAGATTTTGTTTTGAAAATAAAATAAATGTTTGTTTATCATAATTGACAATTTATTCCCATATTCCCAAAATTCTTTCCAAAATCTACTAAAAAATTAAGTAATACCAGCCCCCTTCTAGGTAGACCGATGATCTGGTGAAAACCGCGGGAGCCGATGGATGCAGAAGACGAGCAGCCGCTCAAGGTGGCGCTCTCTGGGGAAGGACTATGTTCAGCAGTGGACGTCTTCAGGCTGTGGATGATGATGATGATGTATCAGAAGTTTGTTAACTTATAAATAATTTCAACCCCCTTTCTTGTCCTCTATAAAGGTATTAAAAACTTTAGTAATAATGATAACAGCGGATCACAACTCGCATCACATTTAATGACTAGCCTGATAGCTCAGTTGGTAGTAGATTTGCCTTCTGAACTGTAGGCTGTGGGTTCGATTCCCACCCGGAACAAACACTTGTGTGATAAACATAGGTGCCTGTTCTGTGTCTGGGTGTTATATTGTATTCTATATATGTACTTACAAACAATAAGTGTCGCAAGTGTTTGGGGCTAGATGGCGCTGTGTGAAATGTCCAAACGTATTTATTTACTTATTTATTTTATTTTGTAATTTCTCTGATCAAACCTCATACATAGCGCATAGATAAACGTCTGATTAATGATCTTTTATGAGAGAACCCTATGTCCAGTACTTTGTGCAAGTTTTCAAATAATATCTAAATAATATCTACTAAGGTCCCAGTAGGTACCTTAATTTACTGCTAAGAGATGATAATATAATAATTATTGTAAGTAAGTATAACAAACCGAAGATAATAGTTCATTAATTTTATAATTTTTATCTTCAAATACCGAACCAATGTCAGGGTTATCAAGTAATTTATCATTCTTTATGTTTCCCACTCAAACTTGTGGTCGTAACATATGAAATGTTTATGTGAAATTATGCTCTCTCTCTATCTGGTATGGGAAGTGGGAGTGAAACAGAAAATGAAATTTCGGTTTGATTATGCGATATGAATAGTTTACGTTGTGCGATGTTGCATAACACTGTTCAGTGTTCCGAGTGTAGTCTCGCTGAAAATACGAAAAACCGGTGAGTTTACTTATCATTAAATTGAATTAAATATTTAATACTTTGGCCCAGACGCCTTTTGCACAGGTAAGCTCGCTGCTTACAAAGCTGAGTGATTGTACAGACGGCACCCCCCGGGTAATAAGCATAGACGCGATGGTGGTCGAATATTTTACTGGGGAAACCGCAGACCGGCTAGGTTGCATAAAGGCCTCTGAACATCATGAGGTCGTCGTGTACGAGGACAGGGGAGAAAACTTAAGTTATCTTAGGACTCCCACACACGACCGTATAAATGCAACAGATAGCTGGGGGCATCCCGTCCCATGTGCGACCACCATCAGTGGTTCGGAGAGAGTTCAGCAGAAAGCAGCTGCCGAGGAAGCCGCATCACGCCGGAGCGATGGTCGACAGGAAGGCCAAGGCCCAGTCTCGACTTTCCTTACGGCGTTCAGCGTAGCAGCGCAGAGCTTGTTCCGGGTCTCACCTCAAAAAGAGCCATCCCCAGAAAAGCAGTCTCCTAGGGCAGCGCCGCCACCACCGCAGGCAGCCCGGACGAGAGCCGACATGGGACAGGTTAGTCCGCCCCGTTATATCTTGGCCTTGGGGCCACCAGACCATGCCAGAAACGCATTTCTCGAGTTTCTTGCCATCACGAGAGCGACTAAGGTAGTCAATCTCAGGAACTGCGAAAACATCTTGCAGTCCTTTAGGCAGGGAAACGAAGGCCTCTTAAAGGTGAGGCTCGAGGAGGCCGATGCAGCCATATATAACAACGACACCTCCCTCGTGATCAAGGGAACGATAGAGGGTCGATATATGGCAGCATACTGTTCTGGAAGTGGTTTTGTGGCTCTAGATGAGAGCGAAACGGAGCGGACCGGAAAGCCGAAGTACGAGGCACCACCGAACGACCCCTTCGTGGTCACCGCCCGGTGTACCAAGATAATGTTAGATGATAGAATCCTAGAAATGGCTAAAACTATTGACAGGAGCCCTGGAGTCGATGCAAAGTCTTGGGAAAATTGGGAGGTACCTAAGATTCGATGGGTCAACGGGGTTCCTGGGTGTGGGAAGACAACATGGGTGGTCAGACACTTCGACGTGGACAAAGACGTGATCATCACCACAACAACTGAAGCAGCCAAAGACTTGAGGGAGAAGCTGGCGCACCGCATAGGTGACTTGGTGAAAACCAAAGTGCGCACCATGGCTTCTGTACTCGTAAATGGCATCTGAAGGGGTCAGAGCAACGTTCGCCTTATGGTAGACGAAGCTTTTATGAACCACTTTGGGGCCATTGTAATGGCTGCACGGCTGGCTGGTGCTCGCGAGGTAGTCCTTATCGGAGACGTCAACCAGTTACCTTATATCGACAGAGAGAACCTCTTCGAGCTAAGATACAATCGCCCAAACCTGGTGGCCACCCTCAACCAGGAGTTGTTATGCACACATAGGAATCCCATGGATGTCGCTTACGCGCTGAGAGAAATATACTCAGGTATATATTCCTCAGTCCCACGTGTCAAGTCCCTGGAGCAGAGAAGGTACACAGGTGCGCAAATATCCAGCACCCTCCCCAACACCCTATTCCTAGTACACACTCAGGAAGAAAAGGAGACCCTATCCAACAAGGGTTATGGCGGAGGCACGGGGTCGCGCATCCTCACCATCCATGAAGCACAGGGACTGACATACGAGTCGGTCATCGTCATCAAGACTAAGGGCAAGATGAGACTGCACGAGAGCGTTCCACACGCGGTGGTTGCAGTCTCGCGGCACACCGGGACTTTCGTTTACTACGCCGACGATGACGAAGACGCCATCAGCCGTTTCGTGTAGCGTGCGATGGCTGCATCACCAAGGGCCATCCGCGAGTACAACTTGCAGATGGCCATCAAAGATCGGAACGTGGCGGTAACAGAAGTCCTGGTTCAGGAGGAGAAGGCGAATTAACAAAGACATGTACGGGCGGGATCATTGACGGACTCAAAAGAGCCTGTCAATTATCCCGCTCGTATGAACAAAATAGTAGTAGAATGTTAATGATTATTGTGTGTACACCGGGAGCACTCACGCTCACTAAAAAGCTTCTTCTTGCGGCGGCGTCGTGCGTCGGGTCGTCCTCTTCCCTCAAAAATGGTTGAGGAGGGCGATGGCTGGCGCATGCGTCAAGCTCATGAACGGGCGCTGCTTGTGGGAGCTGGTCTGCTCGCGGTGTATGCACAAATTGGAAAATTTGAATTGGAAAAAAAAACATGAAAAAAAAATAGGTTAAGTATTTAATTGTCCTCTCGTGTATGATATTTGTTCAATAAAATAGAAAAATAAATAACAATAGATGATAAATTAACAAAGAGCACGGACCCAGGTGTCTGTGGTAAAGCAGAATTAAAAAAAAAAAATATTTAATACTTAACAAAATCATATTTTAAGCATTTTTTAAATGACTATTTAAGAAAAGTATGATTCAAAAAAGTTCAGGCGTTTGAAACCGTCAGCTCTATAACCGATTTAAAAGAGAGGACTTTCTCAATTCGGTTGTATTCCTTTTTTGTGTTTGTTATCTCAGAACTGTCATTATAAAGCAATTTGCATTGGTTCCAGGGTTTCATCAAAATCGGCCTAGGTTTTTGGTTTTTAAATCATAATGTATCCATTAGTCCATAGGCTACGGTGGCATTTAGATTTAAAAACCTAAAAGCTGGACCGATTTTGATGAAACTATGGGGCCAATCTAAATTGGTTTATAAAAAATCCGAATCCAGAGGTAACAAAACCCTACAAATAATGATTGAGAAACTGCTCTTTTTTGTATCGGTTATAGAGCTGACTGTTTTCAAACACTTGAAGTTTTTTGAATCATAGACAAGAAGAGTCAACTGGAAGGAATATGACTGTCATCCGAGTATGTATCTAATATAGGTACCTACATAACTCTGTATACAATATAGTTATGGCGATAAATTGGTTTAACGACGGATAAATGTTTAACCATTTTAACCTTAAAATTTTATCTATACTTCATGAAGGAATGGCGAGGGTATTTAATGAAAATAACTTGTTTTCAGTAACCATGTCGCTGGTAGCCCAAGCTTTCGAGTCGAGCAAGATCGTGCCGGATGTCATCCCCACAGCACCCACTGTTAATGTTGAGGTTAGTATACTACAGGATGTAATTTAATTCATTAGCATAAATTGAGCCCACGATAGTACATCATTTATAGATGATTATTAAAGAGTAAAAGTGTGTAAATGAAAATATTTTTATTAAAATTATGAAGATTGCCGCGGCGCCTAACGCAGTTGGCGCGGATGATTTTGATACATTTAAATATTTTTATACCTTGTATATGTACTAATTAAAAACATTACTACATTATTTTAATTAAATTTTGTATTATAGCATTTGATTAAGTAAGTTATTCCATTTATTGGAGTTATTATTATTACTAAACCAATGCGTTAGAATTCAAAAATTTTGGTCCACACGTGATCGGTATCAGGAGTAGGTACTTAGTTTCAAAGGATGCTAATGAATTCAATTACACCCAGTATATAGCCTCTCTAAGTTAAACGAATGTTAAAAAAGTAGGTATTTTCTTGATTTTTTATGTGAATGAATGTCGTGACGAGCTTGTCGTTCACTTTATGTTAAGCGACACGGCCGCTCATGACAGTTGCAGTGTCACTCGGAACTTTAAAATAATAAAGTTTCGCGTGACACTGCACTGCGCACGTCATCCTGACCCATCACACAGTCTAGTAATCAGATTACTACACTGTGTAATCAGGTCATAAAGTCTCATTTGCCCAGTAATTTCACTAGCTACAATGCCTTTCAACCCGGAACACAGTAGTGCTTGCACACTACTGCTTGGCGGCAGAATAACTGGCAGAGCGGTGGTACCTACCTAGACGAACTTTGCAGAAAAGTCCTACCACCTAATGAATTTGAACACAATATAGTTTTGACGCCCACATTTTACAGTCTCTCGTAACTAAGGCCAATGCAACTTGATCGAAACGTCGAGGTAAGTAAATAAATTAGGTTTTTAGCGCGATTAAGTCCTGTGTGAAACCCCAGGTGAAACATAACACTATGTATTTAGGCACTACCAGAATCTTTTTATTTATAAATCAATTTTTGATGTTACTACCAAAATTGTATTTTCATCCTACATAATGCTATTGCTGTTACAATTCTATGGTTTGGTGTATGTCAGTAACCTATTAGAATTCCTAAAATGTTTTAATATGATTTTTTTCTTTTTACTGTTCCTAGAATATTCTTTTATTCCCATTAGAATACTTACTTAGTTTGATAGCTGCTAATGGAAAGAAAAAATCTTGTTACATTACTGGTTATGTAGTAGGGTAAGAATATTTATTGTTTTAAACGTTCACGGTTTTGTAATAACGGTGACCAAAATATCGGAAAATCAGAAATAATTCTATTCACCTACTATTCAAAAAGGTAGGAATATACTTTTCTGAGTAGATAGGTAAGTTACCTGGGTATCTAACTATTCATACTCTCCATTTCTCAATAAGAAATTCCAAACCATTTGTTACAATAATTTATAACTTATCATCATTGTGTAATAGCTAATCTTTAAGTAATTAGGCTGGTACTTATCTAAATATTTATTAAAATACATACCTGTTTTTCAAAAAAATAGTAATGTTCATGCTAAATGTAATTCATAATGATAAATAATCTAAAAAACATAGATTAAAGATTACATTTTGTCGACGCGTTTGTTGATTGCAAAAACTCAACACAAAATTTGCTTTCGTGCAAACTGACTTTTAATTTGATCCCTTGTACCCATCTCTATAATTTACGTGTTTATTCGAATGTGCTCGCGGGAATAGCCTAACTAAAGACGTCCACTGCTGAACATAGGCCTCCTCCATAGAGCGGCGCGGCGGCGCTATAAGAGGCTGCTCGCCTCCTGCATTTATCGACTCCCCGCGTGTTTCACCAGATCGTCGGTCCACCTGATGTGGCCCCAGCACAAGGCTGCGTCTTCCGGTTCGTGGTCGCCACCTTTCTTCCCCATCGGTTATCAGTTCTACGAGCGATGTTGATTGCCCACTGCCATTTCAACTTGCTAATTCTAAGAGCTTCTGTTTCCTTAGCATTAAAATTAATTAGTCATGATTGATGCTGCAGCTGAAATACCCGAGCGGTGCCATCGCCTCGTTGGGCAACGAGCTCGCTCCCACGGTGGTGAAGGACCAGCCCGCTGTGTCCTTCAAGGCAGACCCTGACGCGTACTACACTCTGGTCTTCACTGGTAATACTCTTTAAGACTTTATTTATATTGTTACTATGATAAATAAATAAATATAAATATGTGTGGACATTTTCACACAGCGCCATCTAGCCCCAAACTAAGCATAGCTTGTACTATGCGAACCAGATAACTGATACAATACTTATATATTTTTTTGTTTGTAAATACATACATAGAATACAATATAACACCCAGATGCAGAACAAACATCTATGATCATCACACAAATGTTTGTCCTGGGTAGGAATCGAACCCACAGCCCTCAGTTTAGAAGGCAGGGATACTACCAACTGAGCTATCGGGCCCGCAATAATGATGATGAGACCCTCCTATCATAAGCGTTCAGTGTCGTTTTATGGGGCAGGCCTGTGTTCAGCAGTGGACGTCTCCTCGATACCTATTGATAGCTCGTGAACATAATTTCTCCTACAAATAAGCAACAAAACGAGACAGAGTCATACGAATTACAAAGAACAGAGGAGGATAGAAGAAAAAACATCAACGGGTTCCCATTTCCTCGCAAAGTTTAGTGATTGATAGATACACCACTAATTTTCGTCTAAAGGGAAGTTGTATCATTGGTGAACTGGATTTATAGTCAATGCCTATAATGTTTACCCGATGTCACCGCGCGCCGAGCGTCATCCCATCTGATGAAAGTGGCTGGTGACGCTGCTAGCTTGAACTGACACAAAGGAAGATTAATTGTTAAATACAATTCATAAATCACCATTCACCAGTATTATTTGCGGCAGAATAGAATTTAGACGAATTTGTATCCGCTATTAGTCATCAAGGCATCATAAAATAAAACAATTTATATTGGTTAAAATATGAATGTCGAAATACTGAAATGATCAAACACATAGATATTGATAAACTTTTACTCTTAGCTCTTGTTTTGTAAAATCCTGCAGCCCGCTACGTACTTATCAAGCGAGACTATAATATGGAGAGCCCTAATAGAGCACTAACATTAAGATCAGATCTGATACTAATCATTCTACAGGTTCAGCTTACAAAAATATCGAGGGCATGGATAAACAAATGGATGATACAGAATTTTTTGTTAGGTATTTGTACTTGTATGTCAAAATCAAATAAAAAAATGATCGTCACCATATTGCCCTGATCCCAAAAATGGGTCGACACATATCTGCTGTATGTCTTTTACTTCCACCTGTGTCAACCATCATCATTTCATCCTCTACCTTTTTATTAATATCTGTCCATCCATACAATCCATTTTACAACCTGTCTTTAAAAAGCGGCATACAGTAGAGCTCTATAGGAGAATCGCTTCAGCAGCGAATGTTTCCAGCTGATCGCAATACTCTGTTTCAGACCCCGACAACTACGATGGTCCCGAGCTGGTGTACCGCGAGTGGCACCACTGGCTAGTGGGCAACATCCCTGGAGGAGACGTCTCGAAAGGAGAGGTCCTCTCCGGGTACATCGGGTCCGGGCCCCCGGAAGGCACCGGCATCCACAGATACGTATACATCGTCTACAAGCAGCCCGGAAAGCTCAACTTCGATGAGAAGAGACTAACCAACAAGTGAGTTTTTTGCCCATCTTTTAACACCCGGAAGATTCCCACTGCTGAATCTGGCCTCCTTTATAAAACGCCACTATAGGGATTTACCATATTTGGCTTGGTGATCGCAAAAGATTTTAATGTACTAGTGGTTTCACTAGGTGGTAGGACTTTTCTGCAAAGTTCGTACCTACCACTACTTTGCCAGTTAGTCTGCTACCAAGCAGTAGTGTGCAAGCACTACTGTATTTCGGTTTGAACGGCACTGTAGCTAGTGAAATTACTGGGCAAATGAGACTTTATGACCTGATTACACAGTCTAGTAATCTGATTACTAGGCTGTGTGATGTCTCAGGATGACGTGCGCAGTGCAGTGTCACGCAAAACTTTTTTATTTTAAGATTTCGAGTGACACTGCATCTGTTATGGGCGGCCGTGTCCCTTAACATCAGATGAACGACTAGCTCGTCACGTCATTGATTCTCATAAAAAAAAATGTACCGAGGAGAATGCTGCTATTGATTTCCTGGATATTCTACGGTAGCCACTTCCCATCAGGAGGACAGGACAGTATGAAAATAAAGTCATAAGTAACGTAATTTGACGGGCCTGATAGCTCAGTTGGTAGTAACCCTGCCTTCTGAACTGAGGGCTGTGGGTTCGATATCTACACAGGACAAACATTTGTGTGATGAACATAGATGTTTGTTCATCATAGATGATTGTATTTTATGTATGTATTTACAAACAAAAAAGTATCTATGTATTATATGGTTCCCATAGTACAAGCTTAGTTTGGAGCTAGATGACGCTGAGTGAAATGTCTAGACATATTTATTTATTTATTTTAAAAAAATAGTTTTAAAATGTCACTTAACAATCAATACTATGTTGTCTTCCAGGTCTATCGACGGGCGTGCCTCTTTCTCCACCAAGAAATTCGCTGAGAAGTACAACCTCGGCGCCCCGGTAGCCGGCAACTTCTACCGCGCGCAGTTCGATGACTACGTACCTCTGCTTTACAAGAGCTTGGGAGTTTAACCTCTCGCATATTATTGCGGTTTAGCAGTTAATGTTTCTGAGATAGTCGTAAGCAACGTGAATAAATGTGTTAGCAGTAGAACTACCTATCTCCGATTCTCCACCTTTCTTCATCGCGTTCTTAATTTCACTGCAGAGTCTTCCATAAATATGATACGTGAAGATGAAGATGTTCTGAAATTCTTTTGTTAACTTTATGTACCTATAGTTGTTGCGATAGCGCGGAAACTAAACAATTTTTGTTGCTTATTAGGTACGTAAAATGTGGTTTAGAAGTTGCTTAATTATTTATCTTCAAAGTCTATACTAAGTATAGGTTTCTACCTAAATTATTGAGAGATAACATTTTAATTTCCTCATTTGCATGTAGTTTGGGCTATCTGTGTGGAGTATTTTATGTGATCCTTGCAGTTTATATAAACAATTTTACAGTAATGTGTAAAAAGCCAATGTTGTTATCGGTTTTATACCTACCTAATATAAAATATCACCAACCTGTCAATTGTTTTTGTTACCTATTGTTTGATACTAAACATGTAACAATTGTGCTATCTAAAACAGCCCCTGGTTCTTAAAATTGTAATGTAATTTAATTAAAAAGATTCTTATTAACTATTAACTACATTATAGAAGAAAAGTTTAACAAAAATATTAGTTGACGTTTTTTGATAGGGCTACAAAATATTTTAATATATCTGTTTCTCTCGTTTCTTTTCGTTTATTAAAACTGTTTAAAATGTTAGCTGGATCTCCAACCCCCTTAGGTACTAAATAAACACTGCATAAAAGTAGAATAGCTATAGAATCAAATATTATAGAATACTTCTCCTATGAAAGAAAGAAAGAAAGAAAGAAAGAAAGAAAGAAAATTGTTTATTCATGGCAAAAGATACAAATAAAATGAAAAAAATATACAACACATATACCTTCATATATCTTATTATATTTTTACCTATTTCAAATTTAATAGATACTTAGAAACAAACTCTCCGGTCAGTTTGGTCCACTTCTTAAATTGTCCACTTCCAAAATTGTCCTCTTCCTCATTTGTCCACTCCTACAACATCTTTATTCTAAGCTGTCATATGTCAAATCCTAATTCATTCAATCCTAAAGTATACTTAAATAAAACAAAAGTTCCCCTCTTACCCAATGCTTAAGTACATAAGTACATAGACACCTAGTACATAGATATCTATGTATACCTAGGCCCTATTCCGATTCACGCTAAAATCGATAATATCGACATTGTCGCGAATTGCCGTGAACGTGACAACGAAATCTATTGTTAACGTCATGACCGACGCCATCTTGCGAAATTGCCATCCGTGATTGGTTGTCCCGAGTCATTGACAGCGGTCAGTCATTGAGCGCAATATCTAAATCGGAACGCTGAAAAATCAACGTGAGCGCTGGGAACGCTATGAGCGATTTTAGCGTAACTCGGAATACGGGGCTAGTAAAGGGGCAAATGTGTCTTGCCTGCGTAAAGATATTAGGCGTCATTATTTATACGGGCCATTATTGTTCTTTGCCAATTACCATAATGGTCCTCGATCATAAATAACCATACTGTGGTTTTTATTAGATCCCTTTAGGAGTGGAAACAGTCACCCACGCCACAGCTAACGTAAGAAAACGACGACAGAATAGTAGATAATAGTACCACGGCGTAAGTACTATTTTCACTGTTCAACCCGCTGTTTCCTCGTGGACCTACTATTTTGTCCTACCAGTAGGTACTCACTTTTGTGCACACCCTGCAAGAAAAACAAATGCTAACTATTAGAAAAAAATACAGAATATAGTGAGCTTGAAGGAATTAAACCCAATATTCAGTCACCGCGGAGCTTTGCCTGTATTATTTGCTTCACTCACTATCCAATATCCGTCAATTTCATCACCTCTTTGGCTTAACTTACCGGACTTTGTAAATTGTAATATCGTTTATTTTTTCAATAAGTCACCCAGTCTATAAACGTACACGCATTCAAGTAGGTTGGTAGTGTTGGTACCTACCTATGTTTATAGATAAGTTTGTAGATTGGCGCAGAATATCATGTAGGTACATGAGAGTAGAAACGCCTACCTCAATATGGATGGATAAAGGGAAATGGAAAAATACTCATAATCATATTACAATGACGTTTTGTAAAATTAATTTTTACTTTCTTACACCTCTACCTTAGGGATAGTACGTCTGAAACAATATTCTGGATTCTCAATCCAGCTTTGAAATAATCATAGCCCACAGGTTTGCCTAGATGGCACTTAAGTGCATATTTTTCGATATTGAAATTTATCCGGTCACTGCAAAAAAGGTCATAATTATAAGTACCTAAGTAAACACAAATCATGTTTTATTTGAAAGAGACCAGTGTGGAACGCTTTATTTTTATGGGGTTCCCTAAAAAGTATAGACTGTATTACAATGCCTCGGCAAAGAATGTTTGTCTGGTTTGTCTTTTGAATGGAACTAGCCGGGTGATGCAGGCTAGTGCATCGTAATAGTCTCGTTAGAACTTTCGAACGGTAGTCAGACCACTGAGAAAACACCACGAACGGGATTTGAACCCGCATCCAGCCGCCACTAAAGCCGGGATATGCTTTTCTTAACTATCGTGTCACTTGACATCCTACGGGGCCGAGACGTGGGCATTACGACGTGCATTAGGAGAGGCCTATGTCCAGCAGTGGACTGATACAGGCTGATAATGATCAATTTAGGGTTTCATAGACTTTGTTATAGAGTTAATTTTGAAAATGATATCTCGAAATGAGCACAGATTTTGATTTGTTTTGTAATCAAAATGGTGGACGAAATAATAATTAGGTCATCATCATCATCATTAACAGCCTGAAGACGTCCACTGCTGAACATAGGCCTCCCCCCGGGAGCGCCACTTAGAGCGGCTGCTCGCCTCCTGCATCCATCGGCTCCCCGCGGCTTTCACTAGGTCGTCGGTCCACCTAGTGGGGGGCTGGCCTACGCTGCGTCTTCCAGTTCGTGGTCGCCACTCGAGAACCTTTCTTCCCCGTCGGTTGTCAGTTCTACGAGCGATGTGGCCTGCCCATTGCCATTTCAACTTGCTAATCCTAAGAGCTACATCGGTCACTTTAGTTCTCCTGCGGATCTCCTCATTTCGGATCTTATCTCGCAGGGAAACACCGAGCATTGCTATCTCCATAGCTCGTTGCGCGACTCTGAGCTTAGTAATGAGGCCAACAGTTAGAGACCACGTCTCGTAATAATTAGGTATCTAAAAGTAATAGGTACCGATATTCTTATTAATTGTACTTAATTGTGTATCTAAATTATTATGCTGTAGGCCTAGCACGTAAGTGTACCTTTAACGTAAGTCAGTTATATGGCATTTGATCAGCGCCCATACAGTTGACTTACGTTAACGTTACACTTACTCTCGCGTAAAGATTTATGCCAGGCCTACTGGTTACCACTAAATAAAAAGAAAATAAAATGATGCTTACAATGGTCCACAATCGTTCTCATGCTCATTTATATAAAGCAAAAAAGTGTATTTGTGAAGTTTCGTGCCCGGAGGAGGACTCGGCGGGACATACTCGGCGAGAACAGTTCCACTGGTGACGTCATCACCGGCGATGTTCGTGACGCACCAGTGAACAAACTGACTGTTTGATAAACCGGGAACATCGGTGGTGACGGCGTCCGGATCTGGATTTGAATCAATATAACTGCAATTCTAACCTGTAGGGTTACTCTTGAATACAAGCCCAATTTTACTCAAATTCTAACCCAAATCAATCCCAATTCCAATGTTAAATAATTTGGTAAAAATGCGGATGGTGTAGAAATGAGTCGGTTACATTTAGTTCCATAAAATTCCATGAACAAAGATTCCAATCGTGCGCTAGTATCGGATTTAAAAGTACAAAATGCCTCGATTTGTTCCAAATCCCAAATTACTATTGAAATCAAGTGTCAAGAGTAACCCTGGTGGTACTTTTAATGAAATAATTTTTTGCCATTGTAGTAAGTAGGACATGACGTGACCTAGCTGCAGCTACAGGGATATCCTTGGATACATGGACATTGGACACCATGTATAAAATATTTACCTACTTATACATAACCCTCGATCCGTTGTTCCACTTTTAAAATGGTCCGATACCAAAATTGGTCAATTTTGGAAATTTTTCTACCTAATAGTCCACTCCTACAACGTCTTATTTCTAGATCGTCATCCTTCAAATCCTAATTCTTCCACTTCCCAAAGTGTCCCCTTTCCACAGGAAGTGAACAAGTTTGGAAGTGGCGACTTCGGAAATTGTTCATTGCAGTGGTTTAATTTATCAAAGTAATACCCTTACCCAAAAGAAACAGCGTGAAGTTTATAGATGAAGAGTTCGTGTCCCACGAAACGCTCGGTGGCAGCACCGTCGATAGTAGGGAAATATGGTCACCAGGGTTCACTTTAATATCACCGTATATAACCTATAAAATGACCTATAATGTCGAGTCACAACACAAGTGATCCCTCACGCGGAGAATTAGGATCATTTTCATTTTAGAAGTTAGCTTTTTTGATGTTTCGAGTACTTATGCCTAAGTAGGTAGGTACTGTTACTAAAAGTGAATTTAGACAAGGTTTTTTTTCCCGTTAGAATACCAAGTTTTAGTTATGCTGGCCGTAAAACTTAACTTCAGGTGAACAACTAGCTCATCACGTCCGTCATTTTATGAACATTCAAAAGTGTCTCTTTAATCCATTTTTCATGTAGTTGCCGTGCTTGATAGCGTATAATAATAATAATAATATAGCGTAAACACTCTTTGGTGCTGGACAGTGCAATTACTCTAAAAATAAGGTTGGCACAGTGACATGAAGTAAATATTCGAGTAAAAGAAGTATTCATGAATTTTCCACAAATTAAACTCCGTCTCAGGTATAAGATGTCCCGCGGCAATAACTGGAACTAATTTTGAAAGTAAGTAATTTACGTCACTACATAATATATACCTATACCTATACAGTGCTTTATTTACTAAATAAAATCGATATTCACAAATTACTTTATATTGAAATATTGGAGAGTCTAAAATATAGAGGTCAGCAACATTATGTAGCGCGATTGCGGTGACGCGGCCGCGGGACATCTTACGTGAGACGGAGTCTA
The DNA here is from genome assembly GCA_963580505.1 of Ennomos erosarius. Classification (NCBI taxonomy): domain Eukaryota; kingdom Metazoa; phylum Arthropoda; class Insecta; order Lepidoptera; family Geometridae; genus Ennomos; species Ennomos erosarius. The sequence goes on from OY756998.1 coordinate 326,706, forward strand.
CCTTGAATTTTCAGTGCACTGGCAGCATAGAAATTAGTGAATAGAACGGTTCTTATAACAACAAAATACTTTCCACACTACCGGCTACCGGGAAAAATTTTTTGAAACATCCTAATTTTATGAACCAAAGTAACATACATTGATAATTTCACTGCCATCGTCAACGCCAAAGTCTTTCAGGAAATCGCTCACTTCATCCGTCTTCACTTCAAACAAGAACAAGGTTTGTAGTAATTGTACAGAAAATATTAAATGACAATCCATTGTAAAAGAAATGCGACTATACTGTGACAAAAGTGTACGTAATTGCCATGTGTTACTGCAAAGTCTTGTATTTATAGTCAACTCTAGAGTTACCATGAACAATTCTGGTAGACCACTGACAGTCAAGACTTGCTATTTATAGGTATAGCTTAGCGTGGCATCGCCTTGTTAGGTACCTTTTGTTCCCTTACTGCACTTCAGCTCGGGAGTTCATTTTGAGACTCTACATGAGAGTGGTATATAAGATAGATAGATTTTATTATAGGTACTGACACACAAATATTTCCACAGCGGGCTAAGTCGGCTCTTAAGGTCGTATTATTGTACCTACGGAATCTTCGCGTACTTACGTTATACTATACTTACGGTCTATTTAAAAATACAGTAACTTACTTTCTTCCTACCATAAAATACCTTTTGATAATCGATTTAGGTACATTTCAAATTTCAAACACATTATAGGAACAAACGATGATAGAACTTCAAACTGAGAAAATAGGTAGCTAGGTGTCACAGAGCACGAAAAACAAAATATGCTTAGCCCCCTGCGATTTTTTTTAATCTCTGATTCTCTGTGGTAGATATGAGGCAATGCTAAATCTATAAATTGAAATGAAACACAGTCTAAAGATTTTGTATTTGAAAAAAAGTTGTGATCAACGTACAAATTTAAAATATACAAAATAGGCATTACTATTCATATTCATATTTAATTTTGTATCATCAATTCATCACACTTGCATGTAAAGTGGGTCTTATGAGATCGTTTTAACGCTCAAAATCCAATTATTAAATAAGTACGCGTGTTTTTTCCTTATATCATTTACCTCACGCTTTTTATTACCTCATAACAATTATATGACATTATCACGATTCAGTTAAGTTTGTACTTTTCTATGTACAGGTATTATAGATATAGGTATTATGTATGAAAACCGAAGACATCCCATTTTTTAGCACTTAGGGATTTCGCCGAATAGTGAAGAAAGGTTGGCTTAGCCCCATCCAATGGTGCTAGAATGTGTCATTACCTACTTACTACCTAAATACCTAGTTCTAATACTAGATAAGTAGGTATAAATAAATATTTATATGAAACCTCATAAATAATGCACTAGTTTAATTAACAGGAGTTTTACACTCGCTGTCTGTTTTGTAAAACCCAGTGCAAGTAGGAAGGCAGATGCTTAAATATTCTGTGGCATGGGTCAAAAAAAGCATATAGAGAAATACTTAGATATAAATAAACAACAGCGTATGTTCAGCAGTGGATAGTGCGAGATCCCACAGGAATACCATCGAGTACCTCAATAGGCTATCTGTAGATCGTTAACCGACACATAAACATGTAAAAAAATTCAGGTCTGCCAATTCCGATCCTGCCGGGTCATAGTCAGGCTTGTTAATCTCATGATTAACAAGCTAATGGGGCAAAAATGTCTTGCCTTGATAAAGATATAGGCGCTATTATTTATACGAACTATTATAAATAATTTTTCTTTGCCAAGGACCATAATGATTTTAATTAATTATTCACCATAATTTACACATAATAATTATACCTACTTATTAGCGGTAATGTTAATTTCAATTAAGTATAATTTTAATTATCAGAATTTTATTACCGAGTTATGTTTATAAACAAGACGTAGATAATTTAATCACGCATGCATTATTGCATTATTTTATTTTACGTGTATATATGTTATTTTATTTTACGTGTATATATGTATACATAGGAACTGTTTTATCATAGTTCTCTCTATCAGTATAACTAAATTTAGCCGTTTTTTTTGAGGGGGGAAATGCCCTTGCACTTTCCTGCCACCACGGGGGTGATGGCAGGGGGTATGTGGGACTCGAACCCACTAAAACCCCCCCGTGATCCGTCCGCCGCCGGGACGGGGCGAGATAGGGTCGCGCTGGCATTCACTATCTGGATTGTGTACAACCTGGTGCAATTAATGTATCGTCAACATGAGTTATTGGGCACCCAAGATACAGGCTTTGCCTTCAGTTTGGGGTCCGTAGTAAATGTCTCTCTTTTACTATGTTACAGCGACACATGTCATGTTCTACTGTACTGTATCTAACTGTTCTGGAAATAAACTTATTCTTATTCTTACTTATACTGTTCGTGGCTGACTGAATATTGGTTGAACAGTGAAAAAAGTGCTTACGCCGTAGTATTATTATTATTATCTATTTTGTCAGAGTTCCTAGGTGGCGTGGGTGATGTTTCCACTCGCGTAGTTCTAATCAGATCCTAAGTGGCTTGAATAAACTATCTACTTATTTAGAAAAAGCAGGCAGGTTTTTTGCAGGTAAGTACCGCGCACTCTCTTATTATTATCTTAATCGTTAAGTCATCCATCTAGTATATAAACGTAAACACATTCAAGTAGGTTGGTACCTACCTACGTTTATAGGTACTTACATAAAATTTTGAGCCAATAGTACTCAATATGGATATAGGGAAATGGAAAATAATTACATTACAATAAGGTTTTGAAAGATTTCATTTTTAATTTATTGCACCTCTACATTAGCGATGGTAATCCCGAATCAATATCTTCTATGCTTGCTCCACCTTTGAAATAATTATAGCCCACAGGTATGCCAAGGTTGCACTTACTTGCATATTCTACGATATCGAAAATTGTTCGATCGCTGTAAAGAAAAATTAGGTAAGTATCTAAGTAAACACAAAATATCATCTTTTATTTGAAAGAGACCAGTGCAGGACTTTTTATTTTTATACGGGGTTTCCTAAGGCACAGGCCACACATAATATAAGTAAGTGCCGATCGGTCACAGTCCCATGGACACGGCGCCGCCGCGCCGGCGCGGACGCAGCGCGTTCACGGGCGCCTAAGTAACGCGTCGTAACCACGTCCGAGCAAAGATATACCGTGTGTCCTAAATTGAGCTTTATTTCCACGCATTTTGTATGAAATTTGAATGGAATAGGAAGCCGCACATGCCTTGTCTGCGCCCGACGTCTGATATGTGTGGCCTGCGCCTAAAAGTTTAGACTGTATTACAACAATGCTTCGGCAAAATATCTCAGTCTCTTGAATGGAACTAGCCGAGTGATCCAGGCTAGTGCATCGTAACAGTCTCGTTAGCACTTTCGACAGGTAGTCCAACCGCTGATAAAATGCCTTTGGCAGCCACACAGGTGTACCGCGGACGGGATTTGAACCCGCGTTCAGCCGTCCCTACAGCCGGTACACTACCGTGTGGTCACATGACATATGGAGCCGAGACGTGGACTTTCACAGTCATCTTCTATTTTATAAAAGGCTTTGTCCTAAATGACTGATAGACAACGCACAGCCCAAATTACTAGGTGGAAGGATTTTTTTGCAAAGTTCGTCCAGATAGGTACCACCGCTTTGCCAGTTACTCTGCCGCCAAGGAGTAGTGTGCAAACACTACTGTGTTCCGGTTTGAAGGGAGTAGCTAGTAAATGTGACTTTATGACCTGATTACACAGTCTAGTTATCTTACTACTAGACTGTGTGATTTCTCAGGATGAATAGCACAGTGCAGTGTCACGCGAAACTATAGATATAATTTTAAAGTTCCAAGTGACACTGCAATTGTTATGGGAGGCCGTATCGCTTAACACCAGGTGATCGACTGGCTGATCACTTCAGTCATTCTTAAAAATAATAAAATAACAAAATAAAGATAATAGGTATGGTTAAATGAAAAGGAAAATAGAATGATGCTTACAATGGTCCACAGTTCTTCTTATGGTAATGAGAGTAGAGTAAAAATATGTAGTTGTGAAGTTTCATGCCCGGAGGAGCTCCCGGTGGGACATAGTCCGCGAGAACAGTTCCACTGCTGACGTCATTGCCGACGATGTTCGAGACGTACCAGTGAAGAAACTGAGTGTTTGATAAACCGGGAACATCGGTGGAAAGTGAGTCCGGATCTGAATTAGAAACAATATTACTGCAGTCCTGACCTGTAGGGTTATTCTTGAATCCAATCCCAATTTCACCCAAATTATAATCCAAATCAATCCTAGTTCCAATGTTAAAATTATTTGGTAAAAAAACGGATGGTGTAGAAATGAGTCGATTACATTTAGTTCTATAAAATTCTATGGACAAAGATTCCAATCGTGCGCTAGTATCGGATTTAAGAGCACCAAATGCCACGATTTCGCAAATCCGAAACTACGATTGAAATCGAGTGTCAAGAGTAACCTGCTGGTGGTACTTATACTGAAATAAAATTTTGCAATGTAGTAGGACATGATGTGACCTTCTCGCAGCTATATGGATATCCGTCAATATATGGACACTCTGTATAAAGTATTAACCTACTTATACTATACATCCCCCGGCCGGATTGGTCTACCTGGAAAATTCTCCGTTTCCAAAGTTGGACAATTTTGGAATATTTTTCTTCCCAATTTGTCCACTCCTACAACGTCTTATTTCTATATTGTCATCCTTCAAATCTTAATTCATCCACTTCCTTCAAAATGTCCCTTTACCACAGGAAGTGAACAAGTTTGGACGAGGCAGCTTCGGAAATTGTTCATTGACGTGGTATAGTTTAATTAAGTAATACTTACCCAAGAAGAACAGCGTGTAGTATTTATTTGATGGGTTCGTGTCCCACGAAACGCTCGGTGGCAGCACCGTCGATACTGGGGTCAAATGGTCACCAGGGTCCACTCCAGTGTCACCATAAAAAACCTATAAAAATGACCTTTAATATCACATCACAAATAAGTAATCCCTCGCGTGGAGAATTGGCATCATTTTCAGCCTAGAAGTTAGACTTGTTATAGAAGTTGGGAGCCCATTTAAATATGTATTTTATTATGATTTTTAGTATTTGTTGTTATAGCGCAAAGAATTCGCCCTATTTATTTATTTATTTATTTATTTATTTATTTATTTATTTATTTATTTATTTATTTATTTATTTATTTATTTATTTATAAAACGATAGTTAGCTTACAGTTTAACACCAAAACGCTCCCTATCTTATATTATGAGTATAAAATAACCTAAACTCACAGATAATCGCCGATAGGCTATCATTAAATATGTCGACATGCTGGACCGTGTGCGTAAATAAATTGAGCATAGACAACGCTCTATTTGTAGGCGCGTTGTTAGCATGGCAGGTACGTAGCACGGGACATGAGAACACCTGGTGCCGGCGACGGCTTCCGGTGCGAGTGTAATTATTGGGTACAAATAAAGTCAGAGCAGCCAACCCCGTCGGATTATTAATCCTGTTGCGAAGGATCTGACAATAGTGGACAACTAGCGACAGTTTACGTCTTAACTCTAATGTATCTACACCGATCATACCTGACACAAATAGAGACGGAAAAAGATAAGGGTAATAGCCGTACATGCGTTTATATACATATCTAGCAAATTTGCGCTGAAGCCTCTCTATTATCAAGGTATACTTAGCTTCACGGGGGTCCCAGACTATCGAATCTAACTCCAACTTACTACGTACAAAAGCATTAAATAGCATAATTGCAACTTTCACGTCTTGAAACTGCGAAGCTGTTCTCATTATGAATCCCAAGATTTTATTTGCGCCTTTGCAAATAGAAAGAACATGCTCGCGGAAATCAAGGTGCCCATCGAGAATGACACCCAGATCCCGGATGGAGTTTACCCTCTCCAACGGAGCACCCTCCAAAGTGTACTGTGAGCATATTGGGCTTAGTGACCTAGAGAATGTGAGCATTTTACATTTCGAGACATTAAATGAAAGCCTATTAGATTGAGACCATTCTTCCAGCGATTGAATGTCATTCTGCAATTCAACACAGTTCGAAAGTTGACTAACAGGCTGATATACCTTCAAATCGTCTGCGAACATCAAACACTGCGCTGTGCTGAATACCGTCGGAAGGTCATTCACCATGGCCAAGAAAAGGGTAGGCCCAAGAGTGCTGCCCTGGCTCACTCCAGATCTTGTGTAAAACTCATCAGATATGTACATTTTGAGCTGAACATATTGCCGACGGTCCCTCAAATAGTGCGCAAAAAATTTCAAAAGTTTAAGCGAGGCCCCCAGTTGCGACAGTTTGACCAAGAGAATATCATTGTCTACCACATCGAACGCCCGCCTAAAATCAAGAAACACGGCATCGATTTGACGACCAGCATCCATATGTCTGGCTACATAATCCACAAAAGTGACATGGTTTGTAGCTGTGGAGCGGGCTACACGGAAACCATGCTGCGAATCATCATAACCGGATTCAAGTTGTCGAGCAAGATGGTAATTGACAATAGATTCAAATATTTTGGCAAAAACATTCAAAACAGCTGTAGGCCTATATGTTGTAACGTCTGTCGACGATTGTATCTTAGGCACGGGAGTAACCTTGGACAGCTTCCACTTATCAGGATAGGAACTATTACATTTATAGCGGCAACAGAAATACATCATGTTTGAAATTTTCAATTATCCAAAACCGACTGTCCGTATTTTTCAGTGGGCTGGCAGAAGGCTGGCAGAAGGCTGGCAGTGTAGAAAATTATTGAATAGAAAGGTTCTAATAACAACAGAACACTTTCCACACTAGAGTTTGACAAAGCTCACTCTGCAGTGGAATATTTTGGAGCCCCCAAAAACTTTTTCTTATACCAGTTTTTTTATGCCATACCTGTAAATTTCATAACTCAGTGCATCAAGCAATCTGAATTTTCTGATTGGTTGTATTTTCGAGAAGAAGTAATGGTTCAACATGGGTTCAACCAATTAAATGTGTTAATAGTACTTTACTGCAGCGGCCAGCAACAGAGCCATTGATGGACGAACGTGTAAATGTGGGGCGAGGCGAAGACGAGGCACACATACGTAAGTCGTGGCCAAGGCTTGTATAGTACTTTTCTCAAATAATGCGCGGAAATTAAATCTATGCAGAACTTTAATTTAAAAATATTTTTTCACGCGATAGCGTAATTTTTTTATTCAATTAACAGGCTCTTATTATGAAAATACACCTAGTTCTTAAAATTTTTGCAGTCAGCGGGATTTGAACCCGTGACCTCCTACTCACAGGGTTGGAGCGTCACACGACCGATTGCCGCAAAAATCTTTAGTACTTGTGTTTCACCGTGATGGTGAAACACATGTATGTACTAAAGATTTTCGCGGCTAGTGCTCGTGTGACCATGGCCTAGTGGATAGAGCCCCAACCCGAGTAGGGGGGCGCGGTTTCAAATCCCAATGGTTGATAAAAAATTTATGGACAACATTCTGGTTTATACTTTAAAAATGAATTCCATGACCTTTTTATTTGCAAGCCAGCACGATAGACATGAGTTTACTATGAAATTTATCTGGCCGCTAAACCACGACAGATATATATTTTCATAAACATTGCCAGCCGCTGCTCGCCAGTACAGCAATTGCGATTTATCTCGAAGAAGGTTGTCGAAATAATGCTCAAATTTCCAAGCATGTTTGAGATAAAGTTCTTTTGTAGTATGCACTGTGCTACCATATACAAGATTTTATATAACACCAATGTTATAAATATCACTGCAAGTTATCTTTGCCAGACTGTACTAGTATATATTTTTTTTTTTTGAGAAAACCTAATTTTTCGTAGGGTTTAGAACAAAAGTAATAGGTACTTACGTCGATAATACTACTGCTCCTGTCAACGCCGTATTCATACAGCAAATCGTCGGCGTCATCCGCCTTTACTTCAAACAAGAAAAGAAATTGGAATACCAGAAGAAATTGTACAGAAAATATTAAATGACAACCCATTGTAATAGAGACGCGACTATGCTGTGCCCAAAATGTGTATAAATGCGATGGTTTTCTGTAAAACCTAGTATTTATAGTCAACGCTAGTGTTAGCTTGAACAATTCTTGTGGACCACTGACAGACTTGCTTTATAGGTATAGCTTAGCGTGGCATCGCCTAACTTAGGTACCTATAGCTTCCGTACAGTTGTACTTCAGCTCGGTTGTTCTATCGTTTTTAGTGACTACATGAGAGCGGTATATAGATAGATATAGTACATTACTGCAGCGGCCAGCAACAAAGGCATTGATGGACGAACGTGTAAATGTGGGCCGAGGCGACGCCGAGGCACACATACGTGAGTCCATCAATGCCTAGTTGTGGCCAAGGCTTGTATAGTGCTTTTCTCAAACAATGCGAGGAAATTAAAACTAAATAGTACATAGGCAGAACTTTTTATTTGAAAATACAGTTGTTGAAAACTGGCTCCAATTTGCAAACCAGTTCGAAATTCAAATAGAACCTTTGAAAAGTTACCTCTTCGGTTGCCATGTTTCGGAGCAAGAGATCGTTCCATTTTTAAATTACACGACAAATATGAGTTTACTATGTAATTTATCTGGCCGCTAAACCACGACCACAGAGCAAAAAAAAAAAAAACGCTGCCCCTCTACATAGAGGCGCCTTTTCGACACTTCTCATACAATTCAAGCGTGTCAGGTATTACAATGAAACCTCTATGGTTTACCTGCGCAGATGACATATATAGCAATTGTCTTGTCATTAGTGCCACTGCTGTCAGCAAAACGTGCTGTGGGTTGAGTCGATATATTTTTATCGATAGTTTGATATGAGTTAAGTACGCGGTAAGGTACCTCTTATCTGATTGTATCATTAGGTACACTTTAGTACCTACCTATATCTTTTGTGCCTTTTGTGCGTATTTCTATGCGTAATAGTGTTATTTTATTCTATTATACTCTATTCTGGGTCGACAATGGCCAGCCGATAAACATACCGGTATAAATCTAAAATAAATAAATAAATATAAATAAATAAGTATAGAGGTAGTTTATCGTCAGTTTATGGTTATAAAGAAGCAAATCCGATAGGCGTCCAAAGTAAGGTTTTATGGGGGAGGCAGTGTTTAGCAGTGGACGTCTGCCGGCTGATGATGTGTGATAGTATAATTATATCTATAAACTAAAGTTTGAAATAGAAGAAACATAACAAGTTATAAAACGAAAAAATATATTAAAACTCCAAATATATAGGTAACACGTTTTGCTGATGATTAATTTGTTGCGTCATGTTTCTTTTTGATAGAATTCATCTGAAAATACAATTATCAGATGAATTTTTAGGAAAAATAATAATAATATTGAGTATCATTGAGGTGTTGTAGGTAAACACTTATTTAATAGAAGGAGGTCCTTAGTTTGGCAGTAAATAAAGGTAATTTTTCAGCTCACCATGCGATGTATATTTTAATTTACAGCTATTTACAAAATAAAAAGCAAGTGAATTTTTTCATGCAATATCGACTAAGACGTAGATTCTTACGTAGAATCAACGAGATCAGTTGTCCATAGCAACCAAGAGCAATGGTTTACTATGAGGCTACCATGGATGAAATAAAAAAAAAAGGATTGAGTTTTGATTGACATCGAACTGAAGCCCAAAATGGCGGACATATTACATATGTGTGTCAGCTGAAAGTAGGGCGACCGGCTGCATATGATGTGAGCGTGTGCGTGTTCCGCTCGTACGTACGAAGCGTTCCGGCTTCCTAAGGGAGCTTCAGTTTCGGATCAGACGGGATTCCCTCCTTTTTTTAATAGCTCCATGGAGGCTACATGAAAACTCTTTCATGGGCGAGCACGCCACATCATTATAATGTCCTCATCAAATAATAAATGCGGATAAGAGAAATTATAATCATCATCATCAGCCCGTAGATGTCCACAGCTGAACATAGGCCTCCCCCAGAAAGCGCCACTTTGAGCGGCTGCTCGCCTCCTGCATCCATCGGCTCCCCGTGGTTTTCACCAGGTCGTCGGTCCACCTAGTGGGGGGGGGGGGGGGGGGAAATTATGGTACCTCGTTGAAAATAGGATAGAGTTTCAATGTGGGAATAGCGTCAAAATATAAACGTATATGGTTAGACATTTTCATAAAACATTCAGCTTCAAAATGCTGAGAACAAACCGTATCATGTTTTTGAGGAAACAAATTGCACTGTTCAGTTGCGAATATCTATTTATCTTTTATATTAGGATCTGTAGGAAACCTAATAAACATAAAAGATATTAAAAGTTTAATTAGTAGAAGTCAGTTTAACCACAAAATAAATTGAAAACATTTAAAACTTATAATTGAAAACATTTAAAACTTATTGTAACCAATTTCCGGATGGCTTAATAGAAACTATCGATGTATCGATAATTATAAGGTTAACCAACGCATTACATCACTATCGGTACTTCTGCCATAGGGTAAGTTCGCCGGTTTTGCGACCACTTCCTATATCCGACCGTTTAATGTACATTTGATGAAAAAATACAAAAAATAAAAAGCTTGCGGTGAACACATCTCTAAAATATATTATGCCTACACAATTATGCCCAAATAGGTTCAGTTTTGTAACAAATATTATACGAGAAATCCCCAATTCTATTTTAAAGCTTTGAAGCTTAGAAGCACATACATTTTAACTGCCAGTTTTCGACCACGTTTATCCACCATCTGGTATAAAAACTACAGATACCCAAAATCACTCGTGGTCGTAAACTAATCCAGCTGCAGAAAAATGCTATTCGACCGCAAAAGCAAACTATATCAATAACATTATAAATACGTATTTATTTACATATAAAAGTACATAAATAGTCGATTACTTTGTAAGTTTAACTAATTAAACCAGACACGATTAAAAAAAAAACGATTAATGCTGGTGGTCGCAAAATAGGCGTGACCAACTGATCGAACCATCATTGAATATTTCTCGCCCAGGGTCTAATGTGGGCTGGCTTTATTACAAAAAAAAGTAGCGTATTTAGTTTGTAAACATAACTATGTTTATAAACTACGTTAGCCAATATTTTTTTTGTTATAGCTGAATTTTTCAGCCATATCCTTAAATAATTTTTGGCGGTCTCAGTAAGAAAAAAGGTCATGCTTTTTTTATATGAGTAAGTGCCTCAAAGCTGGAGAAATCATGAAAATACAAGACAGAGGATCTAAAGAAGCCTTTCTGATCATTGTTTCTATCATTTATTTACCACAGGCAGTCAGGCACCTACGTCTTTCAATTTATAGTGGTAGGAAACTAGCGAAAAAGTGGTCGTAAACATAATTTAGTGATCGAAAACTAGCAAAATAGTTACTATTAGCCTTTGGTTTAGATATTTATAAAAAGGTGAGTTATTTTAAAAAATGATTGATAATCTGATAAAAATATAGAGTATAATATTTGAAACGTGGCTTAGTAGCATCAAGTCAAAAAATAATACTGGTTCATTTTATTATGCAACCTAAACTTGACAACTCCACTAAGTGGTCGGAAACTAGCGAAATTACCCTATAATGTCAAACTGACACAGAGGAGTACCCCGTACTGAAGTTCGGCAGCAATAATATGATTAATTTCGTCTCTATATATAGGCGAAGTGTCATTTGTTTCATAGCTCTGTGACCACGACAGATATGGATTTTCATACAAACACACAACATGAACTTGAATTCATATGCTATCCCAAAGGGGTGGGACTGGGATCATGATATGATACCCCACAAGTTGTGAGAGTCTTACTTGAAACTGCGTGTTTCCGAACCTCCATACTAAAAAATTAATCTACTACCCAGCGCTGCGCATAGTAACCCTATAACGCACAATGTGATCCACGAAAGAGCTAGAGACATAAAAATGCACAAGCAATCACTATGAGAGAACTAATTTCTAAACGCAGGACGACGAACAGTAGGTTAAACAGAAGTTTTACACTCGCTGTCTATTTTGAAAAACCCAGTGCAAGTAGAAAGGCAGATGCTTAAATATTCTGTAACATGAGCCAAAAAAGAGTTTATTCCTAACCTAACCCGAAAACCCAACCCGGTAGCGGGATAGGCTAGGAACAGCAAAAAAAAAAATATTTTTATTCCTAACCTAACCCTCTATTGAACCTAACCCGAAATGATATTCCTAACCTAACCCGCAGGCAGGTTAGGTTAGGAACAGCAAATAAAATTATTATTTTCATTCCTAACGTAACCCTCTTAACCCGAAATGATGTAGCTACTACTAGTCTGACCTGGACCCAGGTTTAGTTGAACAGCAAAATGTGAAGCGTCCACCTGATCAAGTGCTCTGTTCACCTAGGTGGACCACGGGCACTTTTTCTTGCCCATGATTGATCCTAACGATAATTCATCATCATCATCATTAACAGCCTGAAGACGTCCACTGCTGAACATAGGCCTCCCCCCGGGAGCACCACTCAGAGCGGCTGCTCGCCTCCTGCATCCATCGGCTCCCCGCGGCTTTCACCAGGTCGTCGGTCCACCTAGTGGGGGGCCGGCCTACGGTGCGTCTTTCAGTTCGTGGTCGCCACTCGAGAACCTTTCTTCCCCATCGGTTGTCAGTTCTACGAGCGATGTGGCCTGCCTATTGCCATTTCAACTTGCTAATCCTAAGAGCTACATCGGTCACTTTAGTTCTCCTGCGATAATTAACAGGAATTAATTATACGTGGTTCACCTAATTTTTCGAAGTGTTTTTTACCCGTGGTACTACCAGTAGTAATCATCATTAACATCGTCAACAACCCGAAGACGTCCACCGCTGAACATAGGCCTCCCATGGAGCACCACCTTGAGCGGCCGCTCGCTTCCTGCATCCATCGGCTTCCCGCGGTTTTCACCAGATCGCCGGTCCACCTATTGGGGGCTTGCCTACGCTGCGTCTACGGTCCAGTTGTAATACAAGCAATAACTAACTAATACCTCTCTTATTACTAGTATTAAAGATAATAATTAATATATTTGACACATGCCATATTGACAGATATCATTATGATAAATGTCTAATTTTTGACAGATGTCTTCTTCTTCTTCTTATTTAATGGCTTTCATCGCTTTTTTGCAATAATTCTGCTAATGTCAAGTGAGTAAAATTTGTACGGTTATGTCAAGTCAAAGTCATATTTTTTCAGTCAAAACGCCAACAGTAAAATGGTGGATATTTTACTGAAGGCTCTAAATGGCCGTTGAAGCAAAAACGAAAATGCATGGTTTTATGATCTTGAAACCATTTGCCAACACTCGTGCACGTTCACGAACACTTAACGGATAATAATCCACCCTTATTACACATTAAAGTTCAAGATACACTAGTTTTGAAAAATTAATTCAAAACTTACATACTTTACAGTGACTGTTGTAGATAGCAAACTCTTTATTGAAACTCCACATTACCAGATCTTTGAAAGCTTTTGGCTTCATCGCTTAAAGCGATCTCTTCCATAACCATGTAAGTATTATAATTATGTTATACCTACCATTTTTAACACCCTGACTAGTAATGTAGTAGACTATTATGAAATCTGTGCCCAGATATAGAACAGTTATCGACCAACCGCACTGCGAAGCTATATTACCCATCGGGATCAAGCAGTATAACAATACTTTTTTTCCTAGAAAATAAAGAAATCTGGTAAAATTAGCTAAGTGGGTTATTGATTTGATTTATTTAATTTAAGACTTAAAGTGAATTGCTACAGAACACATTAAAATTAATCTGTTGCAGTGAGCCTTTACATGCGCGGTACCTATGCCTGTTTCAGTTTACCTCTTCCCCCGTAAAAATCGTCCGGAAAAAACTTGCGGATTCTAATTTTCACATCTCCATTGGTTAAATACTCTAAGCCCCCAATTATTAGCGATTCTGTACAAAATAATAGTTATAAGTCGCAATATTAACATATAAATTGATATGAAAACTGACTACAGAATTTGTATTCAAATGATTGATGTGACTAATTTTATTATTTAAAGAGTAAAGCATCACACTATTGCGATGTGTTTAAAATACAAGTACATCACTATTCATATCCATATATTTGCATAAAGAATAACTAGAACTTATTCAGTATTATTTTCATGACACTTGCTCGTAAAGTGGATCTTATTACGTCGCTTTTACGCTCATAATCCAATTATTAAATAATTAAATAAGTATACTCAGAACGCGTGTATATGGCGCGACAATAGGCATGATGACTAAAATTTTTATTTTGCATAAATTAAAGATATTCCAAAAGATAAATATTTGTGAAAACAAAACAAAGTATCTCAAAAAACAACAAAGTTACAAGCATTTTAAAAACCGGAATAGAAAGAGGTAGCTCAAACGGCCAGTGACGTCAGAGCAATGTCGTCATAGTACCTCTTTACTAAGCAGTGGTAGCTTTACATACAATATCTTTGGTGTGTGACGTAATAGGTGGATTTTTCATAGTAACTGTGGAGGCACTCTGTTTCGCGAGAAAGGGACAGGAGATGCCTGCTATAGAAACTTTAAAAGCTTATTACTCCGTGTTGTTTACCGATTTTACTTATTTTTTCAATTATTGCATTCATTTTTAATCTTCTTTCATCATCGTCATCATTAACAGCCTGAAGACGTCCACTGCTGAACATAGGCCTCCCCCCGGGAGCGCCACTCAGAGTGGCTGCTCGCCTCCTGCATCCATCGGCTCCCCGCGGCTTTCACCAGGTCGTCGGTCCACCTAAGGGGGGCCGGCCTACGCTGCGTCTTCCAGTTCGTGATCGCCACTCGAGAACCTTTCTTCCCCATCGGTTGTCAGTCCTACGAGCGATGTGGCCTGCCCATTGCCATGAGGCATGAGACAGGGAGACGTTATTTCTCCGAAACTGATCACAAACGCATTGGAGGATGTTTTCAAGCTCTTTGAGTGGAAAAGATTTGGCATCAACATAAATGGCGAGTATATCACTAACCTTCGTTTTTCCGATGATATAGTCATAATGGCGGAGTCGCTCGATGATCTCAGCACCATGCTCAACGACCTCAGTAGAGTCTCCCGACAGGTCGGTCTCAAGATAAACATGGACAAGACGAAAATCATGTCAAATGCCTGTCGTGAATTTTATAATTTATTCTCACTTTTTAATATTAAGAGGTTGGTAGACTGTTTAAAAATACTATTTTGGTTGGCCACACTGGCGGAAGGAGCGTCCGCTGAACCATCAGCCAATTACGATGGCTGCCTTGGTAGTTCCGGTAAAATAATATTGAGGTTTAGGAGGGAAGTTTTGGAGGGAGGACAAGGTCCAAAAAGGCGTGCTATTCTGGTTAAGCAACCGAAGCGTCAAGACGTATTATTGCTCCTGTTCGTTTATTATGTACCGAGTGTGTACTGAATATTTATAGAAGAAAGAATATACAAGAATTGAAAAGGTTCTCTGTGTTTTACTTCAATTCAGAAGAGGAGATGAACCCACATGAAACAAGGTACCGTAATTTTTCTCTGAGAACCTGTGAATTTATGACCATGCCCACGATTGATCTTGATTTGTAACTGTAATTTTTACCAACGCCCGTAATTTAAGCTATACTGCAATATTGATAAAATAGTGAGATTATGTCAGCGCGGCCGGTCAGCTAGACTGAGACAATCCGGTTGTGTTAACTTAATCGAAACATAAACTTGATTTTATTTATTGAGATTGTGCAATTATGAAACACTGGATAACATATATCATCATTTGAATTTGACACTTGAAGTTTGAGAAGCATAGGCGGTCTGCATTGACGGAGTCTTCCCGCCCGTGCTAATTGAACCTGATAAAGTGTACTGTGTCGTGTCAGGGGTTTCATACTCGTTTGGTCAGGGCCTCACTCTGACAACGATAAGGGAACTGCTGACTGGGCACAGTTGTTAAATTGGATTGATGGTAATGATTGTAAAATGGTGCTTAGACTGTAAAGTATTGTCTTTTTCCAATACGATTGGGCTTGCATTTAAGATTTTAATTGTAATGCCTACACGATTAATCTCAATTGAGGGTACTCTAAGATTATAAAAAAAATATATTTAATGGTGAATATTAAGTAGAAATTCCTGAGAAGTAAGAATAATAGACGAATATTTTAATCATTATGACTTGTTCACATGGCCTAATGTAGTTGTCTATAGAATTTTGATTTCAAATGTAGGTATCTATATCACACACACACAACAGGTATACTGAGTCAAAAGAATTCGTTTACGAAAGCACAAAATAGAAAAGTGACGATAGTGTCTCAGGAGTCTAATATTTTAGTGTACTTAAACCAATAATAGTTAGCATCTTTGGAGTGAATTTGGTGTAATGACGGGTGGTCAGCATTTTTTTAGATAATTTTGTGTATGGTCTACTAGCATTGTAACATGGGCCCCGTAATATCGCTCGCACACAACACACAATACACAACACACCATCCACACATACAATTATTACACATTTAAGTATTGTTATTTTCAAATGTTATTTGAGCATTGTAGAAAGAGAGAGCGATAGATATGATTTATGGTTATTGCATTATTTTAAAATGAAATAAACCTGTTGTCCAGTGGTCTATTCGTTTGTAGATTTATAAGCCTCAGAATCACTGGGAGGAAACTTGTATGTTCGACAAATTATTAGTGAAAACAAAGTTCCACGAAGTTTACCTAACAGTTACCAAATTGGAGTATCTTGTTTTAAACTTTTATTTTATTTCATACGAGTAGTTATTTTATTTCACCCAGGTAGATAGGTATCAATAATTTGTTGCTATTTTTAATTTACTTTTACATTGTTCTGTCCATTTTATTGAAGGTATCGTTAAATACTTTTTAATTTTCATATTTGTCATTTTTAAATTAAACAACTAAAATAATTCAATTCAATTCAATTCAATTCAATTCAATTCAATTCAATTCAATTCAATTCAATTCAATTCAATTCAATTCAATTCAATTCAATTCAATTCAATTCAATTCAATTCAATTCAATTCAATTCAATTCAATTCAATTCAATTCAATTCAATTCAATTCAATTCAATTCAATTCAATTCAATTCAATTCAATTCAATTCAATTCAATTCAATTCAATTCAATTCAATTCAATTCAATTCAATTCAATTCAATTCAATTCAATTCAATTCAATTCAATTCAATTCAATTCAATTCAATTCAATTCAATTCAATTCAATTCAATTCAATTCAATTCAATTCAATTCAATTCAATTCAATTCAATTCAATTCAATTCAATTCAATTCAATTCAATTCAATTCAATTCAATTCAATTCAATTCAATTCAATTCAATTCAATTCAATTCAATTCAATTCAATTCAATTCAATTCAATTCAATTCAATTCAATTCAATTCAATTCAATTCAATTCAATTCAATTCAATTCAATTCAATTCAATTCAATTCAATTCAATTCAATTCAATTCAATTCAATTCAATTCAATTCAATTCAATTCAATTCAATTCAATTCAATTCAATTCAATTCAATTCAATTCAATTCAATTCAATTCAATTCAATTCAATTCAATTCAATTCAATTCAATTCAATTCAATTCAATTCAATTCAATTCAATTCAATTCAATTCAATTCAATTCAATTCAATTCAATTCAATTCAATTCAATTCAATTCAATTCAATTCAATTCAATTCAATTCAATTCAATTCAATTCAATTCAATTCAATTCAATTCAATTCAATTCAATTCAATTCAATTCAATTCAATTCAATTCAATTCAATTCAATTCAATTCAATTCAATTCAATTCAATTCAATTCAATTCAATTCAATTCAATTCAATTCAATTCAATTCAATTCAATTCAATTCAATTCAATTCAATTCAATTCAATTCAATTCAATTCAATTCAATTCAATTCAATTCAATTCAATTCAATTCAATTCAATTCAATTCAATTCAATTCAATTCAATTCAATTCAATTCAATTCAATTCAATTCAATTCAATTCAATTCAATTCAATTCAATTCAATTCAATTCAATTCAATTCAATTCAATTCAATTCAATTCAATTCAATTCAATTCAATTCAATTCAATTCAATTCAATTCAATTCAATTCAATTCAATTCAATTCAATTCAATTCAATTCAATTCAATTCAATTCAATTCAATTCAATTCAATTCAATTCAATTCAATTCAATTCAATTCAATTCAATTCAATTCAATTCAATTCAATTCAATTCAATTCAATTCAATTCAATTCAATTCAATTCAATTCAATTCAATTCAATTCAATTCAATTCAATTCAATTCAATTCAATTCAATTCAATTCAATTCAATTCAATTCAATTCAATTCAATTCAATTCAATTCAATTCAATTCAATTCAATTCAATTCAATTCAATTCAATTCAATTCAATTCAATTCAATTCAATTCAATTCAATTCAATTCAATTCAATTCAATTCAATTCAATTCAATTCAATTCAATTCAATTCAATTCAATTCAATTCAATTCAATTCAATTCAATTCAATTCAATTCAATTCAATTCAATTCAATTCAATTCAATTCAATTCAATTCAATTCAATTCAATTCAATTCAATTCAATTCAATTCAATTCAATTCAATTCAATTCAATTCAATTCAATTCAATTCAATTCAATTCAATTCAATTCAATTCAATTCAATTCAATTCAATTCAATTCAATTCAATTCAATTCAATTCAATTCAATTCAATTCAATTCAATTCAATTCAATTCAATTCAATTCAATTCAATTCAATTCAATTCAATTCAATTCAATTCAATTCAATTCAATTCAATTCAATTCAATTCAATTCAATTCAATTCAATTCAATTCAATTCAATTCAATTCAATTCAATTCAATTCAATTCAATTCAATTCAATTCAATTCAATTCAATTCAATTCAATTCAATTCAATTCAATTCAATTCAATTCAATTCAATTCAATTCAATTCAATTCAATTCAATTCAATTCAATTCAATTCAATTCAATTCAATTCAATTCAATTCAATTCAATTCAATTCAATTCAATTCAATTCAATTCAATTCAATTCAATTCAATTCAATTCAATTCAATTCAATTCAATTCAATTCAATTCAATTCAATTCAATTCAATTCAATTCAATTCAATTCAATTCAATTCAATTCAATTCAATTCAATTCAATTCAATTCAATTCAATTCAATTCAATTCAATTCAATTCAATTCAATTCAATTCAATTCAATTCAATTCAATTCAATTCAATTCAATTCAATTCAATTCAATTCAATTCAATTCAATTCAATTCAATTCAATTCAATTCAATTCAATTCAATTCAATTCAATTCAATTCAATTCAATTCAATTCAATTCAATTCAATTCAATTCAATTCAATTCAATTCAATTCAATTCAATTCAATTCAATTCAATTCAATTCAATTCAATTCAATTCAATTCAATTCAATTCAATTCAATTCAATTCAATTCAATTCAATTCAATTCAATTCAATTCAATTCAATTCAATTCAATTCAATTCAATTCAATTCAATTCAATTCAATTCAATTCAATTCAATTCAATTCAATTCAATTCAATTCAATTCAATTCAATTCAATTCAATTCAATTCAATTCAATTCAATTCAATTCAATTCAATTCAATTCAATTCAATTCAATTCAATTCAATTCAATTCAATTCAATTCAATTCAATTCAATTCAATTCAATTCAATTCAATTCAATTCAATTCAATTCAATTCAATTCAATTCAATTCAATTCAATTCAATTCAATTCAATTCAATTCAATTCAATTCAATTCAATTCAATTCAATTCAATTCAATTCAATTCAATTCAATTCAATTCAATTCAATTCAATTCAATTCAATTCAATTCAATTCAATTCAATTCAATTCAATTCAATTCAATTCAATTCAATTCAATTCAATTGTTTATTTGCATTCCACAATGTTGTTTAAAGATGTTCGTGTGATTGAAAGTTCCCTGTTGAGTTTGACTTGATTACATTATCTTGAATTACATTTTTATATTTATGGAACCCATACCGCGATTAGAATCATTTCAGTTCTCGATGTTCCAGTATTTGGTATATTATGATAATGCAATGAACAACCGTAAATGATTAAAACAACGATACTGTTTTTTTAAAATCTGATCATCCTAAGACTTAGTCGCTGTTCTGTAGAAGTTACGTTTGCGTTTATTTCAAGTGGCTGTAAAACAATTAATTCTATTCACGAAATCCTGGCTCCAACTTCGATCGCCATCATCAGACCAGTTAGTAGAAGGTACTAGCGGTTAAGCGTATAAAAAGGTAGTGCTAACACCAATAAGAAGTGCGTCATGCCACTTTCCCACTACTGGTTTTGCCAGTGTAAAGTCACACTGTATTATGAAATGTTTTAGTGCGAGTATTGTTTCGTATTTATATTCATTTATTTGTATTCATGTGCCAAAAATATGTGAAGTCTACCCATCGACTAATTCACTACCTATTTCGAAATGGAGTAAACTCACACTAGTGCCACAATTTTAACGTGCCAGTTACCACCTACTCCAATCAGATATAGCTTAATTATTATGTCATAGATAATATAATACCTACAGTTGGTACTTATGTTAACAGTAGATCAGGTTTGCAATCCTATGTATATTATAATAGCGCTCATGGTTTAACAGAAAAATCATATTTGATATTTACGCCACTACGTTGTTTGCCTTGTTAAACTTGTCACAGATTTAAATTAAAGACTAGTATTTCAATATAGTACCCAGGTTTAATACAGATTATTTTATGACAATCAGAATGCGCCTACTGGGCGGTTATTCTCTATGGAAACACAGATTCCACACGATACGAAACCACGTCGTTATCGTGTCTTGTTCAAATCGTGTCACAGATATACCTTCACTTTACATTAAAGTTATCTTTATTTTGAATAAAATATATTGACATAAGTGGTCATATCTTTTGATGTGTTGATGTTTCGGAACGCATCTCGGTAAAACATACGATTTTTGACAGTTCAGATCGCGCCAATCCCAAATTCATTTTGCGCGGTTTTATTTTCGTTTCATAGAGAATACAGTTTCGCAGATTTCTTATGTGAGACAAGAAACTCTGGTAGTTTCGAAGTAAGGAATCGATACGGAATAATGGCCCTGTTGATTACCGAGGTGTCAGGTGCATAGTTTCATTTCCCGTGAGATGCAGTGTGCCGACATTCCATGGGTAGGACCGTATTAGATGAAAGGAAAAAGTGGGAGGATAGGCTAGTTAATAATTTGATACTATCTTGATACAGCTCTTGATACAGTTCTCGATACAGCTCTCGATACAGCTCTTGATACAGCTCTTGATACAGCTCTTGATACAGCTCTTGATACAGCTCTTGATACAGCTCTTGACACAGCTTTTAACGGATTTGATGCGGTTTCCAAAAGATTCTATGTACGGCTTTTGAATATGGTTTGCAAATTTTGTACGGCTAAGCTGCAGTTTATGATTAAGTTGTGACCGAACACCACCACATCACCACTATCACACCTACACACCATCACCACATTCGCCTTCTAAATTTAAATAGTTACAAACTGAGCTGATTACCTTCACCTTGGATTATAGTTTAAAGATTTTAGTCGTGAAAGTTTTGCACACGTTTGAGGCTATCGTTTCAAATAATTTGTACTGCTATAGAGATATAGTATGGGCTTAAATTCGATATTATAGTTTGGACTATAGTTAGACTATACGGTTCAAGATGCAGCTGGGCTTCAAACTGGGTTACTCTGTAAAATTCGGTTTAGAATATGAAATTTGATCAGTTTGATATAAAGTTAATTGATATACAGCTAATTATTAAGCTATTTGAGATACAGCTATCTGGAATAAGCTGCTATTTGATATGAAGACTTTTAATGCACTGATTCACGTACGGGTATTCGAAATGTATGGTTTGATATATAGGTTTTGTTTAATGTATTGCGTTATCACCATACTTATCCGTCGTTTAGTAAGTATATATGACAACTTGGTATTTAGATTTGAATTAATTTCGATATAATTATAAAATATGAACAGCTATTTTGTAGACGGATATTTAAGGCACGTGATGATTAAGTTTGATACAGTCGATGGTTTGATTTGGTTTCGTAGTTACAAAGATATAAGGTATTAGTGTGATTTGGTTTTCGTACAGTATAATTTATGGTTGGATACAGTTCGTTTTGATACAGTCTAAAGTTTGATACAGCTTAAGGATTTAATACAATTGAGTTTGAAATAGTTGAGTTTTTTGTTAGATAGATTTTATGGTTTAATACAGTTTGTTTTAATATAATAGTCTATGGTTTGATAAGTTGATGGAGGTAATAAAGGCTATGAGTCAAATCATTTGATACAACTGAAACCATTGATACAGTCTAAACAGTTGAAACCATCGAAACAGTTGAGACAGTCCAAACAGTTGTTAGTCAAGATAGTCGAGTTAGTCGAGATAGTCGAGATAGTCGAGATAGTCGAGATAGTCGAGATAGTCGAGATAGTCGAGATAGTCGAGATAGTCGAGATAGTCGAGATAGTCGAGATAGTCGAGATAGTCGAGATAGTCGAGATAGTCGAGATAGTCGAGATAGTCGAGATAGTCGAGATAGTCGAGATAGTCGAGATAGTCGAGATAGTCGAGATAGTCGAGATAGTCGAGATAGGTTAAGACGGGACAGTTGAGATATTTGAAACAGTAACAACAGTTGAGACTGGCGAAACAGTTGAGATAGTTCAACAGTCTGTGATAGTTAAACAGTTAGATGGTCGAAACAATTTGTGACAGTAGAAACAGTTTGAGATAGTTGAAGCAGTTGAGGTAGTTGAAACAGTTATAGTGGTTATGTGTGCCACCGGCTATGTATGCCGAGGAATAGTGATTATGTGTGCCACCGGCTATGTATGCCGAGGAATAGTGGTTATGTGTGCCACCGGCTAAGTATGCCGAGGAATAGTGGTTATGTGTGCCACAGGGTAAGTGTGCTAATGTATAGTGGTTATGTGTGCCACAGGCTAAAACAGGATGATTAGTAATGGTGGGATGCACTTATCAAGGTGTATTGACTAATTTTGCTATGAAAATATTATAAAATATAAATGCTGGTGGCCAAGTGCGCCGTTTTAACTAATGCTGTTTTTATTTTGCATAGCAGTTGTTGATGAATCTGTTGATGTTGTTTGTATTGTATTGTATTGTCATAGTAATCTTATCTTGAAACAACTTCAATTAAATCGTATTTTAAAATGTCGACTCAAGACACGATGACTGCCAGCATCTAAATTGGCTTGTCTGATATTTAGTAACTGATATACCGATAGCCTTGCTACCTTGCTGCTTGCTAGCTGCCTTGGTAGTTCCGGTAAAATAATATTGAGGTTTAGGAGGGAAGTTTTGGAGGGAGGACAAGGTCCAAAAAGGCGTGCTATTCTGGTTAAGCAACCGAAGCGTCAAGACGTATTATTGCTCCTGTTCGTTTATTATGTACCGAGTGTGTACTGAATATTTATAGAAGAAAGAATATACAAGAATTGAAAAGGTTCTCTGTGTTTTACTTCATGCCCATGTTCCACCTATACCGGTAATTGTTGGGAACGACACTCTCGAAGTTGTCGACAAATACGTCTATCTAGGGCAGACTGTCCAATTGGGTAGGTCCAACTTCGACAAAGAGGTCACCCGAAGAATCCAACTCGGCTGGGCAGCGTTCGGAAAGCTTCGACCTATCTTTTCGTCCAAAATACCACAAAGCCTGAAAACAAAAGTTTTCAATCAATGTGTGTTGCCAGTGATGACTTATGGAACTGAAACGTGGTCTCTAACTGTTGGCCTCATTACTAAGCTCAGAGTCGCACAACGGGCTATGAAGAGAGCAATGCTCGGTGTTTCCCTGCGAGATAAGAATCGTAATGAGGAGATCCGCAGGAGAACTAAAGTGACCGATGTAGCTCTTAGGATTAGCAAGTTGAAATGGCAATGGGCAGGCCACATCGCTCGTAATCTTCTTTATGAAAGTAATATTTACTTGTTCATTTTTAATAGTAGTCATCATGCCTATTTTCTCGACAGTTTCTCGTGAGTGACCGGGACAAGACTATGATAGTGCCTATTGTGGCTAAGTGTGTCTCAGTCTTACAGTGACGTCAAGTTTTCTCACGGCGGCGCACACGCTAGGTTATTGGGCTGACCACTTGTCTACACGAGAAGAAGCTTGATAAAGAAGAATTGTCCAACAAGTCATCCAGTCATTAATAAAATATACATGCATGTAGGTAGGTCGGTGCTTTCATTTTTTATGAGAATGAATGACGTGACGAGCCAGTCGTTCGATAAAAAAAATGTGGGTTCCAAGTGACACTGCAGCTGTTATAGGCGGCCGTGTCACTTCAGGTTTTTTTTTATAAAATATCAAATAGTTAGGTTAAAATCATAAAGTTTTACATGACCCTGCACTGCGTACATCATTTTGAGACAGGTCACAAAGTCTCATTTGCCCAGTAATTTCACTAGCTACAGTGCCCTTCAAACCGGAAGACAGTAGTGCTTCGGCAAACCTAGACGAACTTTGCAGAAAAGTCCTACCACCTAGTCAACCTAGTAAGTTCTGTGGCATAATAGAAAAATAGATAAAGAAATAAATAAATTACAGCAATAATGGTTTGTATAATTTAATAATTAACTACTTGCGCCTCTACAATAGAGATGATACGTCTGATTCAGTATCCTGTAGACTTTTTCCAGATTTGAAATGATTATAGCCGACCGGGCTGCCCAGCTGGCACTCATCTGCATATTCTTCGATATTGAAAAGTGTTCGGTCACTGTAAAAAAGTTTAGGTTAGTAACATAATTCAATAAAAACTTAACACTAAAATCCATAAATAAAACACAAGACAAAAACAAAACACAATAATATAAACTTAGTAGGTTAGTAACTAACAGTGGTATTCATAGTCAAGAGTTGAACAAAGCCCCAAAATCTATCATTCAACTTTCACATAGAGGTTGAATCATTCTTCTTTCACTTTCATAGCATCCTGCTTTTGACAATGTCAGCATTGTCAGATTGGGGGCTACTTAATTTTGTTTATGAAATGCATAAACTAGACTTCGCCACACAGCGCCTGAATCATTCCCTAGAGGAGCCCCCCACCTTGACTATGAATACCAGTGTAAATACAGTGTAAGCAACATTAATACATGTTTATTTGAAAGAGACCGACCAGTGTAGCTGTACCAGTGCTTTTTATGTTATAGGGTTTTCTAAAGTATCGACAGTGTTAGCCTCGGCAGTCCGTCCATCCAGCTTATCTTTTGAATGGAACTAGCCGGGTGATGCATATCTTGCAGGATAGTGCATCGTAATAGTCTCGTTAGCACTTTCGACCAGTAGTACAACCGCTCAGAGAGTGGCTAGGCTTTGACAGCTATACAGACGAATCACGAACCGGATTAGAACCCGCATCCATCCGTCCCTGAACCGGGACATGCATTTCTTAAGCTACCGTGGCAATGACAAGTGATCCCGTGTAATAACGCCTTTAGTTTTGTCCCACTAAGGCCTCCTTTCCCTCTTTCCAATTTATATCTAAACGTGGGCCAATCAGTCGCATAAGCAAGGGAATCCAGTCGGTGGTAGCGTTTGCCCAATATTCGTTTGGCATTCGACACAGAACCGTTTAACCCCCTCTTGTCCATGCAAAATGTGCCAATGCTGTTCTACTCCTAAATGTTTTTTTTTATGTGAATAGATGACGTGTCGAGCCAGTCGTTCACCTGATGTTAAGCGACACGGCCACCCATAACAGTTGCAGTGTCACTCGGAACTATAAAATAATAAAGTTTCGCGTGACACTGCACTGCGCACGTCATTCTGAGACATCACACAGTCTAGTAATCAGATTACTAGATTGATCAGGTCATGAAGTCTCCAGTAATTTGCCCAGTAATTTCACTAGCTACAATGCCCTTCAAACCGGAACACAATAGTGCTCGCACACTACTGCTTGGCGGCAGAATAACTGGCAAAGCGGTGGTACCTACCTAGACGAACTTTGCAGAAAAGTCCTGCCACCTAGTAAAAATGTATCCAGATTATTTTTTATAAAACTATGCTCGTTCGTCTTCTTTTATTAGTTTTTACAATATACAGGGTTACAGGAAAAATTGTGCTAGATCCGCTAAGGGCGTGGAGTTCCCACCATTTCTAATTTATTTCACTATGAAACACCCTAGCCTAAACTTATAATATTATTTTTAGATATCCGTTAGAAAAAAATACAGATTCAAATATTTTTTTATTTCTTAACTTTCACTTGTCTACTATAGTCTATTAAATATTATATTATGTACTATTTTATTGATTGACGTCCCAAAGCATCTTATTACACATGTAAAAATGCAATAATAATAATAATAAGACGCACAAAATATTTAAAAAAAAAAAATTAAAAGTCGAATATTTCGAAAAGGGTTAAGTTTAGGCTAGGGTGTTTCATAGTGAAATAAGTCAGAAATGATGGGTACTCCACGCCCTTAACGGATCTAGCACGATTTTTCCTGTAACCCTGTATACTTATTTATGGCCACCTAAACTTAGTAAAATTTGGCGTCAAAATAGTCATGGA
Source organism: Ennomos erosarius (assembly GCA_963580505.1). Classification (NCBI taxonomy): domain Eukaryota; kingdom Metazoa; phylum Arthropoda; class Insecta; order Lepidoptera; family Geometridae; genus Ennomos; species Ennomos erosarius. The sequence goes on from OY756998.1 coordinate 353,467, forward strand.
TAAAAGTAGTTGTAACTCGAATACTAAACATATTTTCAGTAAAATTAAAACGCATAAGCATTGATTATAATCTATCTAAGCGATTGAAACCAAAATCAAAAGCGTTTGTGGAAGTTAGAGAGTTAAGGTAAAGTCACTCATGTGCTCTTTTGTCACTGTCATACCTGTGGAGAGCAGAGCAACGGCAATAACCTCATCAAATGTCAGGACGGTCCTCTTAAAATTAATAATAATGATATTTATAATCTATGTTTAAAATAATTAGAGACTTATCTAAATAATAGGTATAATTAGGTATTAGTCAGTAAGCACTCATAGACCAGGGTAGAAGCCACAGAGCTATGAAACAAATGATGCTTCGCCTGGAAGCGTTTTTTTTTGCTCTGTGGTAGAAGCCTTTAAAATAATAAAAAGTGAAAAAAAAAATAATAGTAGGATAAAACCCATTAGAAAAGGAGGGGAATATTATAAAAATGAAAGGAAAAATAATTTACGGGCGATCTGAGGTCGGGAAGGGGGTGGGGTTTTTAAGGGTAAAAAACGGTTTTTCTCGATTTCCGGCTAATCTAAATGTCCTATCGAAAAAAGTCAAATGGCAAAGTTGTAGGTAATAAAAAGATCTAAAACTTTTGTATATACATTTTTTCACATAACCTCAAAGTTTATGTGAAAAATTCAAAAAACCAAGTTTTAAGTTTTTTATTTTTGTCTTTAACAAAAAAAATTTTTTTCACGAAATTTGGTGAAAACTTACCTTTTTATGTCCCAAATACGCTGTAAGTTATGTGATTAAAAATATTTATTTTTTCACCTTATTTTGAATTAATATCGAAAAAACACTCTCAATTTTCAATCGAAAACTCACCCGTCAAAATAACAGCTATTTTTAAAAAGTTGGTATGTTTTCTGTTCGTTGAAATCTCTACTTTCCGATGGTGAAAAAAAAAATATATGTTACTATAGTAAATCTTCCCAGAAAATGCAAAAAATTGAAAAAAACTCAAATTCGATTTTTTTTAATTATTATAAAAAAAATTGAGCTATCTATTAAAATTAACATTTTAATTACTCGAAAAACGTTAGATTACATGTTACATTGATAAAAAAAATTGCAAATAAAAATATACTACTATAATTAACAAACAAATAAGTTAATAAAATTAAAATTTAATAAGACATCTACAATATTTGGAGAAAGTTGTCGAATCTCCTTTAAATTATATGCGTAGATGTCTATTTATAACTATTTTAAGATAAATTATATACCTACCTGACCTACGAAAAATAGTAGCCCATCAAAAGGTATTTCATGGAGAAGTGGGGAAGGGGCTAGGCGGGTCTGGGTCTTACTACATACATACCCACTATTTCGTAGCAGCTGTTACCACCGTTAGCCTAACCAGTATTTGAAATACAGTACAGTATACCACATCGTTTATAAATATACACGTGCAAGCTGAGTTTCTTGAAGATAATTGTGATAAGTTAACTTAAAAAAAAAAACTTTTCGAATCTGCATAGGAAGGTAAATACTATCTCTATTTTTAACTGTATCAATCAACTCAAACATAAAAGTCGTAATATTTTCTTTAAAAAATAGTATGCTTAACGTAACATAACCTAAAGATTGAAATTAAATGATATTTTAGTACAAGATAAAATCTCATCATCACGCTCTGGGTTGTCGTCGTTGCGCAGGGAAGTTTTCGCGACACCATGCTCTGAACGACATAGTCCGGAGAGCCCTTATATCGGCAGATGTCCCATGCGTGCTTGAGCCGCCAGGTCTAAGCAGGTCTGATGGTAAGAGGCCGGACGGGCTGACCCTGGTGCCATGGAAAAACGGTAGGTGCCTCGTGTGGGACGCCACTTGCGTCAGCACTGTTGCTGACAGTCACCTGGGTCGCACCGTCCACTCTTCGGCGGCTACTGCGGAGGACGCTGCCGGTAAAAAGCGGTCGAAGTATGCGGCAATGGAAGCACGGTATATTTTTGTGCCCATCGCTGTGGAGACTATGGGTTGTTGGGGGGCTGAGGCCAAGAGTCTGGTGGTGGAGATAGGGCGCAGAATCAGGGAGAAAACCCGTGACTCCCGCTCCGGCTCGTACCTGGTGCAACGGTTGGCCATAGCCATCCAGCGCGGCAATGCAGCCAGTGTTATGGGCACTTTTGCACCGGGTACAATTCGGGGTGGGTTATTCGAATAGGTTTTTTTTATATTGGTATTGTTTTTCTTTATATTAGTTTAATTTGTATATTGACTTGTAATTTCTATGACATGACTTTTTTTTAATTATTTTAATTAGAATATGTTATTAATGTGAATAATTTTTTATTTGTATGATAAAGTATATATTAGTATGTAGTATTTTTATTCTATTTTATATTACTTTTAGATAAAACAATAATAATCTCCTTAATTTTGCACAAACAAATTTAGTTAATCCCATGAAAAAAAAATATATTTCAAAATACATAAAAAATATATTAAAAATCTATAAAAATTATATAAAATATATATCGTAAATATACTTTTAATAACAAACTTTTGGCCGATTTTCATATACATGAAAATCAGCCAAAAGTTAATTATTAAAAATATGAAAATCGTCCAAAAGTTTGTTATTAAAAATATATTTACTGTACATATTTTTTATATATTTATACATTTTAAATAGATTTTTAATATATTTATAATATATTTTTTTATACATTTTGACATTTATTACTTTAATATTTTTTTTTTCATGGGGGTGTATATTCACGATAAAATAGTGGAATAAAAAAATTTCGAATTCGATTTTTTTTAGATTTTTTGCATTTTATGAGAAGATTTACTATAGCAACATATATTTTTTTCACCATCGCAAAGTAGCGATTTCAACGAACAAAAAACATACCAACTTTTTGAAAAAAGCTGATATTTTGACGGGTGAGTTTTCGATTGAAAATTAGGGTGTTTTTTCGATATTAATTCAAAATAAGGTGAAAAAATAAATATTTTCAATCAAATAAATTACAGCGTATTTGGGACATAAAAAGGATAGTTTTCACCATAATTCGTTAAAAAAAATTTTTATTAAAATAAAAATTAAAAATCAAAAACTTGGTTTTTTGAATTTTTCACATAAATTTTGAGGTTATGTGATAAAAATGTATATACAAAAGTTTTCTTTTTATTACCTACAACTTTGCCATTTGACTTTTTTCGATAGGACTTTTAGTTTAGCCGGAAATCGAGTAAAACCGTTTTTTACCCTTAAAAACTCACCTCCATCCCCTTCCCGACCTCAGATCGCCCGTAAATTATTTTTACTTTATTTTTATAATATTTACCTCCTTTTCTAATGGGTTTCATACTACTATTATTTTTTTGGTTTTAAAAATTATCGACCCTGGTCTATCATGCACGTTCCCGCACCGAGATAATACCTATCTCGCATGAATGCATATTGACTAATAAATATTTAATTAATTAAAATTAATAATAACACGAGTCTGTGTTACAGCACGATGATCAATCATTAATAGGTGCTCAACAAAGCTCTCAAGGTGCTCAAGTTGGTGTTCATTCCACACTTACTGAAGCTCTCAAAATGCACCTTCTATCTAGGTCTGGTTAGGTCTTCTATCTAGTTATAATTACAAGTAAACAGAAGATAGTCGTATGAAAAATAAGTAGAATAATGCTTACACTGGCCTGCAGTTCTTCTTATAATTATGATTGTAAAGCAAATAAATGAAGTTGTGAAGTTCCATGCCCGGAGGAGCCTGTAGCGGCGGGAAATACTCGGCGAGAACCGTTCCACTGTCGACGTCATCACCAATGATGTTCGTGACGCACCAGTGAACAAACTGAGTATCTGATAAATCGGGAACTTCGGTGCTGAATGCGTCCGGATCTGTATTGGAAACAATATAACTCCAGTTTTAACACAGTAAATTACAGATGTTAGTTTTAATAAGTAAATAAGTATTTAGATCATCATTATCATTAACTGCCTGAAAATATCCACTGCTGAACATAGGCCTCCCCCAGTGAGCGCTGCTAAGGTATTTACCTATATGAAATCCCCGTTTATTCCGGTTATAATCCCAAGTTTGCTAACTGCAGGTTATCTAGTGGGAAGGAAAGTTCTTTGACATTACTGGTTACTTATTTACTTCTTTGTTGCACTAAAAGAGTACAAAAGGAGGACTTAATGCTAAACATTTTCTACCAGTCATCCCACACACAGTTATAAAGTAAGAATCTGTTTTCCCATTAGAAGAATTTCGTTTTTTACGTTCAAAAGGTTCATAATTCAATTTCGGTACTGTAGGTAGATATAGGTAGATACTTATATTGCTCTGGTTTATAACTATAATTGCTATAATTTACAATTATTACTTAAGTATTTTCCTTCTTGTACCTCCAGTCGGTTTGGTCCACTTCATAGGTTGTCCATTTCTAAAATTGTCTTATTCCTAATTTGTCCACTCCTACAACGTCTTTTTTCTAGATTGTCATCCTTTAAATCCTTCCGCACAGGATGTAAACAAGTTTCAGTGACAGCCTCCATGGTGTGGTGGTTGAGCAGGTCGGCTCATAACCCGGAGGTGGCGGGTTCGATTCCCGCAACAAGACAAGTATTTGTGCCCGAAAAAAAAAAGCGCCAATACTTGTTCTGTGTCTGGGTGTTGTGGGACCATGGTCCTCGTAGTTCCTGGGTCCCTAGATACAGGGAATCCTAGTTAGGGTCCAGGATCTATGTATGTGATCGTTGGGCGTTATTTTATTTTTTTAATTTTTTTTTAGTTTGGAAGTGGCGGCTTTGGAATTGTTCAGTGACGTGGTTTATTATATCAAAGTAGTACTTACCCAAAAGAAACAGCGTGTAGTATTTATAAAATGGGTTGGTTTTCCACGAAACGCTCGGTGGCAGCAACGTCAATTCCGGGGACAAATGGTCACCAGGGTGCACTTCGGTGTCACCATATAAAACCTATAAAATGATATAACAAATTTACCTCTCACTGAACAATCATCGTTTGATGTGCTATCTCATTCTACGTGACATTGGCAAAATTGTGTTCACCCCTCTACAAAGGCCATTAGGTCGTTGAAGAAAATCCGAACATGGCGGTTGTGAATTTTGAATTTATTTTTCAAAACTAGTGTATCTTGAACTTTAATGTGTAATAAGGGTGGATTATTTTCCGTTAAGTGTTCGTGAATGTGCACGAGTGTTGGCAAATAGTTTCAAGATCATAAAACCATTCATTTTCGTTTTTGCTTCAACGGCCTTTTTTAGAGCCTTCAGTAAAATATCCACCATTTTACTGTTGGCGTTTTGACTGACAAAATATGACTTTGACTTGGCATAACCGTACAAATCTTTACTCACTTGACATTGGCAGAATTATTGCTAAACAGCGATAGAAAGCCATTAACGAAGAAGAAGAAGAAGAAGGCCATTAACTAAGAGTTGAAGTTAAAGTTGATTTTAAGAATGTTAAATGTAATTTCTGTAACTTCAAAATTATATGTAGGCCAACAATAAACGTAGACCGTAGGTACCTACATCAGGAGACATATAAAGTTTCCCGTTGTAAGCTTTGATCAATGTGCTAGGACTAAAATGTGGAGGAGTAATGTATTTATTTTGAAAGTGAGACCAATCGGGTTTCGTTATGTGGGTTTGCAAACTAAACTGTGACCCAAGAGGTATTGTACCAGTGTATACAGAAGTCTTTCACTGTGACCAAAACGATATACACTAAATAACACTTTAGTACTAACTCGGAGCTGAGACTTCCTCGAGTATCTGATTGTGTTACTTACACTGATGGTTACCATAGAACCCGTATATTTATTATTATATTTTATAGGTACATAATATAACAGATCATGGAAAATATATTGCAAAACAACATTATTTATAAAGTGCATAATCCAATGACACATGCACTCTGCCTGATATAAAACAGTAGCTGGCTATTACGTTTTTTTCTTGGTATACCTACATGACTGTAATACCGTAAAATCAAGGTGTATACTGTATAGGTGTATTCTACTTTGCGTAAAATAAACAAATAAATAAGTAATTACCTAACAAAATTATTTCAAAATAACTTAATTTTTGAAGGTTTTAGTACAAAAGTATGTAAGTAGGTACTTACATCGATAATTTTACATTTATCGCCAACGCTGTAATACTCCAGCAAATCGCTCACTTCATCCGTCTTCACTTCAAACAAGAACAAGGTTTGTAATACCAGAAGTAATTTTACTGAAAATATTAAATGACAACCCATTGTAAAAGAGACGCGACTACTGTGACCAAAATGTACGTAATTGAGATGTTTTCTGTAAAACCTAGTATTTATAGGCAACGCTAGTGTTAGCTTGAACAATTTCTAGTGGACCACTGACAGAAATTCTATTATACGTATAGCTTAGCGTAGCATCGCTTAAGTTATTGCTTTTTTTTTATACTTAAATGGGTTCACGTTTGACAACATCTCACCTGATGGAAAGTGATGACGCGGTCTATGTTGGAGCACGTTTGCCCATGAGGTGCCTATTCACTCTTGATTTGAAGAGACCCAGATTGTAACTTGACGGAAACAATGAAGCAGGAAGTGCATTCCACTCCTGTGCTGTTCGGAATGAATGAATGAATGATTTATTATTGCAGAAACTGTGTACATTTAGGTCTTAAAAATAACTAATATTAGCACAATAGGGTCAACAGTTTGTCCATGACGGACATGCAATATATTATTTGAGTCTACATTAAACATTAGTATTATAATTAGAATAATATTAATAAGGCGCATAATGATCATAATGTCAAATACAATAAATAATTACTTATAAAAAAACAGTCACAAAAAGAGCTCTTTGAGGTCATAAAAACATTTATCTACCAGCCACTTGAACAGTTTTGTCTTAAATGGCCGAGTAGGTAGTTCCCTTATCTCTCTTGGTAATTTATTAAAAACTTTGATACACATCATAAAACAATGCCTATGACACAAGGCAGATTTACGCAAGGGCAACAAAAGCTTTGTTGGGTCAGTACATCTTAATCTAGAATTGACCTTTTCTTTGAGCAGTTCAAAAAATGTTGGATATTCCCTCACAAAACATCCAATCTGATAAATATATAGACTAGGTAGAGATAGCAAGTTTAATTTTTTTAAAATAGGTTTGCAGGATTCTAATGGTCCGAGACCACATACAGCTCGAACACACTTTTTTTGAACAATACGGATAATGAAAGATTTAGAAAAACGCTTTGTACGGGCTAGAGGCAAGTTCACGAAGGGTTCTATAAATCCAGTTGACCAATGATAAGCTTCCCCTCATACGAAAATTCGTGGTGTATTACAACCGCTAATCCTATGATAGGAAAAGGGGCATCAGTGAAAATTTCAGTTTCAGCTGTCTATCTATCATGGTCTCAATAGAGTTTGCTTACCCTTCGGGTACCCTAAAAACCTTATCATTAGAAAACATTTTTTTTACCACCGACTTATCTAGCATTTGACCACGCTCTCATCTGATGCTAAGTGATGATGCGATTGAAGGTGTAGCATGCTAGCTAAGTAAGTACCTAATCACTTTTCCCTTGAACACGTCCGGATCATAATCCGGAAACACAGACGCTGGCAGGGCATTCTATTCCATAACAGTTCTAATTATAAACGAAGAATACAACGAATGGGTGGTATTTTGACCATGAAGGAATGGCACCTAGCCGAGCGTCTAGAGGTCCGGCGGTGGTGAATAGTGACGGGGGAATCACGTGTAGTTCTTGTGCACATTCCCCATGGTGCAACCTGTAAAAGACCGACCAACATGCCACTTTACGTCGATGTGCTAGGCTCTGAAGCCTTTCACCTACCAAACTGTGTTATATTTATTCATTTTAAAACAACAAAAGAATCGCACAATACAGCACCATTAAATTAAAATTAATCTGTTCACCTTTACGTCTATTACGATGCAAGCAACACTAAGCACACCAGCCCCCGATTATTAGCAAATTAGTACGTAAATATATGTTCGATCTTTGCAAGCAATTGGAGGGTATTTAGGAAATAAACTCCATCAATTTTTTTTTCTACTACCGTCGACCGGTGGTAGTCATTTGTGTCAATGCGAGTCGCGCCGAGTGCACGTTGCACGATTACCTGCCCAATTTCCTTGGCCAATCATCGTCACGAGACAAGTGGAACCACCCTTTCTTGAAGTGCAGTGTCAATTTTGTTCAAATTTGGAGTTAAGTGATACCGACTGCGCAGTGCGGGCCGTGCCTGGACTGTGACCGAAGCTGCTGCCCTAGGCGGGCGTGGATCAAAGGTTGGTGGAGTAAACTCAATTCTCTCTAAAGCTTGCAAGGGTAGATCATCAGTTCCTTACCTAACTCTCAAGACGCACCTTATACAGTCCATTCGAAATACCTCCCTCTGAGATTGTGTCTGTACCGAACAATCTTTTTTTTGGCCCAGTCGAGCCGGATGGTTATGTGAACCATATTATCTTAGATATCTAGTGAATTCGTAATTCGTAGGTACCTAATTTATAGTGCAGACGTTCTGTAGCTATATTTCTCTGACCGTGTCAGAACACCTCTTATGTAATTGTCGCTACGACGTAATTACATTGTTTAGTTTTCACCCTAATCTGCACTGGTATTTATATATTTTTACACATAAAACTTATAATCTTGTCGTACAAGTATTTATCTACGTATTGTGTAATTTATTTGCATTATAATTAACGTAAATTAGTAAAAATATTCGTATTTATTTTTATTTGTCAACCGCCGCCCTTGTGTAGTTTACAAAATGGAGACGGCTACGCCTACGTTGCCAGCAATGGCTACTAGAAGTAAAGATAAAATTGATAAAAGTGCTAATTCTGATACTGAATTAACCGTGTTAATTCACCGTAAGCAACGTATGTTTCAACAAATGCAAATGGTTTATGATATGTCCCGTGATTTATCTGATTCCGATGTCAAGCAGTTATTTTATTTACACGTACATGAGATTAGTGAATTACGTAGTACATTTGAAAAATTAATATTTCAAATATTTGAAAAAGAGCTTGAATTTGATCCAAAATCAATTGTTAGAAGTCATGAATTAAAAAGTTTTGATGATCTTTACTTCCGAGTGAAGATGTGTGCATCCAAACATAGCCCGACCGCGGAAAGCGTTAAGAGCGATAATCCTTCGCACTCTGTGGAGTCCAGACCTCGTTTACCTAAACTTGAGTTGTTTATGTTCGATTCCAATGTTGAGAATTTTAATACATTTTACGAGACGTTCTGTTCTTTGGTTCATAATCAAAAACATATTCCGAAAATAGACAAATTCCATTACTTGTTGTCATGCACAAAGGGTTCCGCATTAAACATCGTAAAGAGTGTTCCGATTTCCGCCAATAACTACGACTTAGTTTGGCAGAGCTTAATTGATAAATTTCAAGATCATAGGTTGTTGGTAGGTAGGTACCTAGACAAAATGTTGAACTTTTCTCCGCTGCAAAAGGAGTCTTCTACCCACTTGAATATGTTTATTGAGAACTTTGAGCATTCATATAAAGCGATTCAAGCGATTGATGTTCCGGATTTAAATAGTTACGTAATGTGTCATATTGCGTTAAGGGCTTTGGATCCACAAACACGAAAGTGCTTCGAGCAAAAATTGGATCAAAAAACTATACCTACGTTCGATGAACTTATGTCTTTTGTTCACAATCAGATAAAAATTTTAGATCATTCTGTATCATATTCTACTTCGAATGTGCAACCTAATAAACGTCAACAAGGCGATCAGCGACAAAGTAATCCCAGAAATTACTCGCATTCTTCTACATGCTCTAAGGTGCTATGTGTGCATTGTGGAGAAGATCATATGATTTTCCGTTGTGATCAATTTCGTAAATTGTCAAACGTTCAACGCATTAGCCGTGCTAATGAATTAAAGTTGTGCCACAATTGTCTTAAATCGAATCATATTGCAAAGACGTGTAAAAGTAACTTTAAATGCCTAATCTGTAAATTGCCTCATCATGTATTGTTGCACCGCGAAGTTAGCGTCCATGATAACAACAGCCAGGCGACAGGTCAAAGTACCTACCCTGTACCTACGCCGCCGCCGCTGTCGCTGGTACAAAGTCCAGCCGCGCTCATGCCGGTGTCTAGCAAGGTGGATGGGCCAGCTGTTATTAACACTTGCCATGTGACGTCATCGCATGCGAATTATGCAGTTATCTTAGGGACAGCCGTTGTGCATGTTTTGGATTCGTTTAACAATTATCAGGCGTGCCGAGTGCTGATTGACTCGGGCGCACAATCAAGTTTTATTTCGATTGATTGTTTTCAACGTTTGGGACTGACTGCAAATAAATGTCCGTATAATATATTCGGACTTGGTGGCGAATATGTAAAAAATTACGGGATGGTTTCGTGTGCGATTCAACCGCGTCATTGCTCGACGCCGAGTTTTAATATCGATGCCGTAATTTTACCTAAAATTACCTCTGATTTGCCGACCGTACCTATTCCTGACAAGTTGGTTAATGAATATAAACATTTGCAGTTAGCCGACCCGAGCTTTTATAAAAGGTCTCCGATTGATATTATTTTATCTGGGGACTTGTTTCCGTATATTTATGACGGAAAGAAGGTTATATTAAATAGTGATGTGCCAGTTGCATTAGGAAGTGTTTTTGGGTTCGTTATAACCGGAAGACTAGAGACCTGTTATTCCTCTAGCAACCTCAATGTTGTACCGTGTGCAACATCGTTAGTGTCGTACACTACTGAAAGTACCTCATTAAATGATACTCTCAAACGGTTTTGGGAGACGGAAGCTTTGCCGAGCGAAGTTCCGATTGATCCGTTAGACGAGTTAGCGGAAAAATTATATAACGAAAAACATTATCGCGACGAAACCGGTCGTTACGTTTCTCCTATTTTATTGAATCCTGACCACGCACCTATAGGTGATTCAAGTGAAGTAGCATTAAAGCGACTCAACCAAGTCGAGCGCCGCCTCGCTCGTTCTCCAGACCTTCGTGAGGCCTATGTTGAGTTTATGAGAGAATATGAGTCCCTCGGGCATATGGAGTTGTACAAGGGTTCCGAACCCTCAGCGTACGTCATCCCGCACCACTGTGTTTTGCGTCCTTCCTCAACCAGCACACCACTTCGCGTCGTCTTCGATGGATCGGCTAAGCCAACTCATGATGGAGTGTCCCTTAATGAAGCTCTTCTGACTGGCAGAAAATTACACAAGGACTTATTAAAAATTATTATTAATTTTCGTCTTTATGAAGTGTGTTTTACTGCGGATGTGTCGAAGATGTACAGGGCGGTTCTGATTGATCCAGCTGACAGGAAGTACCAGCACATTCTGTGGCGTGAGACGCCGACAGAACCAGTGCGTGTTTACGAACTTAAAACTAATACTTACGGTCTCCGTAGTGCGCCGTACGTAGCTGTACGCACGTTGCATCAGCTAGCCGAAGACGAGTTGACTCACGTTGAGAAGCCGCGTTCTGAGGCTGCAAGGGTACTCACTCAAGGTTTTTATGTTGATGACGTTTTGTGGTCATGTCAATCTGAAGAAGAAGCTTGCACGTTGCAAGACGATTTGACATCACTACTTAAAAGTGGTGGGTTTGATTTAAGAAAGTGGGCGAGTAACTATCCTGGTTTACTGGATCGAATGCAATCAGACCAGGTTTCATCAATTGACTTCCAAGACGATACGTTATCGTCTTCGTTAAAGGTTTTAGGTTTGACATGGTTACCTCCCTGTGATAGTTTCGCTTTTAATTACAACATGACTGACGCCAAACAAACCAAACGATCCGTTTTAAAATTGCTCGCGAGCATTTTCGACCCAGTAGGTTTTATTTCCCCATGCGTGTTTGTCGCGAAGTGTATCATGCAGGATCTCTGGAAACTAGGCATAGGATGGGATGATCAGTTGCCGCCAGAGCCGTGCTCTCAGTGGAATCAGTTCATCTCTGACTTACCACTCCTGTCTGAACTGCGCTTCGAGCGTCATGTTTTAATACCTAACTTCCGTGAAGTGCAGTTAATTGCGTTTTGTGATGCGTCATCGCGAGGCTTTGCAAGTTGCCTATACCTACGCAGCGTAGATAACGCCGGGAATGTTAAGGTTAGGTTGTTGACTAGTAAGTCGAAAGTCGCGCCTTTAAATCCTCTCCTGTCAATACCTAGACTTGAACTTGAAGCAGCCGTGCTGCTAAGTAAACTTGTAAGTTTTGTCGAACAAAACTTAACCGATTTCAAATATTCAGTAGTCGCCCTCAGCGACTCAAAGAACGTGTTAGCGTGGATACAGACGCAACCGTATATGTTAAAAACATTTGTGGCTAACCGTGTTAGTCAAATAACTGCTGTGGTTCCCCCCAGCTGTTGGCATCACGTGAGGAGTGAGAACAATAGCGCTGATATTTGTTCCCGTGGCGCGCTGCCCGCTCGCTTCGTTGAGGAAGCAACAGAGTGGACTCACGGTCCTGCGTGGTTGTATGATGACCGACAGGCCTGGCCTATCGAGGCATTTTATGTAAAGAAAGAATTTAAGATTCCCGAGCTTAAATCAAATAACGCAACGTTTGCATTTAATTCGTGTGAAGACAGAAACGTTTTCAGCAATGACCTCGAAGAAACTTTTAATAAGTTTTCTTCATTTAGTAGATTACAGCGCGTAATCTCTTGGTGTCACAGGTTTGTAAACAACCTGCGATGTAAAAAATCAGAGCGGTCAGTCGGACCTCTGACAACCTCTGAGCTTAAAGAAGCTCATAACACTGTCGTTCGTGTGTTGCAAACGAATCATTATGGTTCAGAGATTACGTCCTTGAATAAAGGCAAATATGTTGCCTCTTTACGAAAGTTGTCACCTTTTGTAGACTCTCATAATTTCCTCAGGGTGGGGGGTCGCATTTTGCAAGGCGACCTACCCTATAATGTGAAGCACCCGGTGTTGCTTCCTAAATGTTATACGAGCAATATTTTAATTGAATATTTACATAAGATATACTTACATGTGGGTCCTCGTACGTTACAAGGAATCCTATGTAAAAACTATTGGCTCGTCGGTGCTCGTAGCATCATTAGATCAGTTTTGTCTAAATGTAAAACATGTTTTAAATGTCGACCTACTGCGTTACAACCTCAGATGGGTACGTTACCCGCACCTCGACTCTTACCGGAAAAGGTCTTCAATCACGTAGGTTGCGACTTAGGTGGTCCATTTATCGTGAAAGAAAGTACACGGCGTAACGCCAAGTTGTACAAGGCATACTTATGCCTATTTGTGTGCTTTTCGACGAAGGCAGTACACTGCGAAGTATTGACCGACTTATCATGTGACTGTTTTTTGGCTGCCTTTGATCGTTTTGTAGCGCGCCGAGGATTAAGTTCCTGTTTATATTCTGATTGCGGTACAAACTTCGTCGCAGCAGCTAAGCACCTAAAAGAAGTTGTAAGCTTCTTATCTAATAAGAAGAATCAAGATGATATTCTTAGTGGATTGACTATTCGTCAAGTCGAATGGCGAACTAATCCTCCAAATGCAGCCTCCATGGGTGGACTCTGGGAGGCCGGAATTAAATCCGCTAAACATCTTCTTCTTCGTTCTGTCGGCGACAGAAGTTTAACTTTTGAAGAGTTGACAACCGTGTTCTGTAGAGTCGAAGCGGTTTTAAACTCCCGACCTTTATGTTCGTTGTCTGACAACCCTAACGAGTTTGATGTGTTGACCGCTGGTCATTTTTTAATAGGTCAAAGTCTTGTGGCTGTCCCGGAATATGAGTTTGAGGACGTTCCTCAGAATAGATTGTCACGTTGGCAATCAATTCAGAAGGTTTCGCAGTCATTTTGGAGACGTTGGTCTGATGAATACCTTCACACTCTTCAACAGAGAGCGAAGTGGTTTTCTTCACCTCCTAACTTAAAAGTTGGAGATTTAGTTTTGTTAAAATCTAACTTGTCCCGACCATTGCAGTGGCCGCTAGGTAGGATAGAAACAACACATCAAGGCGTTGACAAAATCGTTCGTGTTGTCACTCTCAGAACAAAAAATGGTCTGATAAAGAGACCTGTGAATAAAATTTGCCCTTTGCCTTATGCAAATTAATTACCTCAATATGTAAAATACTTTATTATTATAAATTAAATCCCCTTTATGTTAGTTATGATACTCCTCTACCTTAAGTTTTTGTTATCTTTTATGTATTTTACCTATACACTGAACACAGAGATATAGGTTCACCTCGCTAAGAGGCTTCGTAAGCTTCTTTAGTATTTATGTTTTTATTAATTTTTAAATTTTTGTGGATTGTTATATCCCTCATTCTCTACCTGTATAAAATAGTTGGGGAATTCACTTATTATGAATTCGGTGAGGGGTATGTTCGATCTTTGCAAGCAATTGGAGGGTATTTAGGAAATAAACTCCATCAATTTTTTTTTCTACTACCGTCGACCGGTGGTAGTCATTTGTGTCAATGCGAGTCGCGCCGAGTGCACGTTGCACGATTACCTGCCCAATTTCCTTGGCCAATCATCGTCACGAGACAAGTGGAACCACCCTTTCTTGAAGTGCAGTGTCAATTTTGTTCAAATTTGGAGTTAAGTGATACCGACTGCGCAGTGCGGGCCGTGCCTGGACTGTGACCGAAGCTGCTGCCCTAGGCGGGCGTGGATCAAAGGTTGGTGGAGTAAACTCAATTCTCTCTAAAGCTTGCAAGGGTAGATCATCAGTTCCTTACCTAACTCTCAAGACGCACCTTATACAGTCCATTCGAAATACCTCCCTCTGAGATTGTGTCTGTACCGAACAATCTTTTAAAATTGAAAATGAAACACAGATTTTGTAATTGTAAAAAGATGTGACTCATGTGACTAATGTTTTTATATAAAATACAAAAGCATCACCATTCATACGTATTTACCTGGAATCTTGGAATATCTAATTATTGTTTTAAGGCATAAAATATTCTTTTCATCACTTGCTCGTAAAGTGGATCTTTTTACATCGCTTTTACGCTCATAATCCAATTATTAAATAAGTACGCGTGTTGTTTCTTTTCAATAGGTACCTCATAATAATATAAGTAACCCATTATTCCGATTCAGTTAACTTTGTACGTACTTCACTACCTCTCTTATTTCATCCGCCTGATTCATCACTTCTGTTTGGCAACCCTAGGGGTACCAAGATACAGGCCTAGCCTAGTTTGGACTCCACAGGTCAATTCTTTGCATTGGTAACTACATTAATTAATTATTATTAATATTGTATGTGCATGAGTATTAATTAAGTCTTCTTTTTTTCCTGTATTTACCTCTGTACTTATGTATTTAACAATAAATAAACAAACAAATAAAAAAATAAACTTATCTATCTATATACTAATACTGGAACCAACTACCCATAGGTTAAGAATGTCAAGTAGATTGCCAATCGTTATGGGCCAAAAACTATTTACCAAGCTTCCAGAATATATAAAGCTAATAACTAACGAAGTTCAATTTGCCGATTTTTTATTTAAGCTAAGTGTTAGGTATATATATATTTTTTTTTACTTAATTTTACTTTAGAGAAAACGCAACATTTAACACAAAGATTAATTAATTATGAAAGTACTTGAACTATCTATAGTCTGTAAAAGGTCTATAGATAGTTCAAGCAATCTATGGAATCGGGCAACGTACCCATAATGCTGGCAGCGTTGCCCCGTTGTATAGCGAGGCTGATCCTTTGACCGAAGTAGATGCCAGCATTTTGGTCACGTGCCGATTCAACCAAACGCCCCGCCAAATCCTTGTAAATGTCGAAGGCTCCCGGTCCCCACGGCCCCAGTGTCTCTACGCCAAACGGCACAAATATGAAGCCTCTGTCAAGGCTAGAATATTTGCGCCGCTTGGCGGATTCCGCAGCCGTAGCAGCGCCGCCTACCTGGTGTGACGTGTCCGGAAGATGGGACGGTGCCAGTGTATCAACACAGGTGGCGTCCCACACTAAAGGCCGGCCCATCTTCCAGGGGATGAGCGTCATACCATCGGGCCTTTTACCATCGTCGCGAATTGGGCTCTAAGACAGCTGCGACGTTGATGTTTCCGAAGGCCCGACGTATGACGTCATTCAGAGCACTATGGCGAGGTATACGGCCAATGTATGTTTATGTAACGGTATGTTTGCCAATCGTGTAAATATACTTCTGTTAGATAAAACACTGTACAGCATAAAAGAATACCTTGACAATGACTACAGTCACTTGGAGGTCGCTACTGTGCCTAAATCTGTTCTGGATACCTAAAGCCCCTTTACAGCTGATCTAATTATAATTGATTGAATCAGGCGTGACCTCGCGGAAGTTCATCTTAAATACAAAATGAAACAAGAATATCTAGTGTAATTCCGCTAAAATCGATTTTAGCGGAATAACACTAGATATTCTTGTTTCATTTTGGATCTAATTATGGTCATAATGTATGTGAAAATTTTGTAACGCCTATATACAGCGAGTAACTATGTATTTTGATAAAACGTAATAATACGTAGGTAGTACTTAATCTAAATCTTATATCTAATGGTGATACTCTTTATGTATACATTTTATTTTTCGTGTATGATAAGATTTTATGATCCACAATACTTATTATAATTTAATGTATAATATTTTGAGATGCTTCATAATATTAACAAAAGTATTCCATTCCATTCTATTCTATCTCACTTATATAGGTATTATATTTAGGGAGTAGGTATAATGCTAAAATTATTTAGTAAGTTTATAAGGTATTTTATTTATGCAGTTATGCTGGTGCACTCCGTCTTTTACCACTTCAAAAAATCCTCTCCATCCAAAGGTTGCCTGGAAAAGATCGCTTTTAGCGATAAGCTTGCCCATTGTAACATGTTTCTGTAAAATTTGTTATCCTTCTAAACTGTATTATTATTTGGTGTGTGCAATAAAGTGTTTATCTAACTATCTATCTATGTAAGTATATAGAGCAAAAATACCTTCCCTTCCTCTTAGCACCATGAGCACTTTGTACGCCCTCACTAGGTGGCCTGTCAGACGACCGTCCCCACGACTCAAAATGGCGCAAGGCGGAGAGGTAGTGTCATCACACTAATATTATAAAGGCGAAAGTTTGTGTGTGGGGGTGTGTATTTGTGTTTGTTCCCTCTTCACGTCGTAACGGCTGGATGGATTTGGATGAAATTTGGAAAAGATCTAGCTTATATACTGGATTAACACATAGGATACTTTTTATCCCGGAAAAGTAGCCCGTTCCCGCAAGAAAGCCTTACAAACTTAATTTTGTCTATAAATTTTGATTAAATTAATTTAAATATGTCTATAGTATGTACTAAATAAATAAATAAATAAATATGCGTGGACATTTCACACAGCGCAATCTAGCCCCAAACTAAGCATAGCTTGTACTATGGGAACCAGATAACTGATACAATACTTATATACTTTTTTGTTTGTAAATACATACATAGAATACAATATAACACCCAGACTGACAGATATAATTTATTATCCAGGACACTTAAATAGATCCTGTGGGATAGCATTATCACTTAACTTTGACATTACGCTCGCGCTTTTGGTACTTCTACTATAATTATTTTGTTTGTGTTGTTTCTAATTTCTGCAGTGGGTAGAATCAGTCGCAAAATACACTTGTGTTTTATAACATTTCAAGTAAAGCGAGACTTTGCCAGAAGCCTCTACGGAGTTTTGGAAATAGCTCAAATATCACATTATTTAAATGCGTTATCCACGTTATACGGCAATTGAATGAATAAACACCACTCGTGTTGAACATTGACACTTGAAGAAATACTAACGAGTTTCAAAAAACATACAATACATACATATAAGATCATTTATTAATATTGATTTTGGTTTATAAAAAGGTACTCTGTGGGCAGAGTACTATAATATAAGTCATGGAAGTTGTATGTATTTCTAATACAACTGAAACTACTTTGCTATAAGTATTATAGGCAGGTACTTAGGTACTAGATTAGTGTTCTGTGGCATGAGGTAGGGTATTAGTGTTCTGTGGGCATAATCAAAAAAAGAAAAAGAAGGCTAAGTATAGGTCACAGATGGTTCACAGAGTTAGAATTCGCACATATTATCTCTATGGCATTGGTACTATTATCCGGGGTAAAGGGAAATAGAAAAAGAAATAAATAACCAGCAGAGAACATTTTATATAATTTAATTTTTAATTTCTTGCACTTCTACAATAGAGATATAACCTCTGTTACAATATCCTCTAAATTTCTTCCAGCTTTGAAATAATTATAGCCCACAGGGGTGCCCAGCTGGCAATATTTTGCATACTCTACGACATTGAAACTTGTTCGGTCACTGTAAAAAAAAGGTTAGGTTAATATTAATATCTATTCAAGTGAATTATTCATGTATTATACAACCCTATGTGGCCAATGTTCAGCAGTGGACGTCTTCAGTCTGTTAATGATGAAGTGAATACAAATCATGTTTTATTTGAAACAGATCGACCAGTGTATGCAGGTCTTTTTATTTTATAGGGTTCCCTAAAAAATATCGACAGTATAACCTTGGCAGTCTGTCGGTCTTGTTTGTCTTTTGAATAGGACTAACCAGGTGATGCAGGTCTTGCAGGCTAGTGCATCGTAATAGTCTCGTTAGCACTTTCGGCCGGTAGTACAGCCGCTGACAGAATGCTTTGGCCTTGATAGCTACACAGATGAATCACGAACGGGATTTGTACCCACATCCATGACAAGTGTAAATATATCTTTTACCTTCATTAATAAATAAAATAAATAAATTTGTGTGGACATTTCACACAGCGCCATCTAGCCCCAAACTAAGCATGGCTTGTACTATGGGAACCAGATAACTGATACAATAAGTATTGTATCAGTTATCTGTACACTGATACAATAAGTATTGTATCAGTTATCTGTATATATCAGTTATCGGTTATATACTTTTTTATTTGTAAATACATACATAGAATACAATATAACACCCATTGATAGTCTCCGAGAATCACCGCAACGAGCATGTTCAATAATAATAACAAAAGTGCTGTAAGGACATCGCCTCTCATTATACAATCAATGTATGTAAATAAACAAACTGAATGAAAATAGAATGATGCTTACAATAGCTCGCAGTCCACCTCATCATAATAACTGTAAAGCAAAAAAACTAAGTAGTGAAGTTCCGTGCCCGGAAGAGCTGGTATCGGTGGGACATACTCCGCGAGGACAGTTCCAGTGCCGACGTCATCGTAGAAGATGTTCGTGACGCACCAGTGTAGATACTCAGCTTTTGATATATTGAGAGCTTCGGTGGAGGGTGCGCCCAGATCTGAATTGGAAACAATATAAATACCTACTTAATTGCAATTTCAACATTTGTAAATTAAAACAGATTTTAGTTTAATAATAAATATTTATTTAAAAAAAAAAAAAAAAAAAAAAATGTACTTTTGAAATAATATTTAGGTATAATTTATGAAATCCCCGTTTATTATAAGAATGCCAAGTTTCATAACTGGGTAGGAAGAAAAATCCTTAGGAAAAATTAAGGCGCTGAATGCTCCCAAATTGACTATTTTGAACGTGATTATCTCAAAAGGTATACCATTTACGGGATTGAAAAAAATGCACGTTAATACTGGT
Source organism: Ennomos erosarius (assembly GCA_963580505.1). NCBI lineage: Eukaryota > Metazoa > Arthropoda > Insecta > Lepidoptera > Geometridae > Ennomos > Ennomos erosarius. The sequence goes on from OY756998.1 coordinate 373,216, forward strand.
CATATCTTCTTTCCATCTGCCGAAACCGAAACACGTTTACGAAAAGTTTTTTCGATAGAAAAAAATCGTGAAGTGACCTCTAAAAAATCATTCAAACGTCCTTTAAATATTACATTATAATAAGACACCCCATTGAAAAAATCATAGTGATAAGTTATGTTTCAATGCATCCGTCTATACGCTTATTTTTTTTTATAACAATAAGCATTTCTTTTATAACTAATAATTTACCGAAAAATGGAAAAGTCGAAGTGCAACGCAACGTAATCGCCATATTTTTGCTATGCATAAAGCGACCCTATTCGGTTCAAAATAAGTTTCAAGTTCGTCTGCTGTAATAGACGTGCTTGCATTGGGTCCTGTCAGCGCCTTATTATCCTACTATATCACCATTGTTACACAGTTTTGTTATTTATTTATTTTATTTATTTATTTATTTATTTATTTATTGGAAAACCAACAGCTTATATTTTAATAAAATAATTCAATAGAGTAGCAATAGAAAGCCAATTACACGTTGTACGTTATTATTGTTATCAACTAGGATTTTTCTATTAATGTCTCTAGCGGTAACTATATTATATACTATATAACTAAGGATTTCTACAAATTACGTAGCTGTCAAAATACTTACTTCTTGAATAATTCAAAAAAAGTAAGTAGTCAATTTTGGAAATGGACAATTTAAGTTGAATTGTCCATTTTCAAAATTGACCTATTCCTCATTTGTCCACTCCTACAATATCTTTTTTCTAGATTCTCAGCCTTCAAATTCTAAGTGCCCGTTCCCCACAGGAACTGAACAAGTTTGGAAGTGGCGGCTTCGGGAGTTGATCAGTGACGTGGTTTAATTTATCAAAGTACCCAACCAGCCACCAGTTACCAACCAACCAACCAACCACCAACAAGTTTTTACTTACCCAAAAGAAACAGCGTGTGGAATTTATGTAAATGGTTCGTATCCCACGCAACCCCCGGAGGCACCACCGTCGATAACGGGGAAACATGGTCACCAGGCCTCACTTCATTATTATCGTATCCAACCTATAAAATATATAAAATAAATAACCTATGATGGTAAGTCCCGATTCATAGTTTTTCATGTGTTCTCAATACTGTTAATAATCGTGAATTCGGACAGGGAAAGGAAATTAATCATTACATCTATAAATAGCACATTTATTTTATGTTCAATAGACTATCTGACCCGCTCTAGCTTCGCATGGGTTAATCTGTTTTTCGCCTTATTCCAGTCTAAAGGAAGAGAGAAGAAAGAAAGATAAAGATAAGGGAAAATGATTATGGATGAAACGGTGAATGGAGACAGGTGCTAGTACAACTGCCTGACCAATCGGGCCATGTTGCTTGGTTTTACAAAACTGTGATGAGAGAACGGGCCTGTGAGTGTGACCGAATGGTAATACTAACCCGGAGCAAAAACTTCGGTTTCGGCTTCGGCTTCACTCGCTCGGCTATATTAGTTCCCGATTGTGTTACGCTGAGTTGAGTTGCCACTGAGAAGAGCTGGCAGACCGAGCCCAGTGGCGTACCTTGGGAGGGGCCTATGTCTAGAAGTGAACTAGCACAAGCTGCAACCACCCCTTTATTGATAATTGTCATATACAAACTTCGTGGAGTGTCTATTTTAAAAGAAATTAATACCTAATATGTCATATTGAGAACATAAATGGATTGAATGTAATCTGTAATCGTGTTTGCAAATTATTTAACAAATTGGCACAGAATTGCCCCTATTACATAGGTCCAGAAACGAAGTCTTCATACTTAACCTTGTTTGAACATGAATCAAACCATAGAGCACAATTTGTTTTTTCTTCTAATGTCAGTTTCTCTTTCAACATACCATATAAATAGTATTACCCGATTTAGTCGGGTACCTAAATAAAAATCTAGCTAGATGTAAAATGTAAATAATAATAATTATATAACGCCTACATTAAAAAAAATAAAATAATAAAATTAATTACCATCATACTACTGTGGCGTTCGGAACGCACCTCTACTGTGTTTCTGAACGCACGACTTTGACGTTGACGTGACACGTTGACAGATCGGTTCGAGCGCCGATTCGGCTAACGAGAAGAACTTTTCCCGAGAGAACGATCTCAGCTTTTGCTCCGGCAACAAAGTTATCTCACTGCTGTAATTACTAGTGTAGCCCATCAAACTACCACCTTTGTTACGTAAACTATTGTATAGTGTAACGTGTGCGGACAATAAGACATTATACCTACTTATACACTCAACAGTGATTTCATTGCCAGAGATCCTACATCCTAAGATTCCTAAGAGTAGGTACCGTCGGCCAGCAACAGTAGTTCAACAGACAACCGGGACTGCCACAGGCACCCGCACTACTATCTATAGACAAGAAAAAGGTCTATAGATAGCTCATGCAATCTTTTAATAAAAAGGATTCAAATTAAGTATAACCAGCAGTTTATTCAACATTTCTTTTAATAACTCACGAGTTTTTCAGTATTACCAAGTTAAAGGAATTAAAGAACAACAGTTATGTAGGTACAGGGGGTCTAGCAAATATACCAACCACTAACGCTTACTCCAAAATGTACTGTAATGACATTTCGGAAATCGCTAACTTTTCCGTAGCGAATGTCATTACGATACATTTTTGGAGTTAGCGTGAGGCGTTAGCGTTAGCGATTGTGATCTTTGCTAGACCCCCTGGGCATCAACCAAAATAATGTTTCATATTTTAGGATAAAAAAAAAATAACCTTAAAAATGGGAAAACAGTGGGCGCGTGGAACGTTTATAGTTGACAATAAAACTATTCTCAGTAATTGCACTTCTGTATTCTGTGTGTTCTTTACTATAGAAATGCGCTGAACATATTGTTAAGCGAGTATTAGGTTTCCACCAATCTTCATTTCGACTTTTTCGAACTACTTTTATCCAACGATCAGCTAGACATGGATCTGTTGGAAATCTATACAAAAGAAATCGGGTAATTATTCAGATGTCGTGTGGCAATACTGATTTTGACATGTCAACTTTTTATTGTGAAATGGTTCTGACTCTTCGTCAAATAGAAATAATTAAAATAATCTTATAAAAATACATGATTAAGGCCACTTACAAGTGAAATGTGATCGTGTGCTCCTGTGATTCGTGCCTTGAGTGATTTCAGCACAGTTTTATCACGCAAGACGGCATTTTTTTGGTATGTATTCAAAAGCACACCCAATTAACGACTGATTTTGATTTTGACAGCTGAGAATCAATCACACCCAAAGTGGTGTGTACGGTTTTGCCCTGCTTTAATTTCGTATTAGTGGTCTGGATAAAAAGTCTTTGCAAATTGGCGACGATGCCTACCCACGACATTAAAAAACTAAAACGAGTACGCGCCTCATTACGGGGCACCCTTACAAGAATAGAAAACTATTTAAATACGAATATTGAACTCTCTACAGAAGAAATTGACATCAGAATCCAATCATTACAAGAAACTATACAGAAATTTCAAGAAATACAAACTGAAATTGAGATAGAAACGGACAAGAATGAGCTGGAGGCAGAAACTGAGTACAGGTATGATTTTGAAGAATTCTACACCAGCATCAAATGCAAACTAATGAAATCAAGAAAAACCAATGAAATTCGGGCACAAACAGCTACTACAACAGATTACACAAGCTGCGTAAATTACAGTCAACAGGAATCATATCCAAAAATAAGATTTCAACCTTTACACGACAATGAAACGTTCCAAAATTTCATTAAGAGGCTAACCTTATACTTCTTAATGAACAAGGTAAATGACCCACAGTCTAAGGTATACGTACTACTATCGACACTAAGCCCAGAGCTGCATCAAAAGATATATGACCTATGTTCTCCAGACGATCCACTCGACAAAGAATTTGAAGAACTTACAAGCTTGCTAGATGAATACATAGACCCCAAGCCTAGTGTGTGGGCACAACAACACAAATTTATTTCGCGTTTACAGTCTCCAGATGAATCGGTAGCTACATACGCAACCGAACTTAAGAGATTATGCTCGAACTGCGAATTTAAATGTCAACATTGTAAAAAGTCTACCACGGAAAACTTTTTATCCTTACAATTCATAAGAGGTCTAAAAGATGGCGATATTCGGACGAAAATGCTTCAAAACCGAGAAATACATACATTTTCGAAGTTAATACAAATCGCAATATCAATGGAAATGGGAAAATCAGAAAATTTGAACATTTCTTCCGAATTGAACAGAAAGACTGATATGGTATACAAAGTTGCACCTTCGACGAGTAAACAAATGAATACTCAAAGAACACAACCGCACCTAAATAACGGGCCATCACTTACAATAAAAGAGGTAAAAGGGAAATGCTTTCGCTTTGGCAAACCAGATCACCGAGCTAATGAATGCGGTGCAATACATTCAACTTGTAGAAATTGTCACAAAGAGGGTCATCTAGCTCGGGTTTGCTTAAAGCGAAATAACAACATCAACAAAGTTGACGATACATCCAGTGATATTTCAGCCGACAGTACAGCAGAAATCAATTTTGTCAAAAGCGAAATTTCAGAGAGATATTTAATTACAGTCTCGTTAGAAGAGAAAATAGTAAAAATGGAGTTCGATACGGGTGCTGCGCTATCTTCTATGTCCTTCAAATCCCAAATTAAATTTAAACAAAAAAATATTTAAAACAGATATGAAACTTAAGACTTACACTGGGGAGATTATTAGACCGACCGGAGCAATATACGTCAAATGTAAATACAAAAACCAACCTTTTTACGGAAAACTCTACATAATTAACCAAGATGTCGACCCGATATTTGGCAGAAGCTGGATGAAAGAAATAAATGTACAATTGGCAGATGTCAAAACATTACAAACTCAAACTACGAAACCAAAGAAATTGGAGGAATTATTAAATGAATATTCATCAACCGTATTTAGCAACGACCTTGGACAAATACCTGATTTCAAAGCTCATCTGCAACTACAAGAAAATGCCAAGCCAATATTTATTAAACCGAGACGTATTCAATACGCTTTAAAACCCCAAGTAAATGAAGAAATTGAACGTCTTTGCACAAAGGGGGTAATTACCAAGGTAGACCATTCCAAATGGGGAACACCAATCGTACCAATTGTAAAACCAAATGGAAGTATACGTCTTTGTGCAGATTACAAGATTACATTGAATAAGGTTATCAAGGATGAGCATTATCCGATTCCCATTATTGAAGACATATTTGCAGAAATGAATGGTGGTCAATTATTCAGTACGCTAGATATTAGCCAAGCTTACCTGAATATGGTGATGGATGATGAGAGCGCAATGCTACAAACGTTGAGTACACACAAGGGAATGTATAAAGTTAACAGACTTATGTTTGGAGTAAAAGTAGCGCCAAGTCTTTGGCAGAAATTCATGGATAGTTTATTACAAGGAATAGAAGGCGTCAAATGTTTTTTTGATGACATTATAATACAAGGATCTTCAGAAAATGAGTCATTATTACGACTAAAACAAGTACTTCAGAAACTTAAAGAAAGTAACCTTCGCGTAAATAAAGATAAATGCCACTTCTTCAAGCAGAGTATTAACTATCTTGGACACACAATTGACAAAGACGGTCTCCACAAGAACAAGGAAAAAGTAGTAGCAATCACTAATACATTACGTCCTACGAATCTGAACGAACTCCGAACATTCTTAGGTATGGCAAACTACTATAATAAATTCATACCTAATTTATCGTCGATTACGAGCCCATTAAACAGCTTACTAAAAAAAGGCACCAAATTTGTATGGTCTCCCAAGTGCGAAAGAAGTTTTAATCAAATAAAAAAAGAAATTCTTAGTGAAAGAGTTCTGACTCACTTTGATGCTTCGAAACCATTGATTTTGGCTACAGATGCGTCACCTACAGGCTTGGGAGCTGTTTTGTCACATAGGCTTCCAGACGGATCAGAGCGACCCATAGCCTTTGCGTCGAGATCTTTGACCAACAGCGAAAAGAAGTACAGCCAGATTGATAAAGAAGGTACATCAATCTATTGGGGCCTTAAGAAATTCTTTCATTACTGTTACGGCCGAAAATTTACTCTTGTTACTGATCACAAGCCACTTACATCGATTTTCCATCCTCATCAGACTCTACCTGCGCTGAGTACAATGAGATTATTCCACTACGCCCATTTTTTGTCTGGATTCGATTATCAAATAGAATATAGAAGATCTAAACAACATTCAAATGCAGATTATCTATCAAGATTCCCAGTAGAAAGTTCTAAAGAAAATTCTATTGACCAACATTGCGCATTTCAACTACAGCTGATTAATATTTTAGAGGTTTGTCCTAAGACAATAGCCGAAGAGACAAAAGATGACCCGGAACTACAGCGGTTATTACAATTTTTACAAACAGGTAGATCATTACGAGAACTGGGTTACAAAGATAATGAATTAACTCTCCAGAATGAATGCATTTTAAGAGGCACTAGAATAATGATACCACAAAATTTACGCACTCGTGTACTTAATGAACTACATGCCGGACATATTGGCATTCTAAAAATGAAACAATTAGCTAGAAGTTACGTTTATTGGAAGAATATTGATCAAGATATTGAAAACAAGGTGAAATCTTGTAGAGCGTGTCGTTTACAACAGAATAACCCGGAAAGAGTACTTTTACATCATTGGGAAAATACAACACTGCCATGGCAAAGAGTGCATATAGACTTTGCTGGACCGATTTTTGGATATTCTTTATTTATTTTGGTGGATTCATTCACCAAGTGGGTTGAAATCATTCCAACAAAAACCACTACAAGCTCTTGGTGCATACAGAAACTTAAAGAATTATTCTGCACCTTGTAGGGTTACCCCTACGTCTCAGTCCTTTTTCATAGTGTTTTAGGCATCTGGCTGTTGACGTCGCCTCATCCTCCATGAAGAGTACGCCGGACAACCCGTGCAGGCTCCTGGAATGATTTAAAAGCTTGTAATACAGACGTTAGATACGTTTTCATGTTAGGTTGTTATTTTCTTCAATAAACTTTATGTTCTAAAATTGTGCTTAAAGGCTTTGATATGGGTTACTTTGGCAGTGGAGCGGTAGGTACAGATCGTAGGATCACCTTTCGCGTTGTTTCTTTACGCTTTTTACTCGTTTACGAGTGTTTTTAGATGAAATTACTTTTTCAACTTACCTCACGGATCTCGTCCCAAATTGCACAGTTTGTTAAGCCGATTTTATTAGGGCTTTTCATATGATTTTCATCGTTCTTCCTCCATTGGTTTCAGTGATATATCGTTTCAAAGGTTTATTTATCTTTTTGACATACGTCACATTTTGACTTTGCCAAATCGCTAAAAGAGATTCTGTCCGAGAGGATTTATATGTTTTCGTCAAGCGTTTGTAGGTTTTTATATTAAACCTCACGCTTTGACCTATTTGAATACTAGCTATCTATAAAATCAGGACAGGGTTTCAAACACTTTTCCTTTCTATTTTCAGATTTTTGGAATGATGCCTTGGTGACAGGTCCAGGGTATATAAACGGAACATGGGCGCTCCCATGGTCATTCTATCCTCTGGTCTCATCTAGAGTTGATCTTCTGGTATCATCTACAGTTTATCTTGTGGTTTCACCTTGAAATCTCTCTACCTGCCTAAAGCTCTTGGGAAATTGAAAAAGTCAGCAAGTTCCTTAGAACCCTACCTCTGGGTGCCCACGAGTCGCTTAAAGTTAGCCCTACCCGGGTGTCGTGCGTTAAAGTGCTCTTCTAAGGACCACCTCCGGAGTAACTGGTGAAACCTTTATTCTCTGTATAATCTTCCTATAAGAGGAAGCTCTGGCCTCGTAGGGATCTCCCCGAGGGCCACACCTCTTCTTTTCACAGACTCCTGTGTGCAACGGCTGGCGGGTCCATCGCCCTCTGCCCTGGCCTGAGAAGTGGAAGGCACGCCCGCTGGTTGTGTCGTGAGCAGGCCCGTGGTAACTGCCAGACGCCACAATCTCCGCCGCTTCCTGCCGCGCATCTGAGCGCGCTCCTCTACTGGGTCCTGTCTGGGCCAACGCCGAGAACACAGGCGTGCTGTGGCTGCCTCGGTGCCGTCAGGCACCTTACTCCGCGCAGCCAGTCGCGGCGCATCCAGGCGCGCCCTGGCTCTATCTAGTCGGGGCTTAGGCCGCGAAGCACGCGGCTTGTCGCATCGTGCTAACGGGCACCCCGTATCTACTGCACCGGCTGTCATCTGCGTGACCACGCGCCCCTGATTACGCTGGATCGGGGCCACAGCCCCGAAGCACGAGTCACCGGTTCCCGGTTCCCAGTGTCAACGGGCATCCTGCACTCCGCGGCTGTCTATCCAGGTGTTCCCTGGCTATCCTGATCTCCGTGGCAGCACCCACTGGAGTCAGCTTCAAGTCTCGCCCGTGAATCAAGACTATATAAAGTTACGTTGTTTGTATCTCAACAATAAAAATATTTGTTTATTGCTCTCAAGGTCAACTTAGGGGTATTTAGTCTGTCTAGGTAGGTTTCGCAGAGTAATAAACCGCAGGAAAACATAGAGTATCTAGACTTTTAATATAGGCAGGAAAATTACCACAGAACAAATAGGTAAGTAGATAGATAGGGCTAGGACCACAACAATAGGACGGGCTTAGGTTAAATAAACTTGTATAACTATCTTAAGTCTATTATTTTAGTTTTAACTGTAGGCAACACTACAACCTTTGGGTTACCAAATATGTTAGTATCAGACAATGGGCGACAATTCGTTTCGCAAGAGTTCGAAGATTACCTCAGTGATTGTGGAATTACACATAGAACGTCAGCCCCTTACCATCCTGCAACTAACGGACAAGCAGAAAGATTCGTGCAAACCATTAAGAGAGCTTTACATGCAATGGAGGGGGAGAGAGGTAGTCTGACTGATAAAATTAACACCGTATTAAGTAGACTTAGACGCACGCCAGGTCCAAATGTAGTGTCACCCTACCAAATGATATTTGGTCGAGACGTCCGAACGAAGTTGCATGTTATGTTCCACAACTCAACTTCAACCCGTACATCAAGTCCTCTGTCTGGGCAAAGTAGAGTTTGTGATCGGTGATAGAGTACAAGCGCGAAGCTACTCAGTTTCCAACAGAAGATGGGAGTTTGGCAGAATCCTGAGTCGGTTAGGCCGTCTACACTACATGGTCCAAACCGATGATGGTACCGTAAGGAAAAAACATGTAGACCAGCTCCTGCCGGCGCCCCTGGTACCGTAGACAGCTGGAATTGGTGGTGGAGGGCTGTCATATACAAACTTCGTAGAGTGTCTATTTTAAAAGAAATTAATACCTAATATGTCATATTGAGAAAATAAATGGATTGAATGTAATCGTGTTTGCAAATTATTTAACAACTAGCTACTGCCCGCGGCGTTGCCACGCGTGGACTACATTACTTTTCAGGTTTCGGTTTGGGTAATGGCTTTATTTTTAAAAACTGATTTTCTATCAGCCAGAGGTTTCTGCTCGTATAATCACTTCTACGAAGTAAAAATGACATGTCTTAATCATGGATGAAATAATTAATTATAATATTTCCCAAAACAGCGTAGGTGCGCTAATTATTATCCTTGATATTCCTGGACCAATTTTGATGAAATCTCCACTCATGGCTACTTAACTATAGAAAAATTTGCGATGATATTTCGATAAGTATCATCGAACTCATGATTAATTAAAACCTATATTATATTAAAATCTAGGCTTTCAAAACATTTTTACAATAGGGCAAAGTCTGCGGGTCTAGCAAAGATACCAACCGCTAACGCTAACGCCAAACGCTAACTCCAAAATGTACTGAAATGACGTTTCGGAAATCGCTAACTTTTCCGTAGCGAATGTCATTTCGATACATTTTTGGAGTTAGCGTGAGGCGTTAGCGTTAGTGGTTGGTATCTTTGCTAGACCCCCTGGGCATTTTACATAACATGTTTCGTACACAGATTAGAGAAAAAAATCTACTTCGTATCATTCCAAAGAGTATTATTATACTTCTGTATCATTCAAAGAGTATATAATTTATACGTAACGTAAGAGTATATCATTGGCCCACTGCATTAGCCTATGGTGGTAATAGTATGCATTGGCCTTCAGACCTGTGGGCCAAACATAAACGTCATGTAATGCCAAAAATAGGCGTAGCAAGAGTCAAGATTATACTCCCAAGGGTAAAGCTCTAACTATCACGGTTTATGAGATACAGCCTGGTGACAGACGGACAGACAGCCTGACAGACGTCGTCAGTCCGTTTTGGGTACGGAACCCTATTACTAAGGCTTCGCTGTCCGTCTGTCCGTCTGTCACCATCAGAACCGTGATAGTTAGACAGCTGAAATCTTCACAGATGATAAATATATTTTTGTTGCCGCTATTACAAAAAATACAGAATAAAATATGTATTTAACCCCTTAAATACTTATTGTATTCTGTATTTTAGTATTTTTTCTCTCTCATACATCAAACGTTTTTTGCTAGTTTTTATAGAACGGAACCCTTCGTGCGCGAGCCCAACTCGCACTTGGCCGGTTATTTCTCTAATCTGCGGACACTTAAGTATAATTAACATGTTTGTATCTTGAATGCAATCGATTCATACTACTTACATATTATTTGATGGTATATCTATTTTACTCCAAAAACCCAAACAACCTGCAAGGGCTTAAATAGAAAACTAATAATGGTTAATCAAATCTAATAAATTGTAAAATTTCATTCCACTGTTTAATGCATATTTACTACCGTAATTAACTCCTATTACTCTTTGTTCATGGCCTTACACACGTTTTTTTTTTCTTTAATCTGTGCCTCCAGATGGACTTTACGTGAAACATGTGAAATATTCAATAACAACACGACGAAAAATTACTATACTTAACACTGGCTAAATACACTATGTGTGGAGCCATAATACAATATAAAAAAAATTACTGTGACACAAACTAACCGTCAGTAGCCAAAAAAGAATTCACCATGAAGCGGCCATGTTGTATAAAATTCCGTCCGGTTTCGTAATGATATTTAATAATTTTGACCAAAAATTTTTAATGATATTTGTATTTTAATATATCCTATGTTGTGCGCTGGTTATTTCTAAGCATATTAGTGCAACCCGCATGAAAATCAGTTCAGTATCTAGGGATTTGTTCAATAACAAACAAACAAACAAACAAACAGATACAAATTATTGTCCCTAGATGGCGTTAGATACGATAAATTAGAAAATGTATGGAGAAGGGAAAAAAGCCTTGTAGTCCTGCATCGCGGTTACGATATTTTTTGAACAATAGAACCTATGGGATAAATTAGATTTGACATCATTATGTGTGTGTTCCGTATCGCATCAGAATTACACATTTATTATATGTAGGGAAGGGATAATAATATATATATATATGTATATACTAGTAGTCCTGCGAAAGTTAGACCTCGCGAGCACAACCGGTTTTGCAACCAAGCGCCATAATATTGTATACAAACTTAGTACCTACGTCCCGAACTCAGCACTCACGACCTTATAAATCTAGACAACATCTTGACCGGATCGGCTCATATTTGAAATGTTTGCTTAGAATTGAGCACCCAATGCTTTGCCAAATATTGTCAAAATGGGCTGGTAAATGGAGTCGTTACAAAACCTATCATAAATCACCGATGACAAAAAAAATATACTTACAGGGCTTAACACCTAACGTAAAATAAACAAATAGGTAAGGACATAATTTTTTTTTCTAAAATCTAATTTTTAAGATTTTGTAACAAAAGTAATTAGGTAGGTGTACTTACATAGATAATTTGAAGAATATGGCTATTGTTTGTATTTTCCAGCAATTTGGCCACTTCATCCGCCTTCACTCCAAACAAGAAAAAAGTTTGTAATACTAGTAATAATTGTACAGACAATATTAAATGACGACCCATTGTAGACGCGACTATGCTGTGACAAAAATGTGCGTAATACAGATGATTTTCTGTAAAGTCGAGTATTTATAGTCAACGCTACCTGTTTGTGTTAGCATCATGTGTATATACTAACATATATATGTGTTTGCTTGAACCGATTATTGTAGTCCACTGATAGAATTGCTATTATAGCTACAGTGTATCGTGGCATCGCCTAAGTTATTGCTTCCCTTGCGCTCAGGAGTTCATTTTTAGTGACTCTACATGAGAGCGGTATATGGATATACCTATAGATAAATAATAATAGTACTGACACCCAATTTAAAAAACCTTAACTTTAAACGCAATTTGTTTCAGGGGTTAAGTTTTTGCTTATCGGATTGTGACGCATATTGAGAAGTCTCTGGATATTCTCATAGCCGGATCTTTTGGTTCCATTTTTATACAGGAGCACCGCGCTAGGGATGGTCCAAACATGGGTTTTGAACAGAACCGAATAACGAACATTATTCGGTTTAGAGCTTACCGAAGCGAATATTCAGCCGAACTATTAGGTTCATGGTCGCTATAAAACTGCAACAAAATCTCTACTGCAATGGAAACAATTTTTGATTTCATAATAATATAAAAAAAACTGCCTTGTGAAGTTATAAAAAAACTGGAATCAATCAGTATACATTACTTTTTTGCTGAAAAATGCTGATTTTTTAATGCAATCTCGTGGATTGGGTGAAACTACGGAGCGGTTTTATATTTCTACTAGCTTTTGCCCGCGGCTTCGCACGCTTGTGTTATGTTATTTTTACGTTATAGTGTAATAATAGATCATGCATTTCGTACCAAACAACAAAACCCACTAAATCTTTTCAAAACTGAGCACAGTAACCTGTATTAGCATAGGTATAGGTATAACGCAAGCATAGCCGTGAGTGGAAGCTATTTAAGCCATTACCTAAAATTAAATGTTTTGAGTCTAATATAGATTTATAACAATAAAAGAAGTTACAAACAAAAAACTACAATTTTATAAGTACCTTTTCATATTACAACAAAAAGAAATCATCATAACTTCACTCAGGTCTTTAACAGAAGTTTCAGTAAGTTTTGTTTAGGTAGTAGTTACCTAAGCAGGCAGGTACAGTTTAGAAAAATATGGAAGAATCACACACGATGATGCTGTTTTGCTCAGTTTTACATAATTATTATCCGCGCGCTTTTTGTTCCATTTACCATATTTTTTTTACCTTCTTAAGTTTGGTTCCATACGAATTGAGTACCTAACTACCTACACATAGCCAGTGTCAATAATAAGTTTATAAATTGCTGGAGATATGCATTTACCTGTACAACGCGTACATAATTAATTTTCTTAATACTAATTAGGAATTATAAATACTAAACCACCACTCCTTAAAGAATCGACAGTTATAATTATTATTATGTCCACTATTTTCCACGCTATCTCATTCCCAACGTACCTACCTAGTGATGAAAGTGAGGAAGTAGGTTAAATCGTCATTACATAATTATTACTAACACCCAAATTTACTTACCTACTATAACTATAACCTTCTTGAAGTAACCGAGTAATCAATCATTTTCTGCTCCCGTGGTTTATTTAAAAGCCCACAGATCTAAAATATTTTAACTATTAAAAACTTATTTCAACATGCAAGAAGAAGAAGAATAACAAATCAAAAACGAACGAACGCGCCATGTTGTTAATTCGAGGATACAATTTTATTGCCATAATGAATACCTACATATTAATTATAATATCTAAGTACCTACCCTTTTTAAACATTTTTCATCAAATATTTCGTATCATTGGCTAAATACAAATAATAGCACCTCCGGCTTACTTTAATGCCAAAATAAAAAAGGTTTAAAATGCGTAGCAATGATAAGGGTATATAACTTAAGTAGCTATAAGTACTACAGGGGGTCTAGCAAAGATACCAACCACTAACGCTAACGCCAAACGCTAACTCCGAAACTGTATTGAAATGACATTCGCTGTGGAAAAGTTAGCGATTTCCGAAATGTCATCCTAGTACATTTTGGAGTTAGTGTTTGGCGTTAGCGTTATTGGTTGGTTTCTTTGCTAGACCCCCAGGTACCTTAAATCTTCCTTGGGGTTGATCAAGAATGTAGCAGTAGCGCAAAAATAATTTTATCTAACTAATTAGAATGGTAACGTGTAGTAAGTTCATGTAAATAATACATTTTACCAGATCGCCAATAAAGAACATTACTCCCGCCAAAACCCTATAAATCAAAAACTTGAATAAAAATGTTAATTAAGTAAGCTTCAATATTGGCTAAGTATGATAATCGCGTGAAGCCTTATGAATGATTATAAAAAGTCTAAGAACCTACCCTTTTAAACAGTTTTTATAAAATACTTCCAACCATTGGCTAAATACAAATTTTGTCTAATGCCATAATAAAAATACAATGCGTAGCAAAAGCAAGGGTCAATAAATTAAGTACCTATAGGCACAGATTACTGAATAAGTTACTTTTATAGGTTAAGCTATAGGTACTATAAATACAATTTAAATACTTATTTCGAATGGTAACGCGTAGTAGATTTTTGAAAACTAATACATAATACCAGATTGCCAATAAAGAATTTTGCCCTCGCCAGAACCCAATAAATCGAAAACATGAATAATAATTTCAGTTATGTTTCAATATTGGCTAAATATGATATCGCGTGAAGCCTTAAAACTTATAATAAAAAGTCTAAGTAGTTCTTAGTTTTCGAAATTCCTTGTTCTCTTTATCGTGCTCATATTCAAGAAGGTTCTCATACCTATCCTCTTTTTTAGTTTGGACCACAGATTAACGAAAAAACTTATCTTTAGTAATACCACAGATTAGAGAAAAAAATACATATGAATTCCTTGATCGTTTTTCTCTAATCTGCACTGCATCGAGTAATCGCGCGATGTATTTCGCCGTAGCCCGAAAAGTGTGATACGCTGCCGGTAATGCATGCGCGCCAATTGTTATTTACTGTTTTTTGTCTTTTAAGTTGTAAATAAAAACATGCATTAAATTACTTCCTTATTGCTTAGTGCAGTGGGGATTGTTCAGAATGAAATAAAAATGATTGGGGTTCCGTACTCAAAGGGTAAATCCTTATTACTAAACCTCCGCTCTCCGTCTGTCTGTCTGTCTGTCCATCAGACACCAGGATGTACTCATGAATCGTGATAGTTAGACAGTTGAATTTTTCACAGATGATATATTTCTGTTGCCACTATAACAACCGTGATCCGTATTCAAAGGGACAGATAAACAGACAAATAAAAAAAAATTGGTTTTACTTCATATTGATAAGGAATTATAAATTAAAACTATTAAAATTTATTTTTGTAATCGCAAATAATACTCTCACAGTTTGTTAAACATATTTGTTCGCCGACATGCAATATAACGCACTGCTTCCTCCATTTTATTTAGCCCACGTCGGTCGCGCAGCAGGCAAACAAATTGACTATGTGTCCGGGTTGGCGCGCTACAAAAACATTGAGGATAGTCAACAGAGATGTTTTTGCGCGCCAACTCAATAGCGAAGGTTTGGGCGTATATGAAGCCGCGCCATAATAGTAACAGAGTTTATTTTATTTAATCTGTGCATCCGGATAAACCCGAGATAATATTACCGTCAGTAGCACAGAGAACATTTTATTTTCTCTCATCTATGATTAGTAGCCAAAACAAAACTTACTTTTTGACACTGGCTAAATAGCTACACTATGTGTGGACCAAAATATAAGAAAAAAAACTTACCTTGAAACCTTAAAGCGGCCATCTTGTGAAAATCCCGTTCCGTTTCATAATGAAATCTTAATCATTTTCACCAAAAAAAAAATACAATATTTAAAATTTCATATATCCTATGTTGTGCGCCGGGTTTTTCTAAGCTTATTAGTGAAAACCGCATGAAAATCCGTTCAGTATTTTCGGAGTTGTGCCGTAACAAACAAACAAACAAACAAACAAACAAACAAACAAACAAACAAACAAACAAACAAACAAACAAACAAACAGACAAAATGTCTAAAAAGTAGCTTAACGTGATCAGCAATAAATTTCAAGCTAACCTGTTTCATTTTTTTTTTCGATATCTTGCATTTACAGATTTTTTTATCTCTACAGTTTTATTATATGTATAGATATTCAATTAATTTTTTTTTTAATTTTTTAATAATTTTTTCCCCTCGTACACGCAAGCCCGGGCACACCGGCCCCCGATCGTTAGCAAATCGAGTCAGAATGTACCATGTAGGAACCTAAGTATCACAGAGAGCACGAAAACGAAAATACCTACGCTCAGTCCCCTGCGAAGTGTCATTTTATTAAATGCTCTGTGGTAGATATTGAGGAAATATTAATTATAGATTGAAATGAAACACCTTCTACAAATTTTGAATATGAAAGATGTGACTAATGTTAAGTGTAAAATATAAAGCAGCACACTACTGCGATGTGTTTATAATACAAAAGCTTCATCACTATATTCATATTGGTATATTTTTTGCATAAAATCTTAGAATTTGTACTACTTAGCTGTTATTCTAACTTAAGGCATAAAGTTTAATATTCTTTTCATCACACTTGCTCGTAAAGTGGGTCTTATTAAGTACATCGTTTTTACGCTTATATCCAATTATTAAATAAGTATGCGTGTACCTACTGACTCTTCATTACATTATAATGAATGACATTGTCCCGATTCAATTAAGTTTGTAGGTAGCTACTTATACTTATCTCACTGCATGTTACCTCTGCCATGGGGGAGATCCCATCAGGTACAAACGACAAATATCCCGAACTTGAAAAAAATGCTGTAATCGTGTCTAGAGTTACTACTTAGTGTCCAGTGTATTCATTTGGCCCAATACTTCGCCAACACGCAATAAATGTCGCTTGATAATCTTGCGTTATGCCGAAATAAAATAATTCGTAAAATAGCCCGCGTTATTCCGTTATATGGCAATGAGGCATCTGTACTGTGGGTATTATATTATCTGGGCCTCTACTGTATTGTGTAGAAAGATAGATAGATAAATAGTATTGACACACAATAAAAATAATCGGCCAAGTGCGAGTCGGACTCGCGCATGAAGGGTTCCGTATCAGTATTTGTTGTAATAGTGGGAACAGTAATAAATAATGTATCATCTGTTAAAATTTCAATTGCCTAACTGCACGATTCATGAGATACATCCTGGCGACAGACATACATACGGACAGCGCAGCCTTAGTTCGCTTTACCCTTTGGATACGAATCTCTAAAAAACCTTATGATTAGAAAGGTTTTTTTACTTCGGACTTATTATTACTAATATTAGCTAATATTAGCTAGCATTTGACCACTATCTCACCTGATGAAAAGTGACGATGTGATGCGATCGAAGGTGTAGCATGCTAGCTAAGTACCTAATCACTCTTCTCTTGAACACGTCCGGATCATATTTTGAGGGAAACACAGGTGAGATCCGGTGGTGGAATAGTGACAGGGGAATCAGATCGTGCAGTTCTTGTGCACATTCACGATGGTGCAACCTGTAAAAGACCGACAAATATGCCACTTTACGTCGATGTGCTAAGCTCTGAAGCCTTTCACCTATCTAACTGTGTTTATTTAGTCATTTTAAAACCTAAAATGAATCGCACAATACAGAACCTTTAAATTAAAACCATTCTGTTCAGTTTTACCTCTAATTATGATGCAAGCACTAAGCACAACGGCCTCTAATTATTAGCAAATCTAGATAAAAGTTGAAAATGAAACACAGATTATGTAATTGTAAAAACATGTGACTAATGTTTATATTTATAATACAAAAGCATCACCATTCATATGTATTTGCCTGAATTGGAATAATTGACATTCTAAGGCATAAAATATCCTTTTCATCACTTACTCGTAAAAGAGATCTTTTTACATCGCTTTTACGCTCATAATCCAATTATTAAATATGTACGCGTGTTGTTTTTTTCAATAGGTACATCATATAAGTGTGACATTATCCCGATTCAGTTAATTTTGTTCAGCTGCTCTAAGTGGCGCTCCCTGGGGGAGGCCTATGTTCAGCAGTGGACGTCTTCAGACTGTTAATGATGATGATGATGATGAGTTAATTTTGTAGGAACTTAATTACATTCACTTCAAGTTACCTATACTGTATTAAGTAAGTAAGTAGACCAAAGAAATCCATCCCTTAGCGATTTGTACACCCTCACTAAGTAGCCACTCACTAAGTCAGACGACCGTCCCCGCGACTCAAAATGGCGCAAAGTAGAGAGGTGGTGTCATGTTTTATAACTTTTCAAGTGAAGCGAGACTTTGCCAGAAGCTTCTACGGAGTCTTGGAAATTCATTCAAGTCGTATTACGTGGATAACGCAAGTAAATAATGTGATGTACGTAATACGACTTGAATGAATAAATAAACACCAGTGTAGTGAGCGTGTCGCGAGCGTTACTAGTTAGTGTCCAGTGTATTCATTTGGCGCAATACTTCGCCAACATGCAATAAATGTCGCTTGAAAATCTTGCGTTACGCAGAAAAAAAAATTGTAAAATAGCCCGAGGTATTCCGTTGTATGGGATGAGGCACTTGTACCAACTGTAGGTATTATCTGTAAGTACAGTCTGTGTAAGTACAGGGAAATAGTAAAAGAAATAAATAAATAACAGCAGATAACGTTTTGTATAATTTAATTTTTAATTTCTTGCACCTCTACAATTAGGATGATTCGTCTGATTCAATATCCTGTGAATTTATTTCAGTTTTGAAATAATTATAGCCCACAAGGTAGACCAGAGGGCACACTTCTGCATATTCTATGACGTCTAAATTATTTGCTGGACGAAAAAAGGTAAGTATCTAAATTAATATAAATATGTTCTATTTGAAAGATGCCCACTAGTATATGACTTTTTATTTGAGGTGAAGGGAAAAAATGTGTAACAAAGGGAAACGTAAGCGTCATGCGGAAGTTCAGACTGATTTGAATTTTAAGTCTACGAAGTTAAGCTCGATGTTTCTTTGAACGAATTTCGACCTACCTAACTGGCCCTACCCTTCGCCTTAATAAAAAAGTTTCCACTCCTCAGCAAAGTCGGTTTGTCCGGGGTTTCTTTAGAATGGGATTAGCCGGGTGATGCAGGACGTTAGGTGAGAGACTTTTTATTTTATTAATAATTAATAATTCGTTTTTATATTTTTTTTATGTATTTGTGATACTTCTTCATTTATAAATTGAATGCTGCGTGTAATAATTGTAATATTTTGTATGTTATTGTACAATAATCACTTCACTTCACTTCACTTCACTTCACTTCATCACTTCACTTCACTCTTATATAAAATTAAACACCCAGGAGATAGTGACTGATGATGATTGACATCATTGTTCCCGGCCTTGTGAAGGTGGTCCGTCAAAAGTGAGTAAGAGGCTGTATAGGGATCGGTCACGTGACCCCGGGAAAAATATGACGTTACCAGAAAGTCGTCTCCGAGATGGAACAGGTCAACGGATCTCGGAAACTATGAGTCGGATGGGTGTCCCGTCTTAACTAAAGTTGGAGTAGACCCTAGGACGTTAACAGAGAAATGAAAAAAATGGGGTTGCCATACGAAAAAATAAAAATCCCATACAAAATGGAAACGCTCATAAATCGAAAACGGTAAGAGATAAGCGGGTAGCGTTCGACCAAATGTCATAGCGGATGACAAGGGCTGTCAGTTGGTGGTCATGAAAATCCAAGATGGCGGATTCAAAATGGCGGCCATTTTGAAAGTTGGTCCGATCGGGGTGATTTTTTGCATGGGGGGGTTTTCGGGGCCGTAGATTCGATATTTGAAAAAATATTTTGCATTCCGCCATTTTTAAAGATGGCTGCCATACAATTTTTTTTTTCCATTTTTGATGGACTCTTTCTCGATGCCTATGGAAAATTTTGACCACTTTTATGGACATTCGTGTCAAGGTGTACCAGGTGTTTCTAGAAAAATTCACGACTTGGTCTTTCGACCTTCCGTCGTTGGGACGGTCAACGTCCTGGCTAAACGATACGAGATGGGTCATGTGCGTTTTAAGGAATGTCATAGCAAACCCTGGGACGATCATAGAGCTGTCAAAAAAAAATCAAAATGGCGGAAAAAAAAATCCGTCATACAAATTTTAACCGCAAATGACGGCGAAACTACGTCACTTTAGTATAAAGAGCTCAAACTAATATTGTTTCGAGGCCGGCGGGAAAGATCGGCAAAAAATTTTTTTTTCAACATGGCGGAAATTTCGGTCATTGCTGAAAAAAAAGTTTATCCGATCCGGATGAAAATCGATATCTGGGGGTCCCCGGGGATGCTGATCAACATTCTGTAATCAAATTTTGACATTTGTCATTTTTCAATGGTGCTGCCATACAAAGGTACTTTTATCGAAATACCAACTTTGCTTTTTTGCGCCTCCGTTACGAGAGCTTTAGAAATGTCGGTCCTGGGGATCCAGTATAGATGTTGTAAGGGTCAAAATGCAATAACAGCGAAATTGATATTTTTCAAGATGGCGGCTGTAGACGTACCGACTCATGGTAAAAGTTATCCGATCCGAATCAAAATCGATATCTGAAAATCCCCCGGTATACTTGGTAGGAATGTGTCAAAATTTTTTTGATACCGCCATTTTGAAAAATTGCATACAATCAATTTGACTTTTTTAGGATTTTTAATTAGCAATTATCGCTGAAACCGTGAGACTTTTGTAAGGGCGATTTGTTCTCATATTGTACGGTACTGAGAGGAGCAAACGGTGATCAAACATTTTTTTCAAAATGGCGGTCTATCAGTGCGTTCCGAAAAAAAAGGTGCTCTGATCGGAATAAAAATCGATACCTGGAGGTCCCAAAGGATGCTGATCAGCATGGGTTGGTAGAATTTGGACATCTGTCATTTTTCAATATTGCCGTCATGCATATTGGTGTTTTCCGTTCATCACCTACACCATAAGGCCAAGATATTGACAGATGCCATTTTGATAGATGTCAAAATTTTGACAGGTGTCAAATGTCAAATTTTTTTGGCAGGTGTTAAATGTCAAATTTTTGACAGATGTCAAATGTTACTTTTTTTCAACCTACAAAATGTGATGACCGGCTTAGCGAATTGTCATTGGTATAAGTGGTCGGTCACGATCAACACTTTCAACCTGCACACGGTTCTAACACCACTGTCAAAATTAGACAGATGTCAGATGTCAAATGTCAAGTTTCTGACAGATGTCAAATCCCAAATTTTTGACAGATGTCAAATGTTTGACACATGTCAAATGTCAATTTTTTTCGTCCTACAAAATGTGACGACGGACTTAGCGAATTGTCATTGGTATAAGTGGTCGTTCACGATCAACACTTGCAACTGCACACTTGTACCGTGTGCGGGCCGCTAGCGGCTCGCGCACGGTGCAAGTGTGCCACTTTCAACCTGCACCCGGTTCTTAACACCGCTGTCAAGATTAGACAGATGTCAGATGTAAATGTCAAGTTTTTGAAAGATGTCAAATGTCAAATTTTCGACATATTTCAAATGTCAAATTTTCGACAGATGTCAAATGTCAAATTTTTTTCAACCTGCAAAATGTGATGTCGTTCGTACCGAATTGTCATTGGTAGTTGATCAACACTTGCAACTGCACACTGCAAGTGTGCCACTTTCATCCTGCGCACGGTGCAAATGATACTGTCAAGTCGAAGAAGATGGCCGCCATGCTAAAGTCAGTTCTATTATCATTTTCTATGAAAAATACCGCCGTTTTGTACTTGTACTTGCAAAATTTTAAGTTTAGCACAAAGTATAAGACTTTTATAAATACAAAACAGCCACGAAAACACCCACGCGGGCCGCTCGCGGCCCGCGCACAGAGCAAAATACTAGTCTGTATATATAAAATTCAAAGTCCTGACTGACTGACTGACTTATATATCAACGTACAGCCTAAACCGCTGGTCGTAGAGATTTGAAATTTGGAGGGTATATGCTTCGTAAAGTGTAAACGTCCACTAAGAAAGGGTTTTTTGAAATTCCACCCCTAAGGGGGTGAAACGGGGGTTTTACGTTTGTATGAAACTTTTTAGTCTGTGGATCGATTAATTTCAAATTTGGTGTGTATATTCTTCAGTTAAAATAAAAATAGAAGTGTGTCACGGTTTTCTGAAAATCATCTTCCATCAGGGTCTAAAGAAGCTTCAAAGTTTTTTCTTTTGAAATCTATAGATCAACGCACAGCCTAAACCGCTGGTCGTAGCGATTTGAAATTTGGAGGGTATACTCTTCGTAAAATGTAGATGTCCACTAAGAAAGGGTTTTTCGAAATTCCACCCCTAAGGAGGTGATACGGGGGTTTTACGTATGTATGAAACTTTTTACTCTATGGGTCGATTAGTTTGAAATTTAGTGTGTATACTCTTCAATTAAAATAAGAATAGACGTGTGTCACCGTTTTCTGAAAATCATCTTCCATTAGGGTCAAAAGGAGCGTCAAAGTTTTTTTCTTTTGAAATCAATAAATTAACGCACAGCCTACACCGCTAGCCGTAGATACATTGAATTTGGAGGGTGTTCGAGTCAATCGAACACTTTCAGGTAAATGCTGACATAGCGTTGACCTAAATATTACGCGCGGCGCCTGCGGCGTCCGCGGCCAGCAACAGTGCTCGTATAACGTAGTATCTCTTAGTAGTCTGTGCTCGTATAGCAGCGACCGAGAGCATTCATACTAGCAGCATTATTATCATTTTTAGCATCTCCATAACATTAATCATTAGTTCATCTAGCCATAGCGAACAGTTAATAAATAAGTGTAACTCAGTGCAAAGAACTCTTTAAATTCACTGCAACCTCGCCACGCCCCCTACATATTTTGTTCCTTCGGCTTTGGACCTCGCGCGTCGTGTCAATTTCGTGAATTCGGTTTTTTTCCGTCGGGCGAGGGTTGAACTAGCGTAACAACGAACTAGTCCAACGAACTGATACTTTTACCAGCCACAATGTCCACCACTACGCCCTATCGTACGGGCTTTTAGCAGCAGCAGTCGCAGCGTTTTTGTGAAATCAATAAATTAACGCACAGCCTACACCGCTAGCCGTAGATACATTGAATTTGGAGGATGTGTTCTTCGTAAAGTGTAGATGTCCGCTAAAAATAGTTTTTTGAAACTCCGCCGCTGAGAAGATGAAATGGGGTGTTAACGTTTGTTTTATGTTAGTATGAATCTTTTTAATCTGTGGATCAATTAGTTTGAAATTTGGTGTGTATACTCTTCAGTAAAAATAAAAATAGAAGTGTGTCACGGTTTTCTGAAAATCACCTTCCATCAGGGTCAAACGGAGTCTCAAAGTTTTTTCTATTGAAATCTAGAAATCAACGCACAGCTTAAACTGCTGGTGGCAGAAGCTTTACATGAGTTTCCTATACAAATTTATGTTTTAGAATAAATGAATTGCATGAAAAAAAATTATTCGCGCTCGCTTTCACTCGCGCTTTTGGAATTTCTACTGTATTTTGTTTGTAATAATAGTACTGCGTTTATATCTACTGACTGACATGTAGTTCATGATTTAATTGCCACACGTGCTTTTTGAAAACCAATACCTATAGACAAAAAATTTTTCGCGCTCGCTTTCGCTCGCGCTTTTGGTATTTCTACTGAGCTTTGTTTGTAACATGGTAAACGTGTTTGTACCTACTGGCTGACATGTAGCTCATGATTGAATTGCCACACGTGCTTTTTAAAAACCAATACCTACAATCCAAAAAATTTTTCGCGCTCGCTTTCGCTCGTGCTTTTGATAGTTGTACTGTATTTTGTTTGTAATATAGCAAACGCGTCTATACCTACTCACTGGCAATGTAGTTAACGATTTAATTGCCACACGTGCTATGAAAACCATACCTACAATGAAAAAATTTTTCGCGTTCGCTCTCGTTCGCGCTTTTGGTAGTTCTACTGAGTTTTATTTGTAACATAGTAAACGTGTTTGTACCTACTGGCTGACATGCAGCTCAAGACTAAATTGCCACACGTGCTTTTTAAAAACCAATACCTACAATCAAAAAATTTTTCACGCTCGCTGTCGCTCGCGCTTTTGATAGTTGTACTGTATTTTGTTTGTAATATAGCAAACGCGTCTATACCTACTCACTGGCAATGTAGTTCATGATTTAATTGCCACACGTGCTGTGAAAACAAAACCTACAATGAAAAAATTTTTCGCGTTCGCTCTCGCTCGCGCTTTTGGTATTTCTACTGAGTTTTGTTTGTAACATAGTAAACGTGTTTGTACCTACTGGCTGACATGTAGCTCATGATTGAATTGCCAAACGTGCTTTTTAAAAACCAAAACATACTATCAAAAATTTTTCGCGCTCGCTGTCGCTCGCGCTTTTGATAGTTCTCTCAATTTTGTTTGTAATATAGAAAACGCGTCTATACCTACTCACTGGCAATGTAGTTCATAATTTAATTGCCACAAGTGCTGTGAAAACCAAACCTACAATGAAAAAATTTTTCGCGTTCGCTCTCGCTCGCGCTTTTGGTATTTCTACTGAGTTTTGTTTGTAACATAGTAAACGTGTTTGTACCTACTGGCTGACATGTAGCTCAAGATTAAATTGCCACACGTGCTATTTGAAAACCAATACCAATAATCAAAAAATTTTTCGCGCTCGCTATCGCTCTCGCTTTTGGTAGTTTTACTGTATTTTGTTTGTAACATAGCAAACGTGTTTGTAGCTACTGACTGACATGTAGTTCATGATTTAATTGCCACACGTGCTTTTTGAAAACCAATACCTACAATAAAAATGTATGCTCTGTTTGCTGAACCATGAGCGGCGCACTTGTGAGCTATACATAAAGAAATAATACCTTTTTGTAGGTGTAGCTGCCTTTTTCATTAGAATGAAAAAAGGGTCTCAATTACTATAAGTTTCTGTTATCCTGATTCAAAGCTCAGCTAGCTTTGTTTATTTTTCACTAGAATTACGCGGGCGAAGCCGCGGGCAAAAGCTAGTATTATATATAATGTGTACCTATAACGTCTAAGTAATTCTTGACATGTAACTTTATTGTTATCAATAAATGAATATGAATATGAATATGACTTTCATTAATTAATCCCGATGCACTATTGTAATTAAATAGTATCGATTGCACCTTTTATATTCTTCTTATTTTTCAATAATTCAATCCAATGTCAAGTGACGACTCTAAAACACGCAAGCGTTTTATACCCGAACTACGGGGTAGAGAAATGAACAAAAATAAATAGCATGAAAATGAAACGCTTATAAATCGTAAACGGTAAGAGGTAGGTGGGGGGTGCTTGACTAAAATGTTATAGAGGACCATGGCTTTCGGATGGTCATGAAAATCCAAGATGGCGGCCATTTTGAAAGTTGGTCCGATCCCGCTGATTTTATGCATCGGGGGGTTTTTGTGGCCCTTGGTTCCATAGTTGAAAAAATATTTTGGATTCCGCCATTTATAAAGATGGCTGCCATGCAATTTTTTGTTTCCATTTTCGGCGCATTGTTTCTCTATACCTATGGGAAATTTTGATCCTTTTTTTTATAAATTTGTATGTAAAAGAACAATCGAAATTTAAAATAATTCATGACCTGGTCTTCCGACCTTCCATCATCGTGACCATCGACGGCCTGGCTAAGCTATGTAAGATAGGTCATATGTGTTCTCAGGAATGTCATAGTAAACCCTGGAACGATTTTAGAGAACACAAAAAAATTCAAAATAGCGGGAAAAAAACAGCCATATTACTTACTTACTTAACGCGCCGACGAGTGAAGCGAGGAGGAGCTACAAACTATCTAATGCGACGACGAGCGAAGCGAGGAGGAGCTTCAAACTACCTACTGCGACGACGAGCGAAGCGAGGAGGAGTTTTAAACTACCTAACGCGACGACGAGCGAAGCGAGGAGGAGTTTTAAACTACCTAACGCGACGACGAGCAAAGCGAGGAGGAGCTTCAAACTACCTCTTTGGAGAAATAAAACAAAATGGCCGCGATGCAAAATTAAAAGGCGCACACTATCTGAACTAATAGAGGCAAGCATAGCGTGTTTGGACTCATGTTACAGAGAACAACGGAGACTTTCTTACAGTTTTAACATAATTCAAAGGTGGCGGATTTAAAATGGCGCCCGATTTTATAGTAACTCGGATTCGGCTGATATTCTATATTTAAGGGTTTATAGGATGCTGATTTCAAATTTTGACCTTTTACTTGACTGACAGCATTTTTCAAGATGGCCGCCATGCAAAGTCAAGCGCATTATCATTTTCTTTGGAAAATACCCCTGTTTTGTACTAATTCTTGCAAAATTACAAGTTTAAACACAAGTATAGCGTTTTGAAATAATGATACGCCACGAAAAAACACCCACGCGCAAACAAACAAACAGAGCACCCACTAGTGCATGTTTCTATAATCTTGAAATCATTTTGCCAACACTAGTGCACATTCAGCTATATGACATACACGAAGTCACGAACAGAACTTGAACCCGCATCCCGCCATTTCTAAAGTCGGGTTACGTGGTCTATGTAAGTATGTAGAGCAAAGATACCTTCCTTCCCTCTTAGCACCATTAGCACTTTGTACGCCCTCACTAGGTGGCCTGTCAGACTACCGTCCTCCGCGACTCAAAATGGCGCAAAGCGGAGAGGTAGTGTCATGTTTTATAACTTTTTAAGTGAAGCGAGACTTTGCCAGAAGCTTCTACGGAATTTTGGAAACAGCTCAAACATCACATTATTTAAATGCGTTATCCACGTAATACGGCACTTGAATGAATAAACACCACTCATGTTGAATATTGACACTTGAAGAAATACTAACGAGTTTCAAAAACATACAATACGTATAAGATAAGTTTATAAAAAGGGTACTCTGTGGGCAGAATCCCTACATCCCTATCCCTTCCCTACATATAATAAATGTGTAATTCCGGCGCGCTACGGAACACACACATAATGATGTCAAATCTAATTTATCCCATAGGTTCTATTGTTCAAAAAATATCGTAACCGCGATGCAGGATTACAAGACTTTTTGCCCTTCTCCATACATTTTCTAATTTATCGTATCTAACCCTAAAGCCATCTAGGGACAATAATTTGTAGCTGTTTGTTTGTTTGTTTGTTTGTTTGTTTGTTTGTTATTGAACAAAACCCTAGATACTGAACTGATTTTCATGCGGGTTGCACTAATATGCTTAGAAATAACCGGTGCACAACATAGGATATATTAAAATATAAATATCATTAAATATTTTTGGTCAAAATTATTAAAATATCTTTACGAAACCAGACGGAATTTTATACAACATGGCCGCTTCATGGTGAATTTTTTTTGGCTACTGACTAGGTTAGTTTATGTCACAGTAATTTTTTTATGTTGTATTATGGCTCCACACATAGTGTATTTAGCCAGTGTCAAGTATAGTAATTTTTCGTCGTGTTGTTATTAAATATTTCACATGTTTTACGTAAAGTCCATCTGGAGGCACAGATTAAAGAAAAAAAACGTGTGTAAGGCCATGAACAAAGAGTAATAGGAGTTAATTTCGGTAGTAAATATGCATTAAACAGTGGAATGAAATTTTACAATTTATTAGATTTGATTAACAATTATTAGTTTTTCTATTTAAGCCCTTGCAGGTTGTTTGGGGTTTTTGGAGTAAAATAGCTATACCATCAAATAATATGTAAGTAGTATGAATCGATTGCATTCAACACATGTTACTTATACTTAAGTGCCCGCAGATTAGAGAAATAACCGGCCAAGTGAGAGTTGGGCTCGCGCACGAAGGGTTCCGTATCATTATCTATAAAAACTATCAAAAAAACGTTTGTTGTATGAGAGAGAAAAAATACTAAAATACAGAATAAAAAAGTATTTAAGGGGTTATTAACTTATTTTATTCTGTATTTTTTTGTAATAGCGGCACCAAAAATATATTTATCATCTGTGAAGATTTCAGCTGTCTAACTGTCACGGTTCATGAGATACAGTCTGATGGTGACAGACGGACAGCGGAGTCTTAGTAATAGGGTTCCGTACCCAAAACGGACTGACGACGTCTGTCAGGCTGTCTGTCCTTCTGTCCGTCTGTCACCAGGCTGTATCTCATGAACCGTGATAGTTAGAGCTTTACCCTTGGGAGTATAATCTTGACCCTTGCTACGCATTGCTAAACCTATTTTTGGCATTACATGACGTTTATGTTTGGTCTGAGGGCCAATGCATACCATTGCCACCATAGGTTAATGAAGTGGACCAATGATACTCTTACGTTACGTAATAAATTATATACTCTTTGAATGATACAGAAGTATAATAATACTCTTTGGAATGATACGAAGTAGATTTTTTTCTCTAATCTGTGTACGAAACATGTTATGTAAAATGCCCTGGGGGTCTAGCAAAGATCACAATCACTAACGCTAACGCCTCACGCTAACTCCTAAAATGTATCGAAATGACATTCGCTACGGAAAAGTTAGCGATTTCCGAAACGTCATTTCAGTACATTTTGGAGTTAGCGTTTGGCGTTAGCGTTAGCGGTTGGTATCTTTGCTAGACCCCCAGACTTTGCCCTATTGTAAAAATGTTTTGAAAGCCTAGATTTTAATATAATATAGGTTTTAATTAATCATGAGTTCGATGATACTTATCGAAATATCATCGAAAACCTTTCTATAGTTAAGTAGCCATGAGTGGAGATTACATCAAAATTGGTCCAGGAATATCAAGGATAATAATTAGCGTACCTACGCTGTTTTGGAAAATATTATAATTAATTATTTCATCCATGATTAAGACATGTCATTTTTACTTCATGGAAGTGATTATACGAGCAGAAAACATAGTGTAGCTGATAGAAAATCAGTTTTAAAAAATAAAGCCATTACCCAAACCGAAACCTGAAAAGTTATGTAGTCCACGCGTGGCAACGCCGCGGGCAGCGGCTAGTACTATAATATAAGTCAAGGAAGTTGTATGTATTTCTAATACAACTGAAACTACTTTGCTATAAGTATTGCAGGCAGGTACATTAGTGTTCTGTGGACATAAGCAAAAAATGAAAAAGAAGGCTAAGTATAGGTCACAGATGGGTCACAGAGTTAGAATTCGTACATAGTACTATCTCTATGGTATTGGTTATATTATTATCTGGGGTAAAGGGAAATAGAAACAGAAATAAATAACCAGCAGATAACATTTTATATATTTTATTTTTAATTTCTTGCACTTCTACAATAGAGATATAAGCTCTGTTACAATATCCTCTAAATTTCTTCCAGCTTTGTAATAATTATAGCCCACAGGGGTGCCCAGCTGGCAATATTGTGCATATTCTTCGACATTGAAACTTGTTCGGTTACTGTAAAAAAAGGTTAGGTTAATATTAATACCTATTTAAGTGAATCATTCATGTATTATACAAGCCTATGTGGCCAATGTTCAGCAGTTGACGTCTTCAGGCTATTAATGATGAAGTGAATACAAATCATGTTTTATTTGAAACAGATCGACCAGTGTATGCATATGCAGGTCTTTATATTTTATAGGGTTCCCTAAAAAATATCGACAGTTTAACCTTTGCAGTCTGTCGGTCCTGTTTTTCTTTTGAATAGGACTAACCAGGTGATGCAGGTCTTGCAGGCTAGTGCATCGTAATAGTCTCGTTAGCACTTTCGGCCGGTAGTACAGCCGCTGACAGAATGCTTTGGCCTTGATAGCTACACAGATGAATCACGAACGGGATTTGTACCCACATCCATGACAAGTGTATATATATCTTTTACCTTCATTAATAAATAAAATAAATAAATTTGTGTGGACATTTCACACAGCGCCATCTAGCCCCAAACTAAGCATGGCTTGTACTATGGGAACCAGATAACTGATACAATAAGTATTGTTTCAGTTATCTGTATATATCAGTTATCGGTTATATATATTTTATTTGTAAATACATACATAGAATACAATATAACACCCATTGATAGATTCTTGAGAATCACCGCAACGAGCATGTTCAATAATAATAACAAAAGTGCTGTAAGGACATCGCCTCTCATTATACAATCAATGTACGTAAATACACAAACTGAATGAAAATAGAATGAAACTTACAATGGCTCGCAGTCCACCTCATCAAAATGATTGTAAAGCAAAAAGACTAAGTAGTGAAGTTCCGTGCCCGGAAGAGCTGGTATCGGTGGGACATATTCCGCGAGGACAGTTCCAGTGCTGACGTCATCGCGGAAGATGTTCGTGACGCACCAGTGTACAAACTCAGCTTTTGATATACTGAGAGCTTCGGTGGAGGGTGCGCCCAGATCTGAATTGGAAACAATATAAATACGTACTAAATTGCAATTTCAACATTTGTAAATTAAAACAGACTGAAGTGAACTAACGTGGACTGCGATATCCTGATGCTGATGTGGCTAAATAAAACATGAATGAACTGGTAAATGATAGAAATATATTAAAACAGAAAATTATACAAATTCGTGGGAGAAAATCAAAGCAATGCAACAGTCAATCTAAATGCCAAAGGACCGAATCAGTTTGTTTTTAAATTTTGAATAAAGTAGATTATTACAGTTTCAGTATAAAATCCAAAGAGTTTGCAACATCCTGCCCCTCGTGCAGCAATGCACCAACTGGTTCAACTTGCCAAGATCAGACAATGATCTTAGGTGGCGAGCCTTACCAGCTTTTTCAAGGGCCGACGCAGGAAGCCCCCTTGTGTAGCAACGTCGACTACTCTTGTTATGCCATCTTTCCCTGGATACAACTTCTGTACTCGACCTCGAGGCCATGTCCCTCGTGACAACGACTCATCCACAATGATAACTACATCCCCAACTTGCAGGTCATTCCCATGATTGCCTCTACTTTGTTCACGTATTTGCATGGTTGGCAGTACCTCGCGCACCCAGCGGTTCCAAAAATGATCAGCGAGTCGTAAGGCCTTTTTCCATTCCGCACGTCGGGTCAGGTCACTGTCGTCTAAATTTGTAGGCATCGGTTCGTTTGAGGATGAACCAATCAGAAAATGGAAGGGTGTCAATGTCGTGGGATCTTCGGGATCAGTAGACACGTGAGTCAATGGGCGAGAGTTCACTATCGCTTCGGCTTCTGCCAGTAAAGTTTTTAAAGTTTCCTCTTTAGGTGCTCTTTCATTGAGCGTCGCTTTCAAAGCCACCTTTACGCTCCGCACTAAGCGCTCCCAACACCCTCCAAAGCTTGGTGCTGCCGCTGGAATAAAACTCCAAGTCATATTCTTTGTGGCGGCGAACTCCAGAATATCAGCAGAATAAAATTCCTTCAAAATGCGGTTAGCGCCAACGAAAGCAGTACCATTATCGGAGTATACCGTCTTTGGTGTTCCACGTCTAGCTATGAAACGCCTAAGAGCCATGATGGCGGAGTCGGCTGAAAGGCTGTGCACAATTTCTAAATGGAGTGCTCGTGAAGTGAGGCAAGTAAAGAGGGCCACATATCGCTTTTCGTGGCGGCGGCCAGTGGTGACAGTGACAGGACCGAAGTAATCAACACCAGTGTAGGTAAATGGGCGTTGATGGTGAGCCAATCTTTGTGGTGGAAGATCTCCTGTGATAGGGTTCATTGGTAGGGTCTTCCTGATTCTGCAGAATAGGCACTGCTTTGCTATGGTTCTCACTGTGTCTCGAAGTCTTAAAAGCCAGAATCTCTGCCTTATTTCGTTGATCACCAATTCATGGTTTGCATGGCCTGCTCTTCGATGATATGATTCTACCAACAATCGTACAGCTGGGTGGCGGCCGTCAAGTAGAACTGGGAATCGTGTGTCAGGATCGATGCTATCTACGGCTTTGATTCTTCCAGCTAAATGCAATAACTTATCTTCTCCTAATGTGGGAGACAGTTTGGCAAGGCGACTGTGTTTAGGGATCGGCTTCGAAATAATGATGAAGCGAAACTCTTCCGAAAAGCTGTCCAATTGTGCTTGCTGCAAAATATGCCTTTCAGCGGCTTTAATCAAATCGGCACTTAAAGGCTTAAGAGTAGTGGACGTTGGTAAGTGGCGGGACCGAGAAATCTCGCCGTTTAATTTTGAATTTCTAATGGAGGCCAAAATGTTCCGAAAGATGTCCACAGCTTGATGCGCCCGAGCTGTGGCACGTAATAATCGCAACCAGTTACTGAATCGACTACAATTGGCAGTAACCGGGGTAGGTAAATCTAAGCTAACAGTCGTCAATCCCACCAATTCGTTAAGAGAGCATTTGCGTTCCTCGCGAACTGGTGCGACATTAATAGGCTCTGTTGGCCAGTCCTCCGGGGACTTAAAAAGAAACGATGGACCACGAAACCATCTGTGTGAAGAGTCCAAACAAATAGGCTTCATTCTAGTTGCATCGTCGGCTACATTCAAATCTGTTGGTACCCATCGCCAATCATTGACAGAAGAATTTTCTAAGATTTCGCCTAAACGATGGGCAACAAAAGGCTTAAATGACCGTGCGTCACTGCGCAACCACTGAAGAACGGTCATCGAGTCTGTCCAAATAAAAGTACGTGATGGTTTTTTGCGATGACTGTCCTTGATGGTGAGTGCGAGCCGAGAAGCAATCAAAGCGGCCTGAAGTTCCAAGCGCGGTATCGATGTTGGTCTCAACGGAGAGACTCTTGCCTTACTTGAAATGAGAGTGAGGTTGATACTGCCATCTGGATAAACTAAACGCCAATAAGCAACACAAGCATAGGCAAGCTCACTCGCATCTGACAGGACATGTAATTCTCTGTAAGACGGCTCAGAGCCATTGACTTTTGCATACCAACGAGGAATTTTCAGAGTACCGACCGATGATAGCTGTTGGAACCAGTCTGACCACTTTGATACCTCAGCTGGAGGAAGTTCGGTATCCCAATCGATGCTTAACCGCCATGCGTTTTGAAAAAGAATGCGACCCTTAACAACTATTGGTCCTAACAAACCTAAAGGGTCGTATAAACGCATGAGATGTGAAAGCACCGCGCGTTTTGTAAGCGGACTAGGAAGGGTTATTAGACCGGTCTGGAACCCTAACTCGTCCGTCGTAGGATTCCACGCTATCCCTAGAGCGCGAATGTTACTAGTTGAGTCGCCAAGGTCGACTTCCAATGATCGAGCAGCCCGTAAATTGTCAGGGACGAGGTCGAGTGCTGCTGGATCATTAGAAATCCAACCTCTCATTTCGAAGCATGCAGCTCTGTGAACTCTGACAATGTCCGCTGCTAGCTGGGCTGCTTCGTCAACGCTATCCAGTGAATCTATGTAATCATCCATATAGTGTTTATGCAAGATAGCGTCCACGGCATTAGGATATAAGTTGATGTGCTCATGAGCGTTTTTATTTTTTATGTATTGCGCTATAAAAGGGCTGCAACACGCGCCAAAAATGACGGCCGTCATCCTGAACTCCCTTATGGGTTGCGTTTTTTCTGGTCTCCATAAATATCGGAGAGCGTCTCTGTCCTGCTCTCTGATCCGGACCTGAGGAAACATTTCTTTGATGTCCGCTGTAATACCAATGCGGCCTTCCCGGAAACAAAATAAAATCTTCAGCAGAGACTGAAGCCGGTCAGGACCAGAAAGCAATAAAGAGTTCAGGCTGACTCCTTCATTCGTAGCTGCAGCATCATGTACTACGCGAATTTTACGCTTTAAAGGATGGTAAATACCAAAATGTGGCAGATAAAGGCGTATTTCCGTATCACATTTAACATTTTTGGCATTGGCATAATACGTCTCAAGAATACACTCCTCTGCATAACCTTTGTGTAACATGTTTGTCATGAAGGCGTCATATGCCTTAGCATAATCGGTATCTTTAGCCATACGTCTTTCTAAACTTAAAAAACGTGACATTGCTTGTGGGTAGCTGTCAGGAACACGCTGTATATTGTCTCGCCATGGCATACCTACCTCAAACCGGCCGGTGGGTAAGCGCCTAGATGTGGCATCAAGAATATCTACCGCACGCTGATCCTGCTTGCTATGTAAAGTTTCGGTCTTACAGATACCTAGAGAATCGATTTTATATTGTTCTTTTATCAAGAATTCTAATTTTTCGTCTGTAGACGTCTCAGTGAATGTAATGTGATTTACAAAGTCGATCAACTTCGTTTTGCTAGAAGCAACGCCGTATAAAGTCCACCCTAGTGCTGTACAGCAGGCTACGGGTTCGTTCCTTCTACCAACACGTACGTCGCGATTAATAGACAAGTGCCAATGTTCGGCTCCTATTAAAATCATTGGAGTGGCATCTTCGTACACCAAAAGGTCAACAAGATCTGTCAGATGTGACAAAGAGTCAATAGTTTCTCGCTGAATGGTTTGTGGGCGCAAAGATAATGACTCCATGGCCCTAGCATTTTTCACTAAAAATGTTTCTTGTGTGTACCTGCCCTTAATATTAAAATCAACATATGACACTGTAGTACTTTGCTCGAAACCTGCGATACCATTTACTGTAATCAACTGTTGTGGCCCCGAAGCTCCTATCTGCGTCGCAATAGTGGTGTCTATTAGCGTAGCAGTGCTCCCGTCGTCAAGAAGCGCGTACACATCGCAGGATCCTGAAGGGCCGGAGACGGTGACGGGTACAATCTTCAAATAGGCACGAGGACGTAGAGCTAAAATAGTGTTTGGTTGATTAATACCTGTAGAGGTAGCAGACACAACTACTTTTTCTTCGGTCGGCTTAGAAACAGCAGAAGTCGAGGCGGTGTTTTGTTCGATCGTAGTATCGAGTGTGTTGACGAGAGAAGCGGGTGATTTATTGTGAAGAAGCGAATGATGACGTAATTGACATCCGTCGATACCGCATGGACTAACTTTGCACGTTTTCCATTGATGTGAACTACCCCTAAGACATCGGTAGCACACCTTTGCTTCTCGTAACCACTGCCACCTATTGTCGACCGTAAGGGACTTAAATTCAGAACACGTCTTAATGTTATGGTCTTTTTTACAAAATGAACATGGCCCAACCTTAGATTCGGCCTTGTGTGTGACCGTGTTTATATTTTCACGCTTATATTGTTTGTCGACCGAAATAGTTTGCGTATTTTGTGCAGAGCTAGACTCGGGTGATAAACCAAACCGAATATGTTGATCTAACTCACGCTTTAAGAAGTCGGATAATATTTCGAGCTTAGGACGCCCAGTGGTGTCTAGCATAGCAAAATCGGTCCACCTAATTTTCATGGTAGGGTTTAATTTACCAAGTACCGCGTGAAACAATTCTGGTGAGTATAAGTACTCTATTTGATTAAGCAATTTTATTGTAGAGATGGAGCTACGTACCCGATTTGAGAGAGTTCCGAGTTCTTTCAGATCGTTACCCAAACGTGGAAGATTTTTTAAAGAAGATACTTCCTTGAAAACGATGAGCTCGGGGCGTGCGAAGTTATCTTCAAGTGCGCGCATGATCTCCTCCGGGTCCTCCGCCGACATTAGATGCACGGTGACAGCGTCGCGAGCCGGGCCGCGAAGTGCATTTTGTAGCCGGTTTATATTTTCTAGAGCGGAAAAATGTAATTTAGTAACGTCATAAATACGTTTAAAATGCAGCCATTGCATCATGTTACCAAAAAATGGAAACAGTTCCAGTTTTTTTTCACTCGGGCTGCTGGCGAGAGCCTTTGCAGCAGCAGCGGTGTCGGCGACAGCTTGCAACAGAACTGTGTGGTCCGCAGGAGCGAGCGGAGGTATGGAACCAGCCGCCTCGGACGCCTTGTGAATGTTAGGCAAGTGTTGCTCGGTATGGTTAAAAAAGGGTACCCGTGTGGCCATTGGTGGTGGTACTGGCACGTCCAGTGGTGGTACCGGTAGGACCGGTGACGGTACCGGTAGGACCGGACGTGGTTCCGGGAGGACCGGCGGTGGTACCGCCGGGACCGGATGTGGTACCGCCGGGACCGGATGTGGTACCGACAGGACCGGCGGTGGTACCGGTGGGACCGAATGTGGTACCGGCTGGACCGGGTGTGGTAACGAGAGGCCAGGGGACGGCACCAGAAACTGTTGCTCAACATTGCTACGAGATTGATCGCGATGATTTTCAACCCAATTTGAAGTTCTATTCAAGCTTACCCTAGTAGAACTGCCACGGCTCACCCCACTGCCCTCAGCATCGGCGTCGATAGCGGCGAGTTCAGCGTGTAGCTCGCTGTCTTCCACCTGCTGCTGTAAGGCGGCAAGTTCTCGTTCACGCTTACGCTCTCGTACGGCGAGCTCTTGTTCACGCTCACGCTCTCGTACGGCGAGCTCTTGTTCACGCTCCAGACGGCGGCGCAATGAAAGTGCTTGTAAAGCTGCTTTTTGTGCTTTCATTGAAGTTGAAGATCTGGATCGGGCGGTCTGAGCGCTCAGGGCACTGCTGCCTTGCAATTTTGGCAGGCTGGGCGGTGAGTTGTGGACGCTAGAGTCGTCATTGATGGGCTGAGTACTAGGTGCAGGGTTCGCTAGCATAATTCTACTTTTACTGCGGGTGATCATTAAAATATTGCTAAAATACCTGATGAAAATGGGTCGATACGATGTTTGTATATACTTACGACAACTTGAAATGAAAATAATATGAAAGATAAAATGAAAATCTAAGTACGATTTTAGGTGCTGGAATTGTAGGGTGAAGGACCAAAATGAAGTGAACTAACGTGGACTGCGATATCCTGATGCTGATGTGGCTAAATAAAACATGAATGAACTGGTAAATGATAGAAATATATTAAAACAGAAAATTATACAAATTCGTGGGAGAAAATCAAAGCAATGCAACAGTCAATCTAAATGCCAAAGGACCGAATCAGTTTGTTTTTAAATTTTGAATAAAGTAGATTATTACAGTTTCAGTATAAAATCCAAAGAGTTTGCAACACAGACGTTAGTTTAATAATAATAATAAATATTTCAGTATAATTTTTGAAATCCCCGTTTATTCTAAGAATGCCAAGTTTCATAACTGGGTAGGAAGAAAAATTCTTAGGAAAAATTAAGTATCCTACTACATCACCATTGTTATCAACTAGAATTTTTCTATTAATGTCTCTAGCGGTAACTATACATGCATAACTAAGGATTTCTACAAATTACGTACCTGTCAAAATACTTACTTCTTCTTGAATAATTCAAAAAAAAGTAAGTAGTCAATTTTGGGAATGGACAATTTAAGTTGAATTGTCCATTTTCAAAATTGACTTATTCCTCATTTGTACACTCCTACAATATCTTTTTTCTAGATTCTCATCCTTCAAATCCTAAAGTGCCCATTCCGCACAGGAACTGAACAAGTTTGGAAGTGTCGGCTTCGGGAATTGATCAGTGACGTGGTTTAATTTATCAAAGTACCCAACCAGCCACCAAGTTACCAACCAAGCAACCACCAACAAACCAGTTTTTACTTACCCAAAAGAAACAGCGTGTAGTATTCATCTATTAGGTTCGTATCCCACGCAACCCCCGGAGGCACCACCGTCGATATCGGGGAAATATGGTCACCAGGCTTCACTTCAGTATTACCGTATCCAACCTATAAAATATATAAAATAAATAACCCATGATGGTAAGTCCCGAGTCATAGTTTTTCATGTGTTCTCAATACTGTTGATAATCGTGAATTCGGACAGGGAAAGGAAATTAATCATTACATCTATAAATAGCACATTTATTTTATGTTCAATAGACTAGCTGACATTTTTTGACATGTATATTGTAATCATTTTAATATTTATTGGGCAACATGTAATCCAAAACCCCGAAGGCTTTCAGCTGGAACTCCAAAATCGCTTCCAGTGCCTTGCCGACTGCAACACAGTGGACGAGTTGAACAACGGGTTGGTGGAAACTGTCCAAGCTGTTGGAGCTGAGTTCTTCAAGACCCAACGCCGAAAGAGGACTCAAAAACTCTCAAGAAACACTCTTAAATTAATGGCAGACCGGAGCGAAATGAAACTACAGTCTTCAGTTGATATGTCAGCCTACGGCGAACTCAATAGACGTATCTGGAGTTCCATGCGATACGACTTGCGTGCTTTAAGTACTTCACGAATTGAGGCCGCAATTGAGCGGAACCAAGGCTCTAAGGTGTTCGCAAAAGATTCGTCTATTGGGCAAAGCCAAATGACAAAACTGAAGACCGAGAATGGTAGTGTCATTTCATCCAAGCCTGAGATTCTGAGAGAGATTGAGAACTTCTATGGACAGTTATACACCTCGACGCGTGAGCCCGCTACTAACACAGCTCAGGACACCAGAGCCAAGTTAGTCCGACACTATACCGAAGATATCCCGGACGTCAGCCTGTACGAGATTAGAATGGCCCGCCCTCAAACAGCTTAATGTTTTTAAGTCGCCAGGTGAGGATGGAATTACGATCGAACTTCTGAGAGCGGGTGGTAGACCGGTACTTATAGTCCTCCAGAAAATATTCAATTCTGTCATCTTTGAAGGTACAACGCCGGAGGCGTGGCACAAGAGCGTGGTGGTGCTCTTCTTCAAAAAAGGTGATAACAGCTTATTGAAGAACTATAGGCTCATCTCGCTCTTGATATAGCGGGCGTATAATGTACCTATTTATTTTTATTGTGTGATCCCGGTATGAGAACAAGGGAGTAGGACCACCCCATCTAATCCCTTGGGTGCCTTAGCTGGCTAAGGAAATTTCCACGAATAATAAAAACATCCCTTTCATGACATCATCATCATCATTAATATCAACAGCCCGAAGATGACCGCTGCTGAGCTTAGCGCCACTTTGAGACGCAGTGGACGGTCATCCATCGGTCCACCTATAAAAACAGGAGTGTAAGAGCCGGCTTTGGTAATATCTAGAGATTCTCCTCAGTATGCGTTACAATCCGATGATCAAAAACATAAGGCGTCTAGGTTCTTAATATTTCCTGAAAGAGATTGCTTTATATTATAGAAGGTAACGTAAGTAGAACTCATAATAGCAGTGGGCGGCGCGGGCCTTGGTCAGCAGTCATCGCAGAGCTGCCATCGGCGCCGCGCATACTCCGTGAGGATGGGCATCTTTATTGCCCGAACACCGTTCGAGTTAATCGACGTGATTTTTACGTAAAGTAAGCCGGATTACGTGCTATTATGAGATTGCTTTATAATGATAAGGCGTTTTTTGAATTGTGTGTCAGTATTTATCTATCCTTTGCCTAGCGTTTGTGGACTATGAGAAAGCCTTCGATTCAATCGAGACTTGGGCGGTGCTGCAGTCCTTACAGCGATGCCAAATTGACTATAGGTATATCAAAGTGTTGAAGTGTTTGTACAGTAAGGCCACTATGTCAGTCCGACTACAGGACCAGAGTACGGAACAGATCCCATTGCAGAGAGGCGTGAGACAGGGAGACGTTATTTCTCCGAAACTGTTCACAAACGCATTGGAGGATGTTTTCAAGCTCTTGGAGTGGAAAAGATTTGGCATCAACATAAATGGCGAGTATATCACTAACCTTCGTTTTGCCGATGATATAGTCATAATGGCGGAGTCGCTCGATGATCTCAGCACCATGCTCAACGACCTCAGTAGAGTCTCCCGACAGGTGGGTCTTAAGATGAACATGGATAAGACGGAAATCATGTCAAATGCCCATGTTCCACCTATACCGGTAATTGTTGGGAACGATACTCTCGAAGTTGTCAACAAATACGTCTATCTAGGGCAGACTGTCCAATTGGGTAGGTCCAAATTCGACAAAGAGGCCGCCCGAAGAATCCAACTCGGCTGGGCAGCGTTCGGGAAGCTTCGACCTATCTTTTCGTCCAAAATACCACAAAGACTGAAAACAAAGTTTTCAATCAATGTGTGTTGCCAGTGATGACTTATGGAACTGAGACGTGGTCTCTAACTGTTGGCCTCATTACTAAAATCAAGGTCGCGCAACGAGCTATGGAGAGAGCAATGTTTCCCTGCGAGATAGGTTCCGAAATGAGGAGATCCGCAGGAGAACTAAAGTGACCGATGTAGCTCTTAGGATTAGCAAGTTGAAATGGCAATGGGCAGGCCACATCGCTCGTAGAACTGACAACCGATGGGGAAGAAAGGTTCTCGAGTGGCGACCACGAACTGGAAGACGCAGCGTAGGCCGGGCCCCCACTAGGTGGACCGACGACCTGGTGAAAGCCGCGGGGAACCGATGGATGCAGGAGGCGAGCAGCCGCTCTAAGTGGCGCTCCCTGGGGGAGGCCTATGTTCAGCAGTGGACGTCTTCAGGCTGTTAATGATGATGATGATGATGTAAGTCTGTACTGTTATTTCTTTTGTTTCGTTTGTGTTAAAATAAATTTATATTGTTAAGCCCAAAGTAAAGCCTACTAAAAATATTTGCATGCTGTTAAGCAAAGAAAATGTGTCGAACCTTATACCTGTTGAACTTAAGATCCTATATTGTACCCATATTTTCAGCAAATAAATGATTTGATTGATTGATTGATTGATTGATTGATTGATTGATTGATTGATTGATTGATTGATTGATTGATTGATTGATTGATTGATTGATTGATTGATTGATTGATTGATTGATTGATTGATTGATTGATTGATTGATTGATTGATTGATTGATTGATTGATTGATTGATTGATTGATTGATTGATGGGTTAATCTGTTTTTCGCCTTGGGAAGAGAGAACAAAGAAAGGAAAAGATAAGGGAAAATGATGATGGATGAAACGGTGAATGGAGACAGGTGCTAGTACAACTGCCTGACCAATCGGGCCATGTTGCTTGGTTTTACAAAACTGTGATGAGAGAACGGGCCTGTGAGTGTGACCGAATGGTAATACTAACTCGGAGCGAAAACTTCGGTTTCGGCTTCGGCTTCACTCGCTCGGCTATATTAGTTCCCGATTGTGTTACGCTGAGTTGAGTTGCCACTGAGAAGAGCTGGCAGACCGAGCCCAGTGGCGTACCTTGGGAGGGGCCTATGTCTAGAAGTGAACTAGCACAAGCTGCAACCACCCCTTTATTGATAATTTATATACATGTATATACTAGTAGTTCTGCGAAAGTTAGACCTCGCGAGCACAACCGGTTTTGCAACCAAGCGCCATAATATTGTATACAAACTTAGTACCTACGTCCCGAACTCAGCACTCACGACCTTATAAATCTAGACAACATCTTGACCGGATCGGCTCATATTTGAAATGTTTGGTTAGAATTGAGCACCCAATGCTTTGCCAAATATTGTCAAAATGGGCTGGTAAATGGAGTCGTTACAAAACCTATCATAAATCACCGATGACAAAAAAAATATACTTACAGGGCTTAACACCTAACGTAAAATAAACAAATAGGTAAGGACATATTTTTTTTCTAAAAACCTAATTTTTAAGGTTTTATAACAAAAGTAATTAGGTAGGTACTTACATAGATAATTTGATTAATATGGATATTATCGTAAAAATTCAGCAAATCGCCCACTTCATCCGCCTTCACCTCAAACAAGAAAAAAGTTTGTAATGCCAGGAGTAATAATTGTACAGAAAATATTAAATGACGACCCATTGTAGACGCGACTATGCTGTGACAAAAATGTGTGTAATACGATTTTCTATAAAGTCGAGTATTTATAGTCAACGCTACCTGTTTGTGTTAGCATCATGTGTATATACTAACATATATATGTGTTTGCTTGAACCGATTATTGTAGTCCACTGATAGAATTGCTATTATAGCTACAGTGTATCGTGGCATCGCCTAAGTTATTGCTTCCCTTGCGCTCAGGAGTTCATTTTTAGTGACTCTACATGAGAGCGGTATATGGATATACCTATAGATAAATAATAATAGTACTGACACGCAATTTAAAAAACCTTAACTTTAAACGCACTTTGTTTCAGGGGTTAAGTTATTGCTTATCGGATTGTGACGCATATTGAGAAGAGTCTCTGGATATTCTCATAGCCGGATCTTTTGGTCCCATTTTTATACAGGAGCACTGCGCTAGGGATGGTCCAAACATGGGTTTTTGAACCGAACCGAATAACGAAAATTATTCGGTTTAGAGCTTACCGAAGCGAATATTCAGCCGAACTATTAGGTTCATAGTCGCTATAAAACTGCAACAAAATCTCTACTGCAATGAAAACAATTTTTGATTTCATAATAATATAATGTATCGTGCCGTGGGGTGTCCGGCAGAGCAGAATAGCACCCACCTCTTTCCTACCGAGGTGTCGTATGAGACGACTAAGGTAACTATTGGCGTTATAACTTCGAAGTTAAATGTCACACCTAGAGAAGGAAAACTTGACACAAACCCGGATTGGATCTCCGTTAGGCACGAGCCAGATCCTGCAACCGACCCGGCACCACACGTAATGACTCGTCATTCCTGTGGGCCCTGCCGGCTAGGTCGAGAGGGTGGTATATGTTTTGGGAATGCATGCACTACCTTAATCGAGTCCCAGGCGACGCAGCATTTTGTGGAGAGGACACTTCACCCACTACAGCTTGCTGAGTGGAAATCAACACGGGGAGTGGCAGTGACCGGTTATAAGCCCGTGCAGATAGGCGTAAGCGCGGGCGCCAGGGGTCACTCTCGACAGTGGGAGGATCCATCGAAGATCCACTGACAAGTTACCGCCCGCTTCAAGCCGGGCAGCCCCCGGTCAGTTAGGTACTCGTCCGCCTCGGTGCTGTCTTGTTCCCTGGGGGTGAAGGGAACACTAGCTACTTACTAGACAGGCGGTTCCGTTACTTACCTCACCTGCGACTAAAAAGAAAAAGAAAACCATACCAAATTACCAGTCCATGCATTTTGCAACATGGAATGTCCGTACCATGCGGACAGGTTTCCCGAACACCAGCGGAAACCCCAGTTGTGACGACCATCTTCGCAAAACGGCTGTTATAGATGGAGAACTTCTAAGGTTAAACATTTCTATAGCAGCCTTACAAGAAACCAGACTGCCTGATGAAGGTTCTATCAGGGAACCGAATTACACTTTTTACTGGAAAGGTAAAGATGCTGCATCTGTTCGTGAATATGGAGTTGGATTCGCAGTACGCAATGATCTGGCACGTGCCATTGAAGTTCCTCAAGGAATTTCAGAACGAATTATGATGATACGCTTATTAACCAACTGCGGCTTCGTCACCATAATATCTGCATACGCTCCCACGCTAGCTGCATCACAAGAAACGAAAGATCACTTTTACGAACAACTTAGTGAAACTATAGCCGGCGTGCTTCCAGGTGACAGGCTGCTCCTTCTAGGAGACTTTAATGCTAGAGTCGGCCAAGATACAGACGCTTGGCCCGAATGTATAGGTAATCATGGTGTTGGAAAATTAAATGAAAATGGCCAACGCCTCCTAGAGCTTTGCTCTAAATATCTTCTATGTGTTACCAATACATTTTTCATGGGCAAAATGATGCGTAAAGTGTCATGGAAACATCCAAGATCTGGACATTGGCACCAGCTAGACCTAGTCATTACAAAGAAAAAGGATTTGCGTGACATCCTTCATACTCGTTCTTTCCATAGCGCTGAATGTGATACAGACCACTCTCTTGTCGCTACTAAAGTCCGTTTCAGCCCTAAAAAGATTCACTCTTCTCGTCCTACTGGTATCCGGCGAATCGACCTACCCAAAACGGGAGACAAGGCTCTAGTGGAAACTTTTAGAAAACTGACTCGTGATGAAATGGCGCAATGGGATAACAGTGCAAACGCTACTGAAGAGTGGCACAAAGTAAAACATATTCTTACGCACACGGCCGCTCAGGTTTTCGGGTGCAGGAAAACCCATGATAATGACTGGTTTCAGAATAACATCCAACACTTACAAGAATTCCTGGATTCAAAACGCGAGGCTGCCCTGAACCACAGAGTGAATCCTACGCAAAAAACCCGTGAAGAACTCGGAAAAGCTAAGGCATTACTGCAACGCAACATACGTTATTATGCAAACAGTTTCTGGGAAGAGCTTTGTCTAAGTATCCAGGCTTGCGCATCTACGGGGAATATTGGTGGAGTCTATGACGGCATCAAAAAAGCTATTGGCCCAATGCCTAAAAAAACTGCACCTTTAAAAGAAGTTGACGGCACTATCATAACTGAAAATAGCCGTCAACTTAATCGGTGGGTAGAGCATTACACCAACCTCTACTCACAACCGGTTAACATCCACCCAGCAGCACTGGACAAGATCCCTCCCTATCCAATTTGGGTTGAACTCGATGAAGAACCAACTTTAGAGGAGTTTTACAACGCAGTTAAGCAGCTTAAGTGTAGAAAAAGTCCAGGCAGCGATGGTATTCAAGCTGAACTTCTCAAAGTGGAGTGCGTTCTCCCAGTCCTACATAATCTATTCATGAAGTGTTGGCACGAGGGCTGTGTGCCACATGATATGCGTGACGCAAATATAATAACTCTTTACAAGGGAAAAGGTGACCGCGGCGACTGTAACTGCTACCGTGGCATTTCCCTATTGAGTATTGTAGGTAAGCTTTTTGCTCGTATTATATTAGGTAAGCTACAAAAACTTGCAGAGCGCGTTTACCCCGAGGCTCAATGTGGATTCCGTTCTGAACGTTCCACGACAGACATGATATTCTCCCTCCGACAACTACAGGAGAAATGCCGAGAGCAAAGAACGCCACTACTAATAGCTTTTGTTGATCTT
The DNA here is from genome assembly GCA_963580505.1 of Ennomos erosarius. Taxonomy (NCBI): domain Eukaryota; kingdom Metazoa; phylum Arthropoda; class Insecta; order Lepidoptera; family Geometridae; genus Ennomos; species Ennomos erosarius. Next base: position 417,999 of record OY756998.1, read on the forward strand.
AACAAGGCATTTGATACTGTTAGCAGAGAGGGTTTATACGCTGCACTTGAAACGATAGGCTGCCCGCCCAAAGTTCTGGCCATAATCAAGTCATTCCATCAGGATATGAAAGGTGTCGTCGTATTTAATGGACAAACATCTGATCCGTTTGAAATGCAGAGAGGCGTGCGACAAGGTTGTGTTTTAGCACCTACCTTGTTTGGAATTTTTTTCTCGCTCCTACTGAAAACAGCTTTTGGAGATTCCGAACAGGGTATTCACCTGCATACAAGAGTTGATGGCAAGCTTTTCAACATATCGCTCCTTAAATCTAAACGCCACCGCGAGGATATGCTTGTCGACAGCCTCTTGTTTGCGGATGACGCTGCTTTCGTTGCCAATAGCCCAGAAGAGCTTCAACACATCGTAGACAAATTTGCGGATGCTTGTGCGCTATTTTCTATGTCTATTAACGCAAAAAAGACAGTAGTAATGGCGCAAGGATGTATAGAAGAACCATCTATCTTACTGGATGGCGCACCCTTGGAAGTAGTTCAGAACTTCTGTTATCTGGGTTCGACCGTGTCGAGCAATCTGTCCTTGGACGGTGAGATTGGCAGTCGTATAGGCAAGGCAGCCACGACGTTCGGGAGGCTCCGTACTAGAGTATGGAACAACAAACACCTCACTGTAAAAACCAAAATGATTGTGTATCAAACTTGCATCTTGAGCATACTGTTGTACGGAGCTGAGTCCTGGACGTCGTACGCAAAACAGGAAAGAAGACTGAACTCTTTTCATATGCGCTGCCTCCGGAGCATCTTAGATATATCTTGGAAGGACAAAGTGACAAACGAGAACGTGTTGAAAACTGCACAGCTGCCTAGCATAACCGCTCTTCTAAAACAGAGACGATTGCGTTGGGTAGGACATGTACATCGAATGAAACCATCTCGTTTGCCTAGGAAAATTTTCCTTGGTGAAATTGCTCATGCAAAGCGTCCAGTCGGCCGACCTATGTTACGCTTTAGGGACACCGTAAAGCGCGACATGTCTACTTTCAACATAACACATACCAACTGGGAGGAACTGGCTGAAGATCGAGGCCAGTGGAGAAAAACTGTGGCGGAAGGTCTACTCAAACATGATGAAGCATGGTTCAACGTTCTTGCTTCTAAGCGCACAAAGAGACATCAATGCGCTAACGCTCCTAATTCGACTGATGCGCCACTAATTATCCATAAATGTCAACTATGTGGACGTGGCTGCCGCTCCCGTATCGGCCTTATTAGTCACTCACGAAAATGCCGTAACACTCTTCAAAATGCTGCTTAAATCATCTCACGTAGATGTAGTAAGGCCAATGATGATGATGAATGTATCATAAAAGAAACTGCCCTGTGAAGTTATAAAAAAAAACCGGAATCAATCAGTATACATTACTTTTTTGCTGGAAAATGCTGATTTTTTAATGCAATCTCGTGGATTGGGTGAAACTACGGAGCGGTTTAATATTTCTATATTCAATTAATTTTTTTTTTTAAATATTTTAATAATTTTTTCCCCTCGTACACGCAAGCCCGGGCACACCGGCCTCCGATCGTTAGCAAATCGAGTCAGTGGTACCATGTAGGAACCTAAGTATCACAGAGAGCACGAAAACGAAAATACCTACGCTCAGTCCCCTGCGAAGTGTCATTTTATTAAATGCTCTGTGGTAGATATTGAGGAAATATTAATTATAGATTGAAATGAAACACCTTCTACAAATTTTGAATATGAAAGATGTGACTAATGTTAAGTGTAAAATATAAAGCAGCACACTAATGCGATGTGTTTATAATACAAAAGCTTCATCACTATATTCATATTGGTATATTTTTTGCATAAAATCTTAGAATTTGTACTACTTAGCTGTTATTCTAACTTAAGGCATAAAGTTTAATATTCTTTTCATCACACTTGCTCGTAAAGTGGGTCTTATTAAGTACATCGTTTTTACGCTTATATCCAATTATTAAATAAGTATGCGTGTACCTACTGACTCTTCATTACATTATAATGAATGACATTGTCCCGATTCAATTAAGTTTGTAGGTAGCTACTTATACTTATCTCACTGCATGTTACCTCTGCCATGGGGGAGATCCCATCAGGTACAAACGACAAATATCCCGAACTTGAAAAAAATGCTGTAATCGTGTCTAGAGTTACTACTTAGTGTCCAGTGTATTCATTTGGCCCAATACTTCGCCAACACGCAATAAATGTCGCTTGATAATCTTGCGTTATGCCGAAATAAAATAATTCGTAAAATAGCCCGCGTTATTCCGTTGTATGGCAATGAGGCATCTGTACTGTGGGTATTATATTATCTGGGCCTCTACTGTATTGTGTAGAAAGATAGATAGATAAATAGTATTGACACACAATAAAAATAATCGGCCAAGTGCGAGTCGGACTCGCGCATGAAGGGTTCCGTATCATTATCTATGATAACCGGCCAAATGCGAATGAGACTCGCGCTCGAAGGGTTCCATACATTGACTATAAATCCAGTTGACCAATGTTAAGCTTCCCCTCGTGCGAAAATTGTATTGCAACCGCTAATCCTATGAGAGGAAATGAGACACCTAAAGTGTTTATAAAAACGAGCAAAAAAAAATAACATTTGTTGTATGGCTCCCATACCCTTAATAAATATTTATTTTATTCTGGTTTTTAGTAGTATTTGTTGTAATAGTGGGAACAGTAATAAATAACGTATCATCTGTTAAAATTTCAATTGCCTAACTGTCACGATTCATGAGATACATCCTGGCGACAGACATACATACGGACAGCGCAGCCTTAGTAATAGGGTTCGCTTTACCCTTTGGATACGAATCTCTAAAATACCTTATGATTAGAAAGGTTTTTTTTTCTTCGGACTTATTATTACTAATATTAGCCAGCATTTGAACACTCTCTCACCTGATGGAAAGTGACGATGTGATGCGATCGAAGGTCTAGAATGCTACCTAAGTACCTAATTACTCTTCTCTTGAGCACGTCCGGATGATATTTTGCCAGAAACACAGACGCTGGCAGGGCATTCCATTCCATAACAGTTCTAATTATAAACGCAGACCCAAACCGCTTGGTACGAATGGGTGGTATTTTGACCATGAAGGGATGGCACCTAGCCGAGCGTCTAGACTATAGGTCCGGTGGTGGAATGGTGACAGGGGAATCGGATCGTGCAGTTCTTGTGCACATTCATTATGGTGCAACCTGTAAAAGACCAACAAACATGCCACTTTACATCGATGTGCTAAGCTTTCAAGCCTTTCACCTATCAAACTGTGTTTATTTATTCATTTTAAAACCTAAAATGAATCGCACAATACAGAACCTTTAAATTAAAACCATTCTGTTCAGTTTTACCTCTAATTATGATGCAAGCACTAAGCACAACGGCCTCTAATTATTAGCAAATCTAGATAAAAGTTGAAAATGAAACACAGATTTTGTAATTGTAAAAACATGTGACTAATATTTATATTTATAATACATAAGCATCACCATTCATACGTATTTGCCTGAATTGGAATAATTGACATTCTAAGGCATAAAATATTCTTTTCATCACTTGCTCGTAAAAGAGATCTTTTTACATCGCTTTTACGGTCATAATCCATTATTAAATATCACATAAGTATGACATTATCCCGATTCAGTTAATTTTGTAGGTACTTAATTACACTCACTTCAAGTTACCTATACTGTGTGACTGTCCTTTTCAATGAATGTATAATATTGTATGAGTCTAAGTTACTCGAAATAAAGGAATTTATTATTATTATTATACTGTATTATGTAAGTATGTAGACCAAAGAAATCCATCCCTTAGCAATTTGTACACCCTCACTAAGTGGCCTGTCAGACGACGGTTCCCGCGACTCAAAATGGCGCAAAGTAGAGGGGTGGTGTCATGTTTTACAACTTTTCAAGTGAAGCGAGACTTTGCCAGAAGCTTCTACGGAGTCTTGGAAATTCATTCAGGTCGTATTACGTCGCTAAAATCTTGCGTTATGAAGAAAAAAAAATTTTGTAAAATAGCCCGAGTTATTCCGTTGTATGGGATGAGGCACCTGTACCAACTGTAGGTATTATTATTATTATTTATGATTTTTATAGCAGTATCGCCTGCTCAGCGTAATCTACAGATTAATTTGTAAAGGAAAAATTAGAATCACCAGCGGGGATTGAACCCGCATCCATCCATCCCTCAAGCCGGGATATGCTTTACTTAAACTACCGTGACAAGTGGTCTCATGTCCGAATTTTTCCTTCACCTTTACAACCAACTTACGGGGTTGGTAGCGCCATCTATTGTGACGATGTCATCCTCCTTCATCATCATTTCAGCTATTCACCTGCTTTCTTAGTTTTCGCATCAAATATTGGCCTCACATAATCTAGATTTAAATTTTAAATTAGAACATTAGTCGCATTCTTTTCATTTTCCATACATTTTGGTCATTCTTCATTCAACCGCCGAGGCGGACAGTCCACGTTTGTGCTTAACCAATTTTCATAAGATATCTGTTACTAACAGATAAAAGTGCTATTTGTACCTCAAGTTATATTGTTACTACTAGTTGTTCCGTAAAAGTTCAATCCGGAACAAGTTGTGATCTTATTTTCAGCATTTCGGACCATAACCACCTTAAATTATTATTAAACGACACAATAAACCCAGTTCACCGAGATCTACAGTTTCATTTCAATAGTTCCGGATATCCCACTAGTACCTACGTGTTCCCGTGAGAGTCCTCCCCTATCTGAGCTACCGGGAAGAAGCTTTGGGGGCCAATCCATTTAAATAAGCCTGAACTAATCTATGAATTAAAGTTAAGAAATGCGACAATTCTACCTACCCATACAGCTGACGAATTGCGTTCTCAGCTTACAAGTTTACTACAAAACTCGACAGAACGGGTCCTACAGGGTCTAAGCCCCTATTCCGTTGAACAAGATATAGAAGAGCTTAAAAAATGTTTGACTTTAATTTCAGCACGATTACTATCTTATCCTAATCGTAAAGAAAAAGTCACAACCTATCTTATTCATGTCAGGGACAGATTAAATTACATGAATATTTCCACACACTTAACGGCTGATATGTTAGAAAGTTACAGAACTATCTCTGAACAATATTCTGAATTGAATACACGCTTCCAAAATTTAGAGAACCCGACACCCACTTCCGTCTACCATTCTTCGGAATCTGTGCAAAATTCTGCACCCGAGATTCAAACTAACATTTTACCTTATTTCGACTTCTTTTCGCAAAAACTCATGAACATTTCCGATAAATCTTGTAATGAAATTAAACGTTTTACGTACAAAGGTGATACTTGTCCGAAAGATTTTATTTTGAAGGTTGAGGAATTTGCAATTTCACGAAATCTTACAGATAACAAACTTTACCATCATATATACGACATTCTTACAGGAACACCATTAGAATGGTTTCGAGCACGTAAAGATACCATTACGGATTGGCAATCTTTTAAAAATAATTTATTAAAATATTTTGAGATTACAGATTATGATTACAAACTAAAAAAATCGATCGATTCTCGAAAACAAAAACAAAATGAACGTACAATCTTTTATTTTTCCGAAATGGAATCTTTATTTTCGAAGTTTATTTTATTATTTATTTTCTTTCTTTATTTATTTAAGTTGCACGAACCATTGTCCGAGAAAGCGAAAATTGATATCCTTAGACGCAATTTACGCCCAGAATTTAGTCAACGTTTATCGCCTAATGATCTAACTTCAGTTGCCAACTTATTTGAATCCTACAAATGGTACGAAAGTTGTATTGAAATTTCAAATTCGAATTGCTCTTCCTCTACCCATGATTTATCAACGCCTTCGACTTCTAAAGCACAACGACAATTACTTACCTATCAGAAAGAACCACATGCATGCACACGCACATGCACATGCACAACCTTACCCATATCCTGTCTATTACCCAGTACTATCAATAAATACTTCCAAGGGAGTTTCAAAGACGATTCCTACCAAATTTCTTTGTCCACGTTGTAGACATAACAATCACACGTTGGATAAATGTCCTTACGACTATAAAGTTTGCTTTCGCTGTGGTAAAAACGATTTCACTTTTACCAACTGTCCTGTCTGCAATAAATCTAACCAAAAAAACTAATTACTGAGGATCGTGAACTTCAAAATTCAACTCAGAATTCTAATTATTTTAATCAATCCGAATGGAATGATTGGCTCAATACTATTAGCATATATTTTAAGGCATACAAAGTTTCCACGCTCCTCTTTGATGATTCTTCAGACTTTGAACGTCCGTATCTACAAATCAATGTCAACGACTTGATATTAAATGGCCTACTCGATAGTGGTAGTTCCATTACAATTTTAGGGAACGATTCCCATAAAATACTATTGAAACATGGTTTTCAAGTACAGCGTGACCAAACTATCAAAGGTTCAGTTGCAAATGGTAAACCTATCTACTCCATTGGTACTATTAAGCTCCCAATAAAGTTCAGAAACAAGTTTTCTATTATCACTGCTCACGTAATCCCAAGTATTACGCAACCTTTCATATTAGGTATCGATTTTTGGAAAACTTTTAATCTTGCTCCAGATATACTCGAAACTATTACGATGCGTAAACATTCCAACGCACCAACATTCATCATTAACACTAACAATGCACAACTACATACATTTGATAGCCTTTCTGAGACTCAGTCCTTACTCGCAAACGCAATTATACAGAAGTTTAAAGACATATCTACTGATGTACCCTTAGGTAAAACACACCTCGTTGAACATCATATCGATACAGGTGATCACGCACCAATTCGTCAACGATGTTATCGTTTATCTCCTGAAAAGCAGAAAGCACTTCGTAACGAAGTTGACAAAATGCTTGAACTTGACGTCATAGAACCTAGTGAGAGCCCTTGGCTTAATCCTGTGATCATCACTCCTAAAAAAGATGGCACTTGGCGTTTTTGTGTCGATAGCCGTAAATTAAATGATATTACCAAAAAAGATGCTTATAAATTACCATTTATTTCTGATATCATTGATCAACTTAAAGATGCTAAGTACCTATCCTCAATTGATATTGCCAAAGCGTTTTGGGAAGTGCCTTTAAAATTGGAAAACAGACCCAAAACGGCTTTTCACGTTCCAGGTCGTGGAACATATCAATTTAAGGTTATGCCCTTCGGTCTTACAAATGCGCCTGCTACCCAAAAAAGATTTATTAATAATCTGCTTTCTGACGAGTGTGATAACTCAATGTTCTCGTACTTAGATGACGTCATAATAGCCATCAATACATATGAGGAACACGTACGCTTACTTAACAAATTACACTCAAAACTTTCACAAGCAAACATAACCGTGAACTTTTCAAAATGTGCATTCTTTAGAAAAGATCTTAAGTATTTGGGCTACGTTATCGATGAAAAAGGTCTTCACACAGACCCTGATAAGGTCAAAGCCATATTAGACATTCCTCCTCCCAAATCTTCTCGAGATGTCAAAAGATTTCTAGGCTCAGCTAGTTGGTACAGACGTTTTATACCAAATCTTAGCACATTAGCAGCTCCTCTCACAAAGCTTACGTCAACCAGCAAAAAAGCTCCACCTTTTAAATGGAGTCAAGAAGCTGATGAAGCTTTTCATAAAATCAAAGAAGCATTAGTTCCTACCCCTATTTTAGCTTGTCCAGACTTCAGCAAACCCTTCGCAGTTCATTGCGATGCGTCCGCATTCGGTCTTGGAGCCATGCTCACTCAAGAATTTGACGGAGTTGAAAAACCTATTGCTTACATGAGCAAATCCCTTACAGGTCCACAAAGAAATTATTCGATCACTGAACGTGAACTCCTAAGCGTTATCACAGCGCTCGAGCATTGGCGTTGTTATTTAGATAATGGTCAAAAATTTACAATCTATACAGATCATTCTGCACTTCAATGGTTCTTACATTTAGACAACCCTACCGGTAGACTTGCACGTTGTAATGCTACATGTATGTATATATCATAATATATTACCTGGTTTCTATTATTCATTCACAACTTTCACATCACAGCACTTGACAGTCCTTTTCACAGTAATTTAAGCACAAAAAAAAAACTTGATTTTTCTCAAAAATTTTACATCACTTTATCGATTTTGCGCGCGGGTCACGGGCCCGATTTCTAGACACGACTGCTCGGATGGCAGTTGTTTTGAAACTGTTTTTTTTGTTTCGAATTTAGTTTCTCTTCAAATTCATATTTTTCTTTTTCTACTGTCAATTTCAGTGAGGTATTTTATAGTTTGGCCATGATTGTATGTATTTTGACTCTAGATTTATTTTTTTTACTATTCTGTATTCAAAATTTTGAAAACTGCAAAAATCTAGAACCTTGGAATGCTAGCGAGGTTTCTTTAGAAAAGCTGTCGCTATGGAATGGCAGTCTCAATTTACTCCTCGAACGAGGAACACTAAATTGATATAAGGCCATTCCCGGGCCAGGCAAGGCCCGGGAACTCAAGAACGCCTTCAAAAACCATCTTTGGCTATCCAACACCAAAATTGTGAAGTGAATCTCCATCTACGTCAATCGCTGCGCCACGACATATCCATTGTCAAATCGCCGATCGCCGAGCTACATCCGCTACAGCCAGTCGCGAAACTACGACGAATCTATCGCCGAGAGCTGATCGCCGAAACTACATCTGTTGTCACCGTCGGCCGCCGTATCTACCACGACGAATCTATCGCCGAGCGTCAACCAGTGAGACGACCGGCTTGCCTTTTTCAAACATTGAGTGGCAATATAACTTCATCACCATGTTCCGGCCCGTCGTCCGTCAAAGCTTTGACGACTAATACCTGCGTGTCTCCTGCTGCTGCATCTTGAATCTGAGCTGCGTAATAATACTTCATCGACGGTGGAAGGACGAGAATCTTCTTCTGGATCCAGAAGCTAATAACTGAATGAGCTAGCCGCTGAACTCTGGAAGTCGGACAAACTAAAGGCAACGAATTCCTCAGTCTCTATAACGACAGTGGGCCTTGTTTGAATAAAGACCCGGAAGTGGGCCTTGTTTGTTTGAAGACCCGGAAGTGGGCCTCGTTGAAGACCGGAAGCGGGCTTTGTTTATCTGAAGACCCGGAAGTGGGCCTTGTTTGGATCCAATAACATTCTAATTCTACCGTGATAACTTGTAGGCCGTAAACAACTTAAATTTCGCGTTCTTCCGCATCATCTAGAGACTCTTTTTTTTTTGCTTTCTACAAAGCTTGTAAAATTTACGAAAATAAATATCTGTTACCAATTCCTTTTTTTCTCTTCAGCTCTTAGGATCCTGTCAACCTAGGCACTGTTTAGGTAGGGGAGGAGCTGCTCATTAACTTGTAGCGTTCCATTCTACCTTTTTCACGAAAGGAACGGATGTAACGTGACAACGTTGGAGCATACGTCTATCTATGTTTAATTTTGATATTAAACATAAACGCGGTAAGGAACATCTTGTTCCAGACACCTTATCTCGATCTAAACCAATTGATATTATTAATTATGACCCAGCAGTCACTTCTGACTCTTGGTATACTTCCGTATACTCTAGGTGTAGTACTAATCCCAAATCTACCCCTGATTTTATGATACAGCATAATAAACTTTTCAAGTACACTCTAGCAACTACTCCTACTCATTCTGAATACAGTTGGAAAGAAGTAATTCCATTGGAATGTCGTGAATCAATTATACATGAAAACCATTCCCTACCAACAGCAGCACATTTTGGTACGTTCAAAACATACCATCGCTTAAAAGAAAAATACTTTTGGCCAGGAATGTACAAAGATGTAGCAACATTTATTTCCAAATGTGAGAAATGTCTTGCTTTTAAACATCAAAATCAAAACGCTAATGGTCTGATGGGGAAACCCAAAAGCTGTTCTCGCCCATTCCAATGTATATCGATCGATTTGATAGGTCCACTTCCTATCACACATAAACATAACAGGTACATTTTCGTAGTCACATGTTGTTTTTCCAAATACTGCCTTCTTTTCCCAATAAAACGAGCAACATCTTCCGTAATCAAACATATCTTGGAAAACTTGGTCTTCATGACTTATGGCGTACCTGAAACAATTATTCTAGATAATGGCCCGCAATTCATAAGTAATGAACTCCACGAACTATTTACGTTTTACAACATTCCAAAAATTCACTACACTCCACGTTATTGTCCTCACGTCAACACCGTTGAGCGTTATAACAAAACGATCATAACAGCGAAAATCATTTCATGATTTTTTTTTCCTGGGGAAGCGGGGTATTGTGACGATGTCATCCTCCTTCATCATCATTTCAGCTATTCACCTGCTTTCTTAGTTTTCGCATCAAATATTGGCCTCACATAATCTAGATTTAAATTTTAAATTAGAACATTAGTCGCATTCTTTTCATTTTCCATACATTTTGGTCATTCTTCATTCAACCGCCGAGGCAGACAGTCCTCGTTTGTGCTTAACCAATTTTCATAAGATATCTGTTACTAACAGTTAAAAGTGCTATTTGTACCTCAAGTTATATTGTTACTACTAGTTGTTCCGTAAAAGTTCAATCCGGAACAAGTTGTGATCTTATTTTCAGCATTTCGGACCATAACCACCTTAAATTATTATTAAACGACACAATAAACCCAGTTCACCGAGATCTACAGTTTCATTTCAATAGTTCCGGATATCCCACTAGTATCTACGTGTTCCCCTGAGAGTCCTCCCCTATCTGAGCTACCAGGAAGAAGCTTTGGGGGGACCTCCGGGACACTATTGAGTGATTTTTAAGAATCAACCCAACCAGCATGGTCAAGTTACATCAACACAAATGCTGTACAGATAACGCCTCCCAAATCAATATTTATGATTGTTATAGCAGTATCGCCTGCTCAGCGTAATCTACAGATTAATTTGTAAAGTAAAAATTAGAATCACGAGCGGGGATTGAACCCGCATTCATCCATCCCTCAAGCCGGGATATGCTTTACTTAAGCTATCGTGACAAGTGGTCTCATGTCCGAACTTTTCCTTCATCTTTACAACCAACTTACGGTATTATTATTATCTGGGGGCATGAGTAAAAAAAGCCTAAGATAGAAGTCTTTGCTAAGTATAGGGAAAAAGAAATAAATAACAGCAGAAAACGTTTTGTATAATTTAATTTTTAATTTCTTGCACCTCTACAATTAGGATTATTCGTCTGATTCAATATCCTGTGAATTTTTTCCAGTTTTGAAATAATTATAGCCCACAGGGCTGCCCAGCTGGCACACTAGTGCATATTCTGTGACGTCTAAATTATTTTCTTGACTGTAAAAAAGGTAAGTAATATGTACATACTTATATTAATTTAGACACTAAGTATCTAAATTAATATAAATATGTTCTATTTGAAAGATGTGCACTAGTATATGACTTTTTATTTGAGGCGAAGGGAAACAAGGTGTAGCGAAGGGAAACTTAAGCGTCATGCGGAAGTTCAGACTGATTTGAATTTTAAGTCTACGACGTTAAGGTCGATGTTACTTTGAACGAATTTTTACCTACTTAACTGGCTCTACCCTTCGCCTTAATAAAAAAAGTGTCCACTCCTCAGCAAGTCGGTTCGTCCGGGTTTTCTTTAGAATGGAATTAGCCGGGTGATGCAGGACGTTAGGTGAGAGACTTTAATTAATTAATCACGATGCACTTAATCATAATTAAATACTTAGAGACTTGACAATTGTCCTATTCCTAAATATAGAAGTGCTCTAGCGTGGAGGCATTATAATCATATTACTCCTAAATTATATAATATTATTAACCATAAATACAAAACTAAAACACTTAACTCAAATAAATTTAAATCCATAGTTATTGATTGGCTGCATAAATTAAACTATGAAAATGTGGAAAAGCTCTTAGTCCGGGTTGATTAAACTCACTTGACTCCAATTTATTTACCTGTTCTGAGAAGCACATCTTCACAGAAAAGTGCTTAACAACAAAAATAAAATTGCACACGACTCAACAACTCGACATTTACTTGACCTACCTAATAACTTATATGTAATATATATATATACATATATATATATATATATAATTATTATTTTATATAAATTATTTAATATTATTTACATAACATTAAAGTATTTATTTATTTTATCATTTATTTATTTAAAATATTATAAATTTTTAGACCTATAAATACAAAATTGTAATTCTTAATTAGCTTATAATTTATTAGTTTATTTTGTTTCTACGATTTCTATGTTGTTTTAAAACTATTTGTACCATAAGGGAAGACACTGCCCCCTGCAACACAGTTGATACTAAAGCAGAGGGCAGGGTTGTAACTTGTTATCTGTAACATTTATATTTGAACAATAAAGAAATTTGTATTTGTATTTGTATTTGTAATAGTATCGATTGAACCTTTTATCTTCTTCTTTTTCTTCTTTAATTGCTTTTTATCGCTTTTTTGCAATAATTCTGCTCATGTCAAGTGAGTAAAATTTGTACGGCTATGTCAAGTCAAAGTCATATTTTGTCAGTCAAAACGCCAACAGTAAAATGGTGGATATTTTACTGAAGGCTCTTAAAAAGGCCGTTGAAGCAAAATCGATGTATCATCTTGAAATCATTTTGCCAACACTCGTGCACGTTCACGAACACTTAACGGATAATAATCCACCCTTATTACCCATTAAAATTCAGAATACACAGGTTTTGAAAAATAAATTCAAAATTCGCAACCGCCATTGTCGGAGTTTCTTCAAAGACCCACCTTTTACCGTGTCGACCGGTATTGTAGTCCAGCCGCTGATAGAATGACTTAATGAATGACAGCTATATGACATACATGAAATGAAGTCACGAACAGGATTTGAACCCGCATCCAGCCATTTCTAAAGCCGGGTTACGTGGACATGTGACAAGTGATCACGTGCAAAAATCCTTTTTTTTAAATTAAAACCTACTTATGGGGTTGGCAGTGTCATCTGGTTCTAAACTTTTTGTCCATCTCATTAAAATTAATAATAATAAATCTGTGAAAAAACTAACTTCTTACCAACTAACTGCATAATTATATATAATTATTCATTTATTGGCCTGATAACTAAGTTGGTAGTGACTCTGCCATACTCTGGTCCTGTAGTCGGACTGACATAGCGGCCTTACTGTACAAACACTTCAACACTTCGATATACCTATAGTCAATTTGGCATCGCTGCACGCTGTAAGGACTGCAGCACCGCCCAAGTCCCGATTGAATCGAAGGCTTTTTCATAGTCCACAAACGCTAGGCATAGCGGCCTCTTCGGTCTTCCGTATAATCTGGCGTAGCGTATGGATGTGGTCTATGGTGCTAAAGCCTTTCCGGAAACCGGCTTGTTTGGGAGGCTGGAATTCATCAAACCTGCCTGCGAGACGATTCGTAATGACTCTCGAAAACAGCTTATACACATGACTCAAGAGCGAGATGGGCCTATAGTTCTTCACCTTTTTTGAAGAAGAGCACCACCACGTTTTTGTGCCACGCCTCTGGCGTCGTATATACCTTCAAGGATGACAGAATTGAATAACTTCTGGAGGACTATAAGTACCAGGTACCGACCACTCTCAGAAGTTCGGTCGTAATTCCATCCTCACCTGGCGCCTTGTTTTTAAGCTGTTTGAGGGCCATTTTAATCTCGTAAAGGCTGGCGTCCGGGATATCTTCGGTATAGTGTCGGACTAACTTGGCTCTGGTGTTATGAACTGTGCGGGCTCAAGTGTTGAGGTGTATAACTATCCATAGAAGTTCTCAATCTCTCTCAGAATCTCAGGCTCGGATGAAATGACACTACCATTCTCGGTCTTCAGTTTTGTCATTTGGCTTTGCCCAAAATACGAAGCTTTTGCGAACACTTTGGAGCCTTGGTTCCATTCAATTGCTTACGATATAATACTTAGATACTTTTTCGTTTGTAAATACAAACATAGAATACAATATAACACCCAGACACAGAACAAACATATATGTTCATCACAAAAAATATGTTTTTCCTGGGTAGGAATTGAACCCACAGCCCTCAGTTCAGAAGGCAGAGTTACTACGAACTGAGCTATCAGGCTCGTCAATGTAAATAAATAAAAACAAATAGAATGATGCTTACGGTATAGGACAATCCGTCACTTTATTATTATGATTGTAAAGCAAAAAAATGAAGCTGTGTGTGTGTTCTATGCTCGGGGAGGGTACATCATAGGCCATGAAAACAGTTCCACTGCTGACGTCATTGCCGATGATGTTTGTGACCCACCAGCGAACATTGTAATAGAACGATGACCTGCTGATTGCGTCTGAATCTGAATTGGAAACAATATAACTGCAATTTCGACACTAAATAATTATAAATAACATGTTGAAAATAGTCATGGCAGACCACATTGCTGGAAGAACTGACAACCGATGGGAAAAAAATGTTCTCAAGTGGCGACCACAAACCGGAAGATGCAGCGTAGGCCGGCCCCCACTAGGTGGACCGACAACCATTAAAGGTGGCGCTCTATGGGGGAGGCCTATGTTCAGCAGTGGATGTCGTCGGGCTGTTAATAATGACGATGATGATAGGGGAGGGATAGTTTGCAAAAACAGTGCTATGTTCACAGTCTGCAATCACATGCTGACACATGCTGAAGCTACCCCTGTAGTCCTATGACCTAAATAACCTTTAATTTACTATTATCAGGTGCTTAGCACATGTTAAAAACTAATTTAAATCAATTTGAAAAGGTTCGACATTCCATTAATAAAATTAATATATAACGCCCAACGATCACATACTTGTCATAGATCCTGGACCCAAACTAGGATTCCCTGTTTCTAGGGACCCAGGAACTACGAGGATGTGGTCCTCGTAGTTCCCCAGACACAGAACAAGTGTTTGAGCAAGAAATACTTGTCCTGTCACGGGAATCGAACCCACCGCCTCCGGGTTATGAGCCGACCTACTCGACAATCACACCACAGAGGCATTTCAGTACTGTAGGTAGGTACACATACGTACATACGGTACGTATAAATATTTTTCTGATTTATAACTATAAAGTATTTACCTAATTGTCCCTCCGGTAGGTTTGGTCCACTTCATAGATTGTCCATTTCCAAAATTGTCCTCTTCCTGACTTATCTACTCCTTCAACATCTTTTTCTAGATTGTCGTCCTTCAAATACTAATTCATCCACTTCCCAAAGTGTTCACTTCCGCACAGGAAGTGAACAAGTTTGGAAGTGGCGGCTTCGGAAATTGTTCAGTGACGTGGTTAAATATATCAAAATAATACTTACCTAGAAGAAACAGCGTGTGGTATTTATATAATAACTTTGTTTTCCACGAAACGCTCGGTGGCAGCAACGTCAATTCCGGGGACAAATAGTCACCTGGGTTCACTTTGGTGTCACCATATAAAACCTAAAAAATTATTATACAGTGTTAAGTATAATTACCTACGGGTAAAAAATATAAGGCCTGTATTATTTATTTTAGAACAAATTAATGTAATAGATAACTTAACTTACATCTAAAATTTCACAGTCTTCTTCAATAAAGTATCCATCCAGATATTCTCGCTCTTCCTCCGCCTTCACCTCAAACAAGAAAACAGTTTGTAATACCAGAAGTATTTGTACAGAAAATATTAAATGACAACCCATTGTAATAGAGACGCGACTATGCTGTGACCAAAATGTACGTAACGGAGATGATTTTCTGTACAGTCTTGTATTTATAGTCAACGCATAATTATGTAGATACTAATAGAATAATTATGGTGTTAGCTTGAACGAATTCTAGTAGACCACTGATAGAGTTGCTAATATTGCTACAGCTTAACGTGGCAACGCATTACTACATCCCTTGCTGCACTTCAGCTTGTAAACTGACAATATTTTTTGCAATAAAACTCATGATTTTTAGGTGTTGCCCAGCGGTGAGTTTATAAACAAACGGTTTTTAGTAGCATTTAATTGTGAACAAACCGGTATTAATGCACCAATTATTGCTGTAGTTTTTTAGAGTCACTAGTGGCTAACCACGACGACAAGCGAAGTGAGGACGAGTGTTAGGTAGTTTAGACCATACTAGAAGTAATAAATACAATAAAACTAATGCGCAAAATACACGATCGGGACCAACCACTGACCAAGGTCATATTTGTCTCACCTTGGTCGGGTTGGTGTACAATCCGACCGTGTGGATGGTGGTTGGTGCCTTCATTCAGTCGCACCCAAAGATTATGGTTTCATAGTCAATGGTCGCACCGATACACAGTGATACCGATAAATAAATAATACAACCTAAATAAATAAAATAAAATAATAAATAAATAGATTAATAGATAAATGAGTAACCTAAAACTCGACCGTTTTATTGTAAGACATTGCCTGTTTGCAATAAATCCCCAGCTTATAAATAACCGTATTTTTATAAACAATCGGACAATCGGTTCGGTTCTTACGGTGACATATAGATAGATAAATCATCATCATCATCATCATTAACAGCCTGAAGATGTCCACTGCTGAACATAGGCCTCCCCCAGGGAGCGCCACTTAGAGCGGCTGCTCGCCTCCTGCATCCATCGGCTCCCCGCGGCTTTCAACAGGTCGTCGGTCCACCTAGTGGGGGGCCGGCCTACGCTGCGTCTTCCAGTTCGTGGTTGCCACTCGGGAACCTTTCTTCCCCATCGGTTGTCAGTTCTACGAGCGATGTGGCCTGCCCATTGCCATTTCAACTTGCTAATCCTAAGAGCTACATCGGTCACTTTAGTTCTATTGCGGATCTCCTCATTTCGGATCTTCTCTTGCAAGGAAACACCGAGCATTGCTCTCTCCATAGCTCGTTGCGCAACTTTGAGCTTAGTAATGAGGCCAACAGTTAGAGACTACGTCTCAGTTCCATAAGTCATCACTGGCAACACACATTGATTGAAAGCTTTTGTTTTCAGGCTTTGTGGTATTTCGGTCAAAAAGATAGGTCGAAGCTTCCTGAACGCTGCCCAGCCGAGTTGGGTTCTTCGGGCGACCTCTTTGTCGAAGTTGGACCTACCCAATTGGACAGTCTGCCCTAGATAGACGTATTTGTCGACAACTTCGAGAGTATCGTTCTCAACAATTACCGGTATAGGTGGAACATGGGCATTTGACATGATTTTCGTCTTGTCCATGTTCATCTTAAGACCAACCTGTCGGGAGACTCTACTGAGGTCGTTGAGCATGGTGCTGAGATCATCGAGCGACTCCGCCATTATGACTATATCATCGGCAAAACGAAGGATAGTGGTCAAGGTCTTTTCCACTCCAAGAGCTTGAAAACATTCTCCAATGCGTTTGTGAACAGTTTCGGAGAAATAACGTCTCCCTGTCTCACGCCTCTCTGCAATGGGATCTGTTCCGTATTCTGGTCCTGTAGTCGGTCTGACATAGTGGCCTTACTGTACAAACACTTCAACACTTCGATATACCTATAGTAAATTTGGCATCGCTGTAAGGACTGCAGCACCGCCCAAGTCTCGATTGAATCGAAGGCTTTCTCATAGTCCACAAACGCTAGGCAAAGGATAGATAAATACTGACACACAATTCAAAAAACGCCTTATTATTATAAAGCAATATCTTTCAGGAAATAATAAGAACCTAGACGCCTTATGTTTTTGTTCATCGGATTGTAACGCATACTGAGGAGAATCTCTATATATTACCAAAGCCGGCTCTTACAGTCCTGTTTTTATAGGTGGACCGATGGATGACCGTCCACTGCGTCTCAAAGTGGCGCTAAGCTCAGCAGCGGACATCTTCGGGCTGTTGATATTAATGATGATGATGATGTCATGAAAGGGATGTTTTTATTATTCGTGGAAATTTCCTTAGCCAGCTAAGGCACCCAAGGGATTAGATGGGGTGGTCCTACTTGTTCTCATACACAATAAAAATAAATAGGTTTATTATATGCCCGCGATATCGGGAGTTTTCGGAGGTGCAATTTTAGCAATTAATTACTTAATTAATATTTTTATTTTTCGAAACGATATGGTGGTAGTGTGCTTACGAGGACACGTTAATCCATCGGTCCCGGCTATTGTCGTAAGATAATAGTAGCTAAAAAAGCTTTAGACGCGGCCTGAAAATCCAAACATCAACCCCAAATGATGACATAATTATTATATGGAACTGAAACGTGGTCTCTTACTGTTGGCCTCATTAGTAAACTCAAAGTCGCGCAATGAGCTATGGAGAGAGCTATGCTCGGTGTTTCCCTGCGAGATAAGATCCGGAACGAGGAAATCCACAAAAGGACTAACGTGACGTGACCGATATAGCCCGGCCACATCGCTCTCAAAACTGACAGCCGATGGGGAAGAAAGGTTCTCGAGTGGAGACCACGATCCTTAAGGCGCAGCGTAGGCAGACCCTCGACTGGGTGGACCGACTGGTGAACACCGTGGGGAGTCGATGGATGCAGCAGGCGAGCAGGTGCTCGAAGTGGCGCTCTCTGGGGGACGTACGTCTTCCGGCTATTGATGTGATTGTGCACAGACTGAACACCGAAGTCTACCGTTCGCACTAATTTATCACATTAATTTGTAAAGGAAGAATTTAAATCCCGAACGGGATTTGTACCCGTATCCATCCGTCCCCTGGTGGCTGGGGCATGCTGGTTGAAAAGAAAGAAAGAAAATACATTTTTTTCAGGACATCACACAACAACACAAGGGATCGGGGTTGGGATTATTGACTAGGATATCTCAAACACAGATCCTATAAAATAGTTATATGTAGGATCTGTGATCTCGCTACAAACATCGCCAGTTGTTTGTACTTCTTCTTCTTCTTCTTTGATGGCTTTCTATCGCTTTTTTGCAATGATTCTGCCAATGTCAAGTGAGTAAAATTTGGACGGTTATGTCAAGTCAAAGTAGTATTTTGTCAGTCAAAACGCCAACAGTAAAATGGTGGATCGGAGTTTTGGCGGGAACGCGGAAATGTACAATTGCATTGTATTATTTCTCAAAACTTGTGCCTTTTCCAGTATTAATGTTTAAAATTGGTGGCGTTTTACGCATTAAGTGTTGAATTAGGAGCATGAGTGTGGGCAAGTGATATAATGTGGTGAAACGTGAGCTTTCGTGTTGCTTCCGAAATTCCATAGAAGCTTCTAGTAAAGTTGCCACCACTTTACTGGAGCATGACTAAGACTGGACTTCGACTACCTGACTTAGACTGGACTATGACTATGACTAAGACTTGACTTTACGTGATATATTCTTTAACGATGAATAATTACAATACTTGACACTGGCTAAATACACTATATGTGGAGCCAAAATATAAGAAAAAAAGGTGGATCTAAAGGCTCTTAAATAACGCCGTTGAAGCAAATCCGAAAATGCATGTTTCTATAATCTTGAAACCATTTGCCAACACTCGTGCACGTTCTTGAACACTTAACGAATAATAATCCACCCTTATTACACACTAGCTTTTGCCCGCGGCTTCGCACGCTTGTGTTATGTTATTTTTACGTTTTAAGTAGTCTAATAATAGATCATTCATTTCGTACCAAACAAAAATATGGTCTAAATCTTTTTGAAGCTGAGCACAGTAACCTGTATTAGCATAGATATAGGTATAACGCAAGCATAGCCGTGAATGGAAGCCATTTAAGCCATTACCTAAAATTAAATGTTTTGAGTCAAATATAGATTTATAAAACAGTAAAAGAAACGAAGTTTCAAACAAAAAACTACAATTTTTATAAGTCCCTCTTCATATTACAACAAAGAGAAATCATCATCACTTCACTCAAGTCTTTACCTAACAGAAGTTTCAGTAAATTTTGTTCAGGCAGTAGTTACCTAAGCAGGCAGGTACAGTTTAGAAAAATATGAAAGGATGACACACGCACGTTGATGCTGCTTCGCTCAGTTTTACATATCCGCGCGCTTTTTGTTCCATTTACCACATTGTTTTTACCTTCTTAAGTTTGGCTCCATACGAATCGGTACCTACACTTAGCCAGTGTCAATAGATATATAAAAATAAGTGTATATAAAAATAAATAAATAAAATAAATAAATATATAATTAATTTTTCTTAATACTAATTAGGAATTACAGATACTAAACAACCCCTTAAAGAATCGACCGTTATAATTATTATTATGTCCACTATTTTCCACGCTGTCTCATTCCAACTGCACTTTCAACATACCTACCTAGTGATGAAAGTGAGGAAGTAGGTTAAATCGTCATTACATAATTATTAGTTACACCCAAAGATAGTTACTTACTAAAACTATAACCTTCTTGGAGTAACCGAGTAATCTAATCATTTTTACCCGTGGTTTTTTTAATAGCCTACAGGTTTAAAATATTTTAGCTTATATCAACATGCAAGAAGAAGAAGAAGAACAACTAAAAACAGTCAAAAACAAACCTTACGCGCCATGTTGTTGTTAATTCGAGGATACAATTGCCATAATGAATACCTACATATTATTATATCTAAGTACCTACCCTTTTTAAACATTTTTCATAAAATATTTCGTATCATTGGCTAAATACAAATAATAGCACGCGCTCCGGCTTACTTTAATGCCAAAATAAAAAAGGTTTTTAAATATGTAGCAATGGTGAGGGTCTATAACTTAAGTAGCTATAAGTACTACAGGTACCTTAAAACTTCTTTGGGGTCGATCAAGAATGTAGCATTAGCGCAAAAATAATTTTAATATTCTGTTTTTTTATTTATGATATAATATAATAGTATATATCATATAATAGGTATTTATTAATATTAATATTTAGAAAATTGTAATAAGTAATGTTTTTTTTTATTTGTACAAATTGTTCATACTAATTTTGATGCACGTGGAAAATGCTTTAGCATTAAGTCCTCCTTTTGTACTTTTTGTGCAATAAAGAATTAAATAAATAAATAAATAAATAAAATATTTAGAATGGTAACGTGTAGTAATTTTATGTAAATAATACATTTGACCAGATCGCCAATAAAGAACATTGCTCCCGCCAAAACCCTATAAATCGAAAACTTGAATAAAAATGTTAATTAAGTAAGCTTCAATATTGGCTAAGTATGATAATCGCGTGAAGCCTTATGAATGATTATAAAAAGTCTAAGAATCTCCCTTTTAAACAGTTTTCATAAAATACTTCGTATCATTGGCTAAATACATGTTTTGTCTAATGCCAAAATGAAAAAAGGTTTTACAATGCGTAGCAAATGGTTTCCCCGTTTTATACAACTGTAAAACATGTTTATACATAAATTCCTCAAAAGAGGAGTCTGAAAATCTTCACTTCTGAAAATATTGGGAAGAAGCAGAAGCAATAGAATAGAAGACGATGAAAAGTAAACATGAAGCTGGCAAATGCACAAGACGTGACGACGCCAATCCTCAAGGGGGGGGGGACAAAAAAAAGGGTTAATAAATTAAGTACCTATAGGCACAGATTACTGAATATGTTACTACTATAGTTAAGCTATAGGTACTATAAATACAATTTTAAATACTTATTTCGAATGGTAACGCGTAGTAGATTTTTGAATACTAATACATAATAACAGATCGCCAATAAAGAATTTTGCCCTCGCCAGAACCCAATAAATCGAAAACATGAATAATAATTTTAGTTATGTTTCAATATTGGCTAAATATGATATCGCGTGAAGCCTTAAAACTTATAATAAAAAGTCTAAGAAGTTTTTAGTTTTCGAAATTCCTTGTTCTCTGTGTCGTGCTCATATTCAAGAAGGTTCTCATACCTATCCTCTTTTTTAGTTTGGACCACAGATTAACGAAAAAACTAATCTTTAAGTAATACATATTATGACTTCCTTGGGTATAGGT
Source organism: Ennomos erosarius (assembly GCA_963580505.1). NCBI lineage: Eukaryota > Metazoa > Arthropoda > Insecta > Lepidoptera > Geometridae > Ennomos > Ennomos erosarius. The sequence goes on from OY756998.1 coordinate 439,992, forward strand.
AATTAATTACATAATAACAGATTGTTTTTCTCTAATCTGCATTGCATCGAGCGCAGATGAAGTTATCGCGCGATGTATTTCGCCGTAGCCCGAAAAGTGTGATACACTGCCGGTAATGCAGGCGCGCCAATTGTTATTTACTGTTTTTTTTTTAAGTTATTAATAATAACATGCATTAAATTACTTTCTTATTGCTTAGTGCAGTGGGGATTGTTCAGAATGAAATAAAAATGATTGGGGTTCCGTCTTGAATGGGTAAATTCTTATTACTAAACCTCCGCTGTCCGTCTGGCTGTCCATCAGTCACCAGGATGAATCATGATAGTTAGACAGTTGAATTTTTCACAGATGATATATTTCTGTTGCCACTATAACAACCGTGATCCGTATTCAACGGTCAGATAAACGGACAACAAAAAAAAATTGGTTTTACTTTATATTGATAAGGAATTATAAACTAAAACCTTAAAATTTATTTTTTAATCGCAAATAATACTCTCTCAGTTTGTAAAACATATTTATTCGCTGACATGCAATATAACGCTACTGCTTCCTCCATTTTATTTAGCCCACGTCGGTTGCGCAGCAGGCAAACAAATTGACTGTGTGTCCGGTTTGTGGCGCTATAAAAACTTCGAGGATAGTCAACAGAGATGTTTTTGCGCGCCAACTCAACAGCGAAGGTTCGGGCGTATATGAAGCCGTGCCATAATAGTAACAGAATTTTTTTTCTTTAACCTGTGCCTCCAGATAAACCCGAAATAAAATTACTGTTAATAGCACAGAGTAAAATGTTTTTTCTCTCATCTATGATTAGTAGCCAAAATAAAACTTACCTTTTGACACTGGCTAAATACCTACACTATGTGTGGAGCCAAAGTATAAGAAAAAAAACTTAACTTGAACCCTTGAAGCGGCCATCTTGTTAAAATCCCGTTCCGTTTCATAATGAAATCTTACACATTTTCACCAAAAAAAATTAACTATATTAAAATGTATGTTGTGCGCCGGGTTTTTCTAAGCTTATTAGTGAAAACCGCATGAAAATCCGTTCAGTATCTTCGGAGTTGTGCCGTAACAAACAAACAAACAAACAAACAGACAAAATTGTCGCGACGTTTCACGATGCCATAGACAATATTATGAAGTTGGCAATACTGAGGGATTGGAAAGTCTGCTAGTGTGCGCAACCATGTGAGTCATTTTGTTCAGTAAGTTTAAATATGGCGGATACAGAATATGAGTAGCTCAGTTCAGTTTAAATCGTTGTGCGATCCTGAGGAACTCTGGACCAGCGGATAAATGTTAAGTACCTAGACTAATTTCTTTACCTAAAAGACATTAATTTGCAATTACTAATTAAAGAGATTACTTAAACCTTTTATAATTGTTTTATAACAGCTTAGCCCATGTGCTCCAGGATATTCTGTGTGGGCATGTTGAAGCCTACCTGCCTAGCCCATGAGCTCATTATTTATGATTCTATGCGTGTTTAGCCCACCTAGGTACCTAGCCCATGTGCTCCCTGATTTACGTACGGGTGCAGCCCACCAACCTAGCCCATGTGCTCTATCATTGGTGGGTGCAGCCCACTAACCTAGCCCACGTAGGCTCCATGATTTGTGTACGGGTGCAGCCCACCACCTAGCCCATGTGCTCTATCATTGGTGGGTGCAGCCCACTGACCTAGCCCATGTGCTCCATGATTTGTGTACGGGTGCAGCCCACCAACCTAGCCCATGTGCTCTATCATTGGTGGGTGCAGCCCACTGACCTAGCCCATGTGCTCCATAATTTGTGTACGGGTGCAGCCCACTTACCTAGCCCATGTGCTCCATGATTTGTGTACGGGTGCAGCCCACTGACCTAGCCCATGTGCTCCATAATTTGTGTACGGGTGCAGCCCACTTACCTAGCCTATGTGCTCTATGATTTATGTGTAATGTTTGCTTAATAGGATGCAGCCACTTCAGCCTAGTACTTAGGGGTCACTGCTTGGTGGTGGAAGCCTTGCGTGATCCCCTTTTGCCGGTGGCACCACATACCGTGGTGTCACCGGTTCCAACTTTTACAGATTGCACAGCGGTTCCAGTCTCTCTGTCCATTCAAATCATATTGCGAAGCAGATATATTAAGAGAAAGGAGGAGGAGTACAAGAGAAATGAAAGTACTCTGATACAGCAGGCATTTTGGTAAGCTGGATACACACCCAAACAATTCAATATATTTTTAAATTTCCCCATTATATACCATACGACTTTATAATCAGATCGCGACTATGTCGAAGCTGTATGTCTTGCCAGAGTATCGGTGCCTTCGCGTGAGACTATAATACATTCCTTTATGTGACGTAAATAGTGTTATGGCAGGCAAACCGCTAAGAATGGTCGCGACAAGAAAATGGAGATGCTGTGGGATCTACCCCAAAGAAAAAAAAAATGATTTAATAAAACCATTAAGAATCAAATTCCATTATTCTAGCGACATTTGAGTATTTATTTTTATGTAATTAAGTTGGGTGTGTGTCTGGTTTGCCAATAAAAACAATCTTTGTGCTATAAGCAGCGATTTGCTTTACTTAGATACGTTTCGTTTGAAAATAGTTGAGCCATTTTGACAGAGACGGCGCTTTAACAAATTTAATCCTATATTGTGTCTTTCGCGTTTGACCCATAATAACGAGATTATTTTGAGGGTATACAAATGGATTAAAATGTGAAGGTTTTTAATTTGTAATTTGATTGCGTATGTGAATCTACCGATCACACCGGAAATGACAAGTGATTCCAAACATAGAGGAATCTTGCTATTCAAAACTAAAAAAATCATTTCGGCTCTTAACTAAAAAGAGATAAATTCTGTTGTTACGATGTGTTGCAGAATGACGATAATATTAAGCATAATATTTTCGTTATTTAGCTGTCTAATAATCATTATTTTAGGCATTGATAATATTATTAGTTTGTTATTTCGTTCTTTTTAGACTTTGAATTGACTACTAGTACTGACTAGTACCGTACGCAGTGTTACCATCACAATTAGTTTCTCTCAGATGGAAGAAATTGAAAAATTTTGGTAGTTATTTCCCGAGATGATAAAAAATAAAAGAGGATAAAGTAGATGTCAAAGTAATAGCAGCTGTCATAATAATCTCGAAATTGGTTTTCATGGGCATATGCTTATTTTTATCTTTGTAATGTTCATAAATTATCCAATCTTGTAAAACCAAGTGGAATTTTTCAACATAAATACACTCATGATTTGGTAGATTGTTCATATAGATAATGGTAACATTTGTGTTTAGTTCTCGTGTAGCGCTACATCCGTTCTTTACTCTTTGGTTTTTGTTTGTTGTTCGAATTTCAAATCAAATCTGAAAACTAGTGAAAAGTGGTTTCCACGACATCGAAAAGTTTTAAAGGATTCCAAAGTTACGAATACTTATTACTGTGCGTGCATTGATTGTGAATAACTAGTGCTAAGGATTAAGAAAAAACATTAAGGTGAGTAATTTAATTTTCTCTTTGTAAGCTTGGTTTATGTTGTTGAATATGATTCGCCATTAGCGTGGGTTTCGAATAATTTGCTAAATTTTTACTTGATTTGGATATTGCAAGGGACCTGCCCTTTGATTTCGATAGAATAAGATGAAAAAGTGAAATACTAGTCATTGTTTACGCTCATTTGAGCATAATTAACATTTTTCTGAACAGAAATGTAAGATTTTCGGTACGATGGACGCCATTGAGATACCTTGTTGTAACTAGGAAAACTTGATAAGATGATAATATCGTTACATAGAAGTCTTTATAATATCGCAAGTTTAACGCTTATAAGGGCTCCTTTATTATGGGATAACGATGCCTATAGAACTGGGGTCAAAGTTCATGGAATTATGAAGCAATAATGTAGGTATATCTAAGTTGGTACCGGAGTACCTACCTACAAAATTACCTAAAGAGTCTCATTTCTATTCTTGGATGTTCCTCTTCATTGTCTATTATTTGGGTTTAATGCTTTCCAATAAGGAGTTGAAGTTTAGTAATATTATTTAATATAGACATTCCTTGAATCACTGGAAACGTTATTTCTTATTGTGTCAGAAAGAATGACTGTTTTTAACTTACTATTTTTACAACTCAGGTTGTGGGGAATCGTAAACCATATAGGGTTATTTATTAACTTTGAACTATTTAAATAATAATGCAATGCTAAGTACTTGTTTAACTTTGTGATTGTATTGAATTTCAGAAACAATGGAACAAATTTTAATCTCACGGTTGCAAGCTATAGTGACTAGCTTAGACTCATTCACAAATGAAGCATTAAGACTCCTGAGCGCTATGACAGAACAAAATCTACAGGAAGCAGAAATTATTTACAAGAAATTTGAAAACTTTAACACACGTTTCTCCACTGAGTTACATAACTACTTTAGATTAAGTGTGGAACCTTCAGCGGATGATATTTCAAATTTTAGTATGATACAATTGAAGGCTGAAGAAGTTTTCAGCGAGTTAGCCTGTAAAATTAAAGCATTGAAAGACAAAAACCCTGAAAATGAAACAATGTTGTTGAAAAATCTTCCTAAGCTACAGCTACCAGAATTCTCAGGTGACATTTTGCAGTGGCCATCTTTCTGGGACCATTTCTCATCCAACATTGATAGCCGAAATTTACTAGCAGTTGATAAATTATTATACCTCAAATCTTCCCTTCGAGGAACGGCCAAAAGGGCTATTGAAGGCTTGGAAATGACAAGTAAAAATTATTCTATTGCTGTGACCACCTTAAAGGAGCGTTATGGGAAAGAGAACCAAATCATTGATGCACATTATGCAGCTCTGTATGCAGTCAAGACTGCAGATAAAACGGCAATTGATTGTAGGAGAGCCTTAAATGAAATTGAACGGCACTTAAGAGTGTTAAATTCACTCGGAGAAGACACCACACACAATCATTTACGATTCATGATAATAGAGAAGTTTCCTGAGGATGTGATATATGAAATGAAGTTAGCATTGAAAACGGACACCATTGCAGATATGAGGAAGCAATTGGAAGTCATAATATCTGCGCGAGAAGATTCCAGTCGGATCACAGACAAACTTGAAAAGATAAGTGACCATTACACTGTAGAAACGCTGCATTCAAGCCAACAGGCTCGACCAATTGCCCAATTTGATTTAAGAAATAATGGATTTAACAGAAGAAAAGATGTTACACCAGTACCAAGAGCAAATGTTATGAACAACAGATATAATAGTAGGTCTAGCTTTAATAAAAGAAGATTTGATGAGCGAAATGGAAACAAACCATTTGTAAAAGAATTCAACGAACAAAATAGGCAATTTAACACTGGAAACAATTCAAACGAGGCACCCAATCATGTTTATTTTGTGATGGCCCACATTATAATGACCAGTGCCAAAAGGTAGCCACGCTTCATGAAAGAAAAGCTAAATTGAAGGATCGTTGCTACAATTGTTTTCAAACTGGACATATGCTAGCAAAGTGTGATAAAAAGATAAAATGTGTACATTGCTCTGCCTACGGTAAACACAATTACGCCACAGAAGAACTCGATACCTGAAAAAGCAAAACAAGAACATGAGAAAAATAAAGATAGTAAAATAGGAGAAATTAAAATGTCACAGAAAATTCTTTTCCCGGGTAAGATAAACAAAAAGGACATCTTTGAGCTGAAACCTTTGATAAATTATTTATTGATGAAGATGGATTATTACGATGCAAAGGCAGAGTGGAGAATAAAGAATGGTTACTGTAGAGTGGCGAAAGTTAAGATAGGAGACAAGGAGTTCACCAGATCCATTAGCCAGTTGTACCCACTGGAAGTGGAAGATAATGCAGAAGAAACTCTTGTGGGAGATCAAGTAAAAAACCAGTCCCAAACATATTATAATAATTATTTCCGTGTACCACCAGCTATCATAAGGAACACTGAAACGTTAAATGAGTCTGAAGATATTAACATGGATACACCGCACAGTGCTGAAGGTCATTTCGATATGTGTACTGAAAATAAACTTTCCAAAGAATTTACAGAGAGTCTAGAAAATAATGAAATATTTGAAACTGCTGATTTGAGTCAAAATGCAACCTGTGAGAACTTACCAACGCGGTCTCTGGAGCCGTCAAGGCCGAGACGCGATGCAGCCATGAAAGCCTTGGAGAAGATCCGGGAGTGGACACTTAACCTGGTCACCATCAACACCTTTTCGCCGTCGGGTGTGTCGCGACGTTTCGCGATGCCATAGACAATATTATGAAGTTGGCAACACTGAGGGATTGGAAAGTCTGCTAGTGTGCGCAACCATGTGAGTCATTTTGTTCAGTAAGTTTAAATATGGCGGATACAGAATATGAGTAGCTCAGTTCAGTTTAAATCGTTGTGCGATCCTGAGGAACTCTGGACCAGCGGATAAATGTTAAGTTCCTAGACTAATTTCTTTACCTAAAAGACATTAATTTGCAATTACTAATTAAAGAGATTACTTAAACCTTTTATAATTGTTTTATAACAGCTTAGCCCATGTGCTCCAGGATATTCTGTGTGGGCATGTTGAAGCCTACCTGCCTAGCCCATGAGCTCATTATTTATGATTCTATGCGTGTTTAGCCCACCTAGGTACCTAGCCCATGTGCTCCCTGATTTACGTACGGGTGCAGCCCACCAACCTAGCCCATGTGCTCTATCATTGGTGGGTGCAGCCCACTGACCTAGCCCACGCAGGCTCCATGATTTGTGTACGGGTGCAGCCCACCACCTAGCCCATGTGCTCTATCATTGGTGGGTGCAGCCCACTGACCTAGCCCATGTGCTCCATGATTTGTGTACGGGTGCAGCCCACCAACCTAGCCCATGTGCTCTATCATTGGTGGGTGCAGCCCACTGACCTAGCCCATGTGCTCCATAATTTGTGTACGGGTGCAGCCCACTTACCTAGCCCATGTGCTCCATGATTTGTGTACGGGTGCAGCCCACTGACCTAGCCCATGTGCTCCATAATTTGTGTACGGGTGCAGCCCACTTACCTAGCCCATGTGCTCCATGATTTGTGTACGGGTGCAGCCCACTTACCTAGCCCATGTGCTCTATGATTTATGTGTAATGTTTGCTTAATAGGATGCAGCCACTTCAGCCTAGTACTTAGGGGTCACTGCTTGGTGGTGGAAGCCTTGCGTGATCCCCTTTTGCCGGTGGCACCACATACCGTGGTGTCACCGGTTCCAACTTTTACAGATTGCACAGCGGTTCCAGTCTCTCTGTCCATTCAAATCATATTGCGAAGCAGATATATTAAGGGAAAGGAGGAGGAGTACAAGAGAAATGAAAGTCCTCTGATACAGCAGGCATTTTGGTAAGCTGGATACACACCCAAACAATTCAATATATTTTTAAATTTCCCCATTATATACCATACGACTTTATAATCAGATCGCGACTATGTCGAAGCTGTATGTCTTGCCAGAGTATCGGTGCCTTCGCGTGAGACTATAATACATTCCTTTATGTGACGTAAATAGTGTTATGGCAGGCAAACCGCTAAGAATGGTCGCGACAAAAATGTTTAAAAAGTAGCTTAACGTGATCAGCAAAAATTTCAAGCCAACCTGTGTCATTTTTTTTCGATATCTTGTACTTTTACAAGTCGGAAACTAATCTACACATTGTCTTGATTGTTAGCGAATTTCGTACAATAGGTTCGGCATGGCAATACTAATCATAAATATTGAAATGAAACCCGACTAAGTACATACAGATGTTACTTATGCGTTAATTTAAAATACAACGGCCTCACTGTGTATTACAGTGTATTCATATTCATAATGTATACCAATATTTGCATAAAATATTTCGTATATATTATTTATGCAAAAATTATAAATCATAATACCGTGAATGTTTAATTATTACCGTGCGGTCCCGGTATTTAGGTTGGATTTTTTTTATTGTATTTTTGTAGTGTTGACAGAATAAGCATGATGACTGCTATTAAAAATAAACAAGTAAATATTTCATAAAGAAGATTAATTGAAAAAATAAGTAAAATCGGTAAATAAATCACGGAGTAATAAGCTTTTAAAGTTTCTATAGGAGGCATCTCCTGTCCCTTTCTCGCGAAACAGAGCAATGGCCTCCACAGTTTTTTTTTTCTTATATTTTGGCTCCACACATAGTGTATTTAACCAGTGTCAAGTATAGTTATTTTTCATCGTTAAAGAATATATCACGTATAAGGTCAAGTCTTAGTCATAGTCATAGTCCGGTCTAAGTCAGGTAGTCAAAGTCCAGTCTAAATCATCTTCTAGTAAAGTGGTGGCAACTTTACTAGAAGCTTCTATCGAATTTTGGAAGTAACACGAAAAACCACGTTCCACCACATTATATCACTTGCCCACACTCATGCTCGTAATTCAGCACTTAATGCGTAAAACTCCACCAATTTTAAACATTAACCCTGGAAAAAGCACAAGTTTTGATATATAAAACAATGCAACGAAGTGAACTTTTCCGCGTTCCCGCCAAAACTCCGCCTCCACAGTTACTTTGAAAAATCCACCTGTGACGTCACATGCCAAAGATATTGTATGTAAAGCTACCACAGCTTAGTAATGAGGTACTTTGACGACATTGCTCTGACGTCACTGGCCGTTTGAGCTATCTCTTTCTATTCCGGTTTTTAAAATCCTTGTAACTTTGTCGTTTTTTGAGATATTTTGTTTTTGTTTTCACAAAACAAAAACAAATCTCAAATCGTGTGTTAATCTTTTGAGGAATATTTTTAATTTATGCGAAAATATATTATTGATTATGTCTATTGCGGTATAATTACAGACAAAATTCAATGCAATTATAATACCATATTACTACATAATAATAAAACTATATTTGGGCTAAATCTATTCTGTGTTCTATTCTGTCTTCTTCTTCTCGTGTAGATAAGTGGTCAGCTCTGCTGTCTGAAATTTTAGGCCGCCCATAGTCTTCTGACTTGCCTTAACGACTATCTTACGCCAACAGCCGGGGCCGACGGCTTAACATGCCTACCGAAGCACGGTAGCACTCAGTTGTAAAATACCACTTACTCACATATTAAAAAAAAATAACCACCACAAACACAAAAGCAAAAACAAAGCAAAAGTAGCGGCAGCTGCAAACATTGCTTGACTTTACCAATCGGTTAAACGGTTAAGTCGCACTTTGCTATGAGCGCTAGATACATATCGGTATAAACGTGGCTATTTTTTTATTTCTACGTGACTATTAAAATTGCTGCGATAAAATATTGCCGATAATGAAGATGAATGAAGCCACTCCATTGAAGGGAGAGAAGGGGTAGGGTTAGGGGTATGGGTTAGGGCGTAAAACTAACTAACCCGTGCGATGTCGGACGGTACTTACAGACAGTAGGTAGGTATCTACTATCTACCCAACACAAAAACGTGCTTTGTTTCGACCAAAATAATGAAGCTCTGCGAATTTTAACCTCGAATATGTTTGGAAACGCTTACCGTAACGATGTATTATACCTTTATTGTTTTACGCGAAAATAAGTTTACATAAATAAATAAAATTAAATTTATTATGTGTACACGTTTCACACAGCGCCATCTAGCCCCAAACTAAGCAAAGCTTGTACTATGGGAACCAGATAACTGATATAATCATAGACGTTTATATTATAAATCTATGGATATAATACTTAAATACTTTTTTGTTTGTAAATACATACATAGAATACAATATAACACTCAGGCACAGAACAAACATCATCTTGATGTGCTGATAGCTCAGTTGGTAGTATCCCTGCCTTCTGAACTGAGGGCTGTGGGTTCGATTCCTACCCAGGACAAACATTTGTGTGATGAACATAGATGTTTGTTTTGCGTCTGGGTGTTATATTGTATTCTATGTATGTATTTACAAACAAAAATGTATGTAAGTATTATATCAGTTATCTGGTACCCATAGTACAAGCTATGCTTAGTTTGGGGTTAGATGGCGCTGTGTGAAATGTCCACACATATTTATATCTATGTTCATCACAAAAATGTTTGTACTGGGTAGGAATCGAACCCACAGCCCTCAGTTCAGAAGGCAGGGCTACTACCAAATGAGTTATCGGGCCCGTCAATATTAGTGGGTAGGTAACATGCTTTCGGTGGTTACGTGCTGGGTAATTTTTTGTTGATTACAGGCCTTGCATCACTGTCTCTATCAGTTATGATAATGATAATTGGCGTTGCTATCAGTGGTATTCATAAACAAAGGTTGAACAAACCCCCAAAATCTATCATTCCACTTTTACCTAGAGATGAAATGCTGAATGATTTTTCATTCACTATCATAAACGAACGCTGGAGAACCTCCTAACGGAAAAGCATTTTAATTAAATACTCTATGATTTCAATCAAGTTGTCTTTGAAAATTCTGTCGAGTGTCATTTTGACGCGACTTTTGAACTATCAAAAGTCGCGCCAAAATGTCACCCGTCACTGACTCACAAAAAAATTAAAAGAAATATTATTTTTGTATATTTTGTGTGCCTATTTTGTGTTAAATATATTATTTTAACTGGTAAATGTTGAAGAAACGGTACCGATATACGTTATTAGTATTTTAAATATCACGATACTTCATAAAATAATAAAATAACACGATTTGATAGCAAGGAGACCGTTTGGTTGACGAAATTCGGACGATCAGCATCCAGCCTCTGATCATGCCAGATTGGGGGCTGCTTCTGTTTATGAAATGCATAAAGCTAGAATTTGCCGCACAGCGCCTGATTCATCCTCTAGACTCTAGACGAGCCCCCGCCTTGACTATGAATTCCAGTGTATATGAAATGGAACGGTGTGTTCGCATTTTGCCCCTTTCTGATTTTGTCTCTTATTCTTGCTATCCATAAAAATTGTTGATCTTTGCCCCCTTTTTGAACCTTTTCCTATTTTATTCGTTCGTCACCCACTTTTGTGGTTTGGCCCCTTTACTGAATGTCCATGAATAGATTAGTGTTTGGTACAAATATTGAACTACAGCTGTAATTTTAGTTGTTTGCCCACTAGAGAACTAAGTAGAGATGTGATGTAGAAGCAATCTAGCAAAGTTGTGCCTGGTACAAATGATTACTAAGAAATCTAACGCAGTAACGCTACTCTCTAGATCAAAGTTGACCACTTACATCACATGCACAGTGTTTATAATATACTTTACATTACTATTATATAGGTTGCTAAGATATTCCATATCAAGTCTAGTAAGTTTCCTACACGTGGTTGCCGCCTGTTATCGGTCTGGTCCCTTCAGGAACAGACATAGCCAAAACTATTAGACGAAGTTTCCTGCTTCCCCTTCCCATTTCCTACCCATCCACATCCTCTGTCTCTGGTTAGGTTGAGTAGATTAGGCTAGGGTTTTCTGTCCCCTCAACGGGCTCTAATATGAGTCTTGACTCTGTTGGACTGGGGCGGAAGAGGCGGATGTCTGGCTGCGACTCGGGCTCCGAGTACGCTTCCGATCGGGAGCTGAGCCGGTACGAGCCGCAGGCTAGACGAGGAAGAGGTCCCCCTCCAAGGACCTGCGAGTTCGTCGGGCTCTCTAGGGCGAAAGCGGAGTTGATCGCTGCAAAGCGTGAAGAACGCCGCTTGCAAGCCGAAGAGGACCTGGCGAACTTGGTAAGAGAGGACCGCGAGAAGCGGATAGCTCGCGTGACGCCGGGGAGTGGGAGCGATCCCCTTCCCCGGTCGAACGCTGAGCTGGTGAGTGCTGTGGAGGGCGGCCTCACCATCATCACGGAGGTGGCGACGAGGTCGTCGAACCTTAGGGGACCTTTGTCCGATACCTTAAGGATGCGGCGGCCTCCATCAAGGAGGCAGTCACGGAGCTGGCTATCCACTCCGTGTCTGACGAGACGAAGCTCCTCCAGGCCGACAATGCTCGGCTGAAGGCGGAAGTGGGCGATCTCCGCAAGGAGATGGCCCAGATGAAGCTGGATGTGGAGGAGCTCAGGAAGGCGCAAGGGCAGCAGAACCCAGCTCCCTCTGGCACTCGCAAGAGTACGGAGGTTGAGCCACCCTGCCCTTCCCCGCCACCCAGGCGCGAAGGCGGAGCGATCCGTCGCCGCGCCTCACCGGTGATACAGGATGGTGGAGAGTTTGAGCGAGACATCATGGTCAAGGTGGGGACCATGGTGAATGCTCGACTCGAAGCGCTGGAGAAAAGGCTTCCACCCGAGAAGCCTTCCCGTCCCCCACTTGCAGCGGACAGGAGGCAGGTTCAGGCGGCCAAAGCCGCGGCCCCTGCTTCTAAGCCGGCAGTCGGGGAGACCAAGGGAAAGGGAAGGAAGAATGGTGGTCCACTACCACCAACACAGAAGGAGCCTCGGGTGCTCCCACCAGCACCCAAGGCCATGACGGAGTCCTGGAGCAGCGTGGCGAAGCGTGGCAAGACCAACGGGGCTGGTGCGGTGCAACGTGCACCGCAGACCAGAACTCCGGCGGCAATGCTGCGTCCGCCACGGTCGTCGGTGGTCGCCCTCAATCTACAGCCTCTGGCTGTGGAGAAGGGGGTGAACTATCACGACATGATCACCAGGGCGAGGGCGCAAGTGGACCTTCGGGACTTGGGCATACCGAGCATCCGCCTCCGAATTTCGGCGGCGGGTGCTCGTATGTTCGAGATCCCGGGAGCGGCCGCTGGCCCAATGGCGGACCGTTTGGTGACGAAGTTGAGGGAGGTTCTCCCAGCTGGGTTCGTCAGGATTTCCCGGCCGAGAAAGTGCGCAGAAATGCGCATTTCCGGCCTCGACGACTCCCTCTCTTCAGACGAGGTCGCGGCTGAAGTCGCACGAGTTGGTGGTTGTTCGGCCGACTCGATGAAGTACAGCGAAGTTCGCAGTAATTTTATCGGGCTCGGTTCGATGTGGGTGAGGTGCCCGGTTGAGGCCGCCAAGGTGGTGGCAGGTAAAGGTAGGCTGGTCGTAGGTTGGAGCTCGTTGAAAGTTCACCTGCTAGAGCCGAAACCCTTCGTCTGCTACCGCTGCTTGGAGCGAGGACACGTGCGGCAGAAATGCCCATCCCAGGTCGACCGCAGCGATCTTTGTTATCGTTGCGGAAAGCCTGGCCACGTGGCCTCTGAGTGTTCGGCTGCTGCACACTGTATCTTGTGTGCGGCGAAGAACCTCAAGGCAGATCACCGGATGGGAGCAGTGGGCTGCGAGGCCCTTAAACCCAAACCGAAGCGGAGGAGGGGCAGAGCGAGGGCGGACCGTAAGGCCGCTTCGACTCCAGCCCGCCCTGCTAAGGCAAGGGATAAGGACGCGCCGATGTCCGTTGACCCTGGGCCCAGTGCCCCGGGTCCGGGATGTCGGTGAACGGATCTGCGGGTGATGAACCGGGGGGTTCTTTACCTGCACTCAAGATCCCATGGATGGACGGCGTGCTGGTGTGTTCCGGTGCGCCGATCTGAGAAGTCCCCGTCATGAGACCGGTGAGGATGGTGCCGGTTGCGGCTATGCGCTGTTGTCGCTGCGAGTAGAGTGCGCAAGCGAACCCGCGGCGTCAGCAAATAGCGCGGGAAGGAACACCCTGGATTTTTAGTGGGTAGGCCGTCTCATCAGCGGAGAGTCCCACATATCCACCAGCTGCCCCCGCGGCTGGGGGAATACATAAAGTATTTTTACCAGGCTAAAAAAAAAAAAAAAAAAAAAAAAAAAAAAAAAAAAAAAAAAAAAAAAAAAATTTGGGTTTTCTGTCCCATGGCATACCACCCATACGTGTCCGAGCTTCGGTCACGGGGGCACGTATGCTAGAGGTTGCCGGTGCTGATAGTGGGCCCAAGGCCGACATCCTGGCGGAAAAGTTGAGGGAATGCCTCCCGGCGGAGCTCGTCCGAATCACCAGGCCAACGAAGTGCGCAGAAATGCGCATTTCTGGCCTAGACGACTCCGTCGCATCGGATGAGGTCGCGGCTGAAGTCGCGCGAGTCGGCGGATGTTCGACCGACTCGATAAAGTATAGCGAGGTTCGCACAAACTTTGTCGGGATCGGGTCGATGTGGATGAGGTGTCCGATTTCGGTCGCCAAAGCGGTAGCAGCGAAGGGCAGGTTGCTCGTGGGCTGGGGGTCGGTTAGAGCCCGCCTGCTGGAGCCGAAGCCTTTCGTTTGCTTCCGCTGCCTGGAGGAGGGCCACGTGAGGCAGAAATGCCCCTCAAAGGTGGATCGCAGCGATCTTTGTTATCACTGCGGAAAGCCTGGTCACGTGGCTTGCGAGTGTGCGGCCCCGGCCCACTGTGTACTCTGTGCCGCAGTGGGCCGCAAGGCCGACCACCGCATGGGGAGCAAGGGGTGTGACGCCCTGAAACCCAAACCGAGGCGGAGAAGAGGAGGAGCGAGGGCGGACCGTAAGGCCGCTTCGACTCCTGCCCACTCTGCTGAGGCGCGGGCTAAGGAAGCACCGATGTCCGTCGACCCGGAGCCTAGTGCCCCGGGTCCGGGACGTCGGTGATGGGATCTAAGTGGACGACGAGTGGGTGATCGTCGTCTGCTTGCATAAGATCCCCCAAGCCGGACGGCGCGCGGGTTCTCAGCGCGCCACCGAGGTGTCCCCGTCTCGAGACGGAGCGGAAGGAGCCGGATGCGGCTGACCGCAGGTAGGGCCCAGACGACTGCGAAAGCACCCCTGGGAACTACCACAGGCGGAAAGATGGAGAACCCCGGATTTTTAGTGACGTCCTTCCTCTTAAAGACCATGGAGAGGCTATGCGATCGATACATCAGAGACAACGTACTGCCGCTAGCACCCCTCAACACAGAACAGCATGCTTACTGTGCTGGCAAGTCTACAGAATCTGCCTTGCACAAAGTAGTAGGCAGAATTAAAAAAGACATAAACATCAAAACACTATGCCTAGGTGCCTTCATAGATATCGAAGGAGCTTTTGATAAAACAAACTTCAGCAGCATCAATGCGGCCTTAAGCAAGCATGGAGTGGATAAGACGCTGGTGGAATGGATCATTGGCATGCTTGAACTGAGAGCGGTACGGATAGGCTCAATGGCACGACGAAAGGGCTGGTGTCGAGGGGCTGTCCCCAGGGAGGTGTCCTGTCACCGCTCTTGTGGAACATGGTAGTCAATGATCTGATCACCAAGCTGAACGCTCAGCGCTTCTACACGGTAGGCTACGCAGACGACCTAGCGATACTCGTATCGGGGCACTTTGCCAGCGTGTCCTGCGATATTATGAATAACGCACTGAAAGTCGTCGCTAAATGCTGCGGAGAATACGGATTGACCGTGAATCCTTCCAAAACTGAACTAGTCATGTTTACAAACAAACGCAATGTGGGACCATACACGCTACCGACCCTCTTTGGCACGCAACTGGAGCTGTCTGATGAAGTGAAATACTTGGGAGTCACACTAGACAGCAAACTGAATTGGGCTAAACATCTGGACAACAAAATAAGGAAGGCTACGATATCATTCTGGCAGTGCAGAAGAATGATTGGTAAGACATGGGGACTTAGCCCCAAGATATCCCTATGGCTATACGACACAGTCATAAGACCCTCCCTAACTTACGGAGCGCTAGTATGGTGGCCTAGGACCAAACAGAGCACTACTGCCAACAAGCTCCTGAAATTTCAAAGACTAGCATGTGTGGCGGTAACGGGATGTATGAGAACGGCACCCACGGCGGCGTTGGAAGCCCTACTGGGTGTAACGCCGCTACAGCTACACGTGCAGCAGGAGGCTGCGGCGTCTGCATTCAGACTGAGAGCACTGAATCTTTGGGATCAGGATAAGCGAGCAACACACACGACCATCATAGATGAATTCGCGGAGGGCAACCCTACGATACTATCAATCTATGACAGAGTCCCTAAAAAGCATATCTTTACCAGAAGTTACAAAGTCCAACTACACGAGGAGCCAAGTGACAGTTCAGGTATACATGAAGTAAGGATATATACTGATGGCTCCAAGACTAGCACGGTTACGGGAACAGGTACGTTCTCGGACGAGTTAAACATACACACAGCAGCGGCTCTGGGTGCACACAACTTCATCTTCCAGGCGGAGTGTGTAGGTATAATCCAAGCGGCATCAGCAGTACTCCAGAGAAAGGTAACTGATGCATGTATCAGAATACTCTCAGATAGTGCTGCCGTGCTGCGGGCCCTGCAGCGCAATGATCACTCTACGGGGCTTACAATACAATGCTACAATCTACTGGAAGAAGTAAGTAGTAGGAATACAGTTACTCTCCAATGGATCAAGGGGCACAGCGGCTCCAGAGGTAATGATGCGGCTGACGAACTGGCAAGGAGAGGCTCGGATTTACGCCCCGTAGTACCAGAGCCAATGATACCTCTGCCGTTCAGTCAGATTCGATCCTGGATTCGCGAAAGAACTGCTAATCGACATCAAGAGAACTGGTCAAGTATAAGGGATTGTAGGCAGTCGAGGGAGGCGTTTCCGGTTCTCAACCGGAGATACTCCCGAAAGCTCCTACATCTTAAACGGGACAAACTCCGGCGAGTCGTCGGTATTGTCACTGGTCAATGTTCCCTAAACAAACACCTGTTTACAATAGGTGTCACAGACAGCCCCCTGTGCAGAGGCTGCATGGGGGCCACCTCACGCAAAAAGGGCCGCTGTGCGGCCTAGTTGCAGAAAAGGAGCCTGAACACCAAGTACACCAAGTACCTACCAAGTATATAGGTTTCAGTTTATTTCACTAGGTGGTAGGACTTTTCTGCGAAGTTCGTCTAGGTAGGTACCACCGCTTTGCCAGTTATTCTGCCGCCAAGCAGTAGTGTGCAAGCACTACTGTGTTCCGGTTTGAAGGGCATTGTAACTAGTGAAATTACTGGGCAAATGAGACTTTATGACCTGATTACACAGTCTAGTAATCTGATTGGTAGACTGGGTGATGTCTCGGGATGGCGTGCGCAGTGCAGTGTCACGCGAAACTTTACTATTTTAAAGTTTCGAGTGACACTGCAACTGTTATGGGCGGCCGTGTTGCTTAACATCAGGTGAACGACCAGCTCGTCACGTCACTCATTCCCATAAAAAAAAATTACTTAAGCATAAACAAAATTATATCTTTTGATACTCACTGCTGATGCCACTCTCGTATTATGAAATCCGGCCCTATGACTCATAAAGTGTGATTATGAGACTGATTAGTAGCAGAGTGGTTAATTAAAAATAAAATCATATGATTTTTCACCTGTTCTTTGTGTAATGATGCATGCCTAGTATACATTTGCTAGGTTGCTTGGCTACCCTCAAAACCAGCCAAGTGCATAGCATGTACTGCCTACTATTTTTTTTCTTATATTTTGGCTCCACACATAGGTTATTTAGCCAGTGTCAAGTATTATATTTTCATCGTGTTATAGAATATTTCACGCAAAGTCATCCTATAGTCATAGTCCAGTCTAAGTTATGCTAAAGCAAAGTGGTGGCAACTTTACTAGAAGCTTCTATTGATTAGTTTTGGAAGCAACACGAAAAATCACGTTTCACCACATTATATCACTTGCCCTCACTCATGCTCGTAATTCAGCACTTAATGCGTAAAACGCCACCAATTTTAAGCATTAACACTGGAAAAAGCAAAAGTTTTGAAAAATAATACGATGCAACGACGTGAACTTTTCCGCGTTCCCGCCAAAACTTCCACTGCCTACTTTTCCGCCGAGCTTGTTGACGTGGCTATCCAATGTCAGCCAATCTCAATGTATCATATGTTAAGGTTGGATAGCTCTGTACCAAAGAGATTATAGGCACTAGAAAAAATGTCTATGAGGGTTGCTAGGCTACCAACTGTTTCCATCAATCATGTCATTGTGTCATCTCGTGAAAAAATAACTATGAACTAAAGTGTCGTGAATATATAAATAATTTTAAAGATAAACTGTGTTTAAAGTGAATATAGTGTTGTGTTTGTAATATAATAAACAATCTAAATTTTCGGTGATAAGATAAATCCTAGTCACACTACTCCACCTCCATAGTATTCGACTGCATCTCATCGGTTGGTAAGTCAAGCGATTTACCTCATCAGGTTACGGGCCTGCACTGGAAGAAAAAGGATAGTGTTTGCAATGGATTTTTCAACGAAATTAGAGATTGGGAAGCTCGAGGGCAAGGAAAACTGGACTACCTGGAAATATAAAATTTCCATAATGCTAGAAGGTACGGAAGGAGCCTTAGAAGCAGTTGAAGGGAAACTCCAGAAACCAATCCTCCCTGTAGGAGCAGGAGATGCTGCGATAAGCGCCTACAATATAGCAACGGCTAAATATAGGAGGACTGAAAGCGGTGCTCTGCTTATGCTTACTACAAACATGACCGAAGATACACTTAAGAAAGTTATGAGGTATAGAACGGCACATGAAGTTTGGCAAGAGCTACATAGACTATTTGACGGACAAACAGAGGACAGGGCTTACAGTTTATGCTTAGAGTTCTTTGGGCTAAAACATAGCAAAGAGGAGGACATACCGACTCATATGTCAAAGCTAAAGAATTTGTGGAATGACTTAAAAGTTGAGATTTCCAAATTAGATGCATCTGCCAAGTTACCCGAGTTGTTCCTGATATGTAAGGTCTTAGACACGCTCGACGATAGGTATTTCAACTTTAAGTCAAGCTGGCTAATGCTAAAACAGTCTGAAAAGACCATAGATAGTTTAACGAGTCACCTTTGCACGTTTGAAAGAGATTTGGGTAGTCAAGAGAATTCTCGGAAGGAGGCACTAGTGACTACGCCCGCTGCTGGACATGGACAAGCCAAGCAAAAGAAGGACGAGCAGTTGATTTGCAACTACTGTCTGGAAAAGGACACAGAGTACGCAAGTGTAAGAAGTGGATTAAAGATGGGAGGCCACCCAAACCAACTTCAGGCACTTCATCATCTGGCTCAAAGTCTAATCAAGTGCAACAGATTTCGCTGATGGTAAGCGCATGCTCAATGAATCAAACTCAAGACCGGGAGAACTGGTATGTTGATAATGGAGCGACGACGCACATTGCAGTAAGGAGAAATATCTTCAATGATTTTCGCGAGTTTGATTCGGATCACACCGTAACGACGGCAGACGGGACTACTATACCTGCATTAGGAATGGGTACTGTAAAGACCCCCCCTCTCTACAAACCCCCCTATTCCCCTTATATTCATAATTATTATAGTTGTATCTTTAATTTACCGAACCTAAAGATCTAAGTTTAAATAAACTATAAAATGAATTAAATAACGCTAGCAAATCTAATACCGTTGGAAAGAACCTAAAATTATCCTAAGCTTGTTGTATGTTCTAGATTTGTTATGGCCAAGTGATCGTCTCCTAATAGTGGTAGAACCCGTACGTTATGATGATGTAGTAATCCAATTCCTTTTAAAGTAATGAGACAATTCCTAACTGACGCCGCCTCAATACGAGATTAATTTAGTAGAATGTAATTTCTTTATTTTACTAAGCTTTGCAATCTGAACCTATGATAAGCGCTAATCCTATATTTGCTGGAAATATCGAAAACGTAGATTGCCCCAAAACAACTCACATTAACCTAGTAAGTAGTACTAAGGCTTCACGTAAATGTTGTAATAAGTCATACATTCTGAAGTTAAGTTTGTTTAAATTAGCGAAGTCATGATAATCTATCTGCTTATCATAACATTCGGCTACGGAGCACCTCCCCGCTCCATAACTGTGAGCTTCGACACCTGACGGGACAGCCCTCCACTATGTTGTGTATGAAATTGCCTCCACTTGAGGTTTTCAAGACACTGTTGGGGAAATTGATTTTACTATTTGTTACTATTCATTCCAGGTCAGTATGTCTAGTTTTGTCTTCAAAACACTAAGGACAGAGAGGACATGATCTTTTAGCAAGCCCTAACAACATACGTCCTCAATACATTCAAGGGAACTCTACGTTAATTTGTTAGCAAAGCAAAACCTCATACTTATCCTTCATCACCTAATGTGAGACCATTGTGAGTCTATCAAATACGTACTAAATTCAGTATATGAGAGACCCTAAAGTTAGCCTTCCAGCTGAACTTCCCCCCCTGTCTCATCTCATACAGCCCAAAGTCTAAAGCCTTCCTAAATTTCCGCCATAAAAATTGCCGATATTACTTTAGCTTCAATTATCACGTTTTAAATTCAAGAAAATGCTATTATAATCATTCCAAACCTAGTTTCCCAACTGTTACATAACTAACGCAACTAATCCATTACCTGTTTTGAACTAACAGGACGATATTCAATTACATACGCTTGATTAGGACTCTTCCTTCAGGGTCCGATTAGAGAAAATCCTACCTACTTCTCTCAAACCGCACGCCACCAAGAAGTATAGAATAATAACAAATTCTCTAATATTTTAAATCATTGGTTATTATTTTATTATTTATTTACTTTAATTTAATTTTTACTTATTTATCTATTATAGTAAGATTTTGTATTTAGAGTTTTCTTAATTTCCCTCATAATTCATTTTTCCGATTTGGCCTAAATTTTAAAGGTAAATTATTATTTTGGTAGAATATTGTCATTATTTTTTTTTTAGAATCAAGCATTTATTAGAATTTTGATTTTCCCTATTTTCCTAACCATTTTATTTTACCGCATGATTTATAATTTTAACCCTAATCTTAAGCATATTTATAAAACCGAGTTTTGCCTATTTCCCTTACAGTTTTATATTACTACCAATTTTATAATAATTTTGAATCTACTTTTATGTACCTTTGTACAATCGATTTTTACCTATTTCCCTAAAACATTTATTTTACTGCAAATTTTAGTATTTTAACCCTAACTTTCCCTCCCATGTGTGTTCCTCAACTTATAGCTTTTTCTAACATCTGGTGTGTACCCCCAAAACTAGAGATTGCTACAAATCTCATATTTACTTTTAAGCGTGCATGTCTGTTCTCGAGTGTGCAATGAGAACATACCTAATCTAGCCTATAAGAAAACGAGCTGTGACAAAAGCTCTCCAAAGCTAATAAATCCTATTGCCACCTATTTTTTATCTTGTATGCGGACCGAAGTCTCATAAGTGCATAGAAGACAAAACCCTATTGTGTGGGACAATTCAGTTTGATTTACATTTAGGATCCGGGTATCGTATACACGAAGACGGGTCAGCTGATCTTTTCAGCCCTCCTTTCAGCCAGAATGCAAACCAAACCAAAAAGGTGGATCCAGATCCTATAACGGAGGCAAAATCTGGTGCAGGTCTCCACAGAACACGCGATCTGCCCTAACGCAAAAGTAGGAGGAAAACAAGCTTCGTATATCACATGTTTCAACTTGTTTCTGACTGGGGTTTCTGGAACCAAGGATTCTTCCTCAGAACCAGAATTACTTGAGAGGACGACTCTAACTTGAAGTTACCCGAAAATCTCATGAGCACTGCCACAGGTATCATGTAATGACCCCCGCGGCTGCTTAACGAATGAACCCTTTGACAGCTCCTCGGCTCTGTTTTATAGTTTCCCCTGGTTTCATTTTGTAGTGCGCGCGCCGAAATGGTCAAAATCTATATTAAAAACAAAATTTGTCTGACTAATTTACATACAAAATTTTGACCCCATTATTCATAATAAAACCTATTTTGAAGCATGAAAATTGTATTTTTATATCGTAACAGACCAAAAAAATTAGTTTTTGTTTTGATAGAAAAATAAAAGTCTATAATATTGTATTTTAGTTTTGTATGAAAAAATCGCAGATAACTACGTAATCTATGTCTAATCTATTATTTAAATCGTTATTTGATTACTCTTAATACTGTTTACACTTTTCCCGAGATTATACATCCTATTAAGTACATCCTTTTCCCTAAATAATTTCAAAAATAATATAATCTACTTGTGAACTAGCTCCTAAGTATACTAAATAAATCAATAATGCCAATCCCATGTTTTAAGTGATATTCTCTTCAGATTATCATCAAATTTTAGTTCCTCATTTGCTAAGTTTTTTGTACTGTTTTTCCTGTCATCTCACAAGCAAAGCCAGGTGCCGATCTTAGTCTCATCTACATTGGTATGGTTGTGATACTTCACTTAAACAAATGAAAATCTATTTTCTTTTGACAGCTCAATATTAGCCACACGATTGCTTCTGCTTGAGAAAATTTAAGAGGGGTGGGTATCGCAAATCGTTCAATCTAGATGGAAAATTCGAAAATATCATGAAAACCTAATTCAAAAGTACCCATCCTACTCGTTCTAAAGTAATAATCATCTAAATATTATGTAACGTAATTTCGAAAATTAATATGAACTTTAAAACATAACTTGCATTCCTGAAAATTCCTCCAAACTTCCACAAATCTATAGGAAACCGACAACAAAAGTCATAATTATCCGAATGCTAGATGTTCCGCTTACGTGTTTTATACTTTTATGTAGATATTTACAAATAAATCAATACAACTTTCCAATACCACTTGATAAAGTTATTAATAACATAAAGCTCTATCAATACAACTGAAGTCATATATTAAAATAATAATCTAAGACCTTTTAGTTCCTGAACTATCTCTGTGACAGAGTAAATCGCTTTAAGCCGAATCCATAAGCACAATCACATCTAAATAGATAATAACACATAAAATAACTCCTTCCCTATATGCCTAAGTATTAAAATTTTATGTGAAAAGGGTAATAAAGTACTTTATCCTTCAGTAATCATCTTTCAGTCGATGCTCATGAAAAATACCCTGGCCCTTAACAAAATTTCACGCCTAATCCCTCCTTACACCGCGCAAACTTAAGAAATTAATTAAGAAACATAAAAAATCCGTCACGCTTAAATTTGGAATCCAAGGAAAATTTTTGACACATTCAATGATCGACCGCTCTACGACTAAGAGCTCCCAAATCTTTGATATGAACTCTGTATGCAATATTATAACGAAGGTTTGATTTATACTAATTTCACTTCATTTCATATTCAGATAACTACTCCAATACCTATCTTCATATTTTTCAGTAATGAGCGTAATGCCTACGACTATTGCTTTAATTTGAATTATTCTTATAAGCAAAATTGATAAGATTTAATGATTTAAATATTTTTTATTGATGAACAAACATTCCTAATAAATGTGACGTCACGAGACACCCTGGATCGTTACAGTACCGTAGTGGTAGAATCAAATGTCAGTGGAATTAAGGAGCGAATTACTCTGAACAATGTGTGGTTAGTACCATCACTAACGAAAAATCTTTTTTCAACGTTAGCAGCACAAGATAGGATGCAAAATAGCATTTTTACGTCAACGACTAAAGAGTGCAAGCTAGACATCGGAGGCACAACTAGAGTTGTTGGCAGGAGAGCCCCGTATGGTGGACTCTACAAGCTGGATATGAAAACAGTTGTTCCAGCAAAGAATACAGCTATAGAAATAAATGCTGTAACTGGCTCCAATATGCTACAGCTGTATCATGAGCGCTTTGCTCACCAGGACAAAAGGCATGTCATTCGCGTGGTAAAGCGTGAGTTAGGCATTAGTCTCAGTTCGGACAAAGTAAAGTGTGAAGGCTGCATATATGGGAAGTCGCACAGAAAGCCGTTTGGAACAAGGGAAAGAGCATCAGCAGTTGGAGAGCTGATTCACACTGATGTTTGCGGTCCCTTCGCAAAAAGCATATCAAAATACCAATACTATGTGCTATTTAAGGACGATTATTCAAGCTACCGCATGGTCTACTTCATCAGAGAGAAGTCAGAAGTAAAGGATAAACTTCTACAAATGCTTCAGGAAGCGAGTAACGCTGGGCATACAGTTAAAACTTTACTGAGTGATAATGGTGGTGAGTTTGATAACCAAGCCGTCCGAAAAATATTGCAGAACCACGGTATACAGCATCGGTTGACAATGCCGTACACGCCGGAACAGAACGGCTGTAGCGAGCGTGAAAATCGAACTTTAGTAGAAGCTGCTAGATCGATGATGCATGCGAGAGGAGAAATGCCGCAAGTACTCTGGGCAGAGTTGATCAATACTGATGCTTACGTACTCAACAGGACAGGTCCCACTAGAGTGGTCGACAAGGTGCCTTATGACCTGTGGCATGGGAAGAAACCCAAGATAACTCACCTAAAGATCATCGGGAGTGAATGCTATGCGCATGTTCCAAAACAGAATCGCAAGAAGATGAATAAGAAAGCGATTAAGGGCATTCTGATAGGCTACGAGAATGATGATGGTTATCGAGTCTGGGATGGAAACAAGACGTTGAGGTCTCGAGACATAACGTTTCACACTGATGTCGAGTTTAAGATTTCCACTAGTACTCCTATTTGTTCAGAGGGAGAAACAGAAACCAGCGATAACGGAAACCAAATTCTCGAGCCAGAGCGTGAAAATGTAGAGGATAACCTTGAACATGTTCTAGAGGGAGATAGAACAGAGGTCGAAGAAGATCAAGTTCAAGAAGAAGTTAGAGAAGATGTTGACGAAGAGAGAGCCGCGATTGAGAGTTACGTTGACGAACCTAGGGAGAACGTCGATGACGATGGTGATGACGATTTTGTCGACGCTGATGAACAGTCTCTGGAAGTAGTTGAACCACTGAGAGATGTGGAGCCTCGATACAACCTAAGAGACAGATCAACCATCGCACGTCCCAAAAAGTTCGAGGACTTCGTATGCTACATAGGCACAGAAAACTTTCCTGAAACTTATAAAGAAGCTTTCGAGAGGGAAGATATTGCAGAGTGGCAAAAGGCTATGGAAAGTGAGCTGAAGTCTCTAAAAGACAACAAGGTTTGGACATTGTGCGAGTTACCGTCCAATAGAAAGGCGCTTCCGTGCAAGTGGGTTTTTAGAATCAAACATAACCCAGACGGAACAATTGATAAATACAAAGCTAGACTTGTGGTAAAGGGATTCAAACAACGGAAAGGGGTTGACTACAATCAAACCTATAGCCCAGTCTCCAGAATGGCTACAATAAGAGTATTGTTAAGTGTCAGCGCCAAAGAAAAACTGCATCTGACGCAATTTGACGTGTCTACCGCATTTCTGAACGGCAAGCTTAAGGAAGAGATTTACATGAAGCAGCCAGACGGATTCAGTGACGGCACATCAAAAGTCTGTCTCCTAAAGCGAAGCCTGTATGGATTGAAGCAAGCACCACGGTGTTGGAACTCATGCTTTGAGGAGATCCTACTGGAGAAAGGTTTCGTACAGAATGCAGCTGACTGCTGTCTATTCACAAAGAATGTGGAAGGCAAGAAGATTTTAATCGCTCTGTATGTGGATGATGGTCTTGTGGCCACGACAGATGAAGAACTGGTGAACCAATTCCTGAAGGAGTTAGGGGATACGCTAAAGATCACGACCAAAACAGCATCCTACTATCTAGGACTGGAAATTGCACGATCCAAGGATGGCTCCATAACCATCAATCAGGAATCTTACACAAAGAAGATTTTGGAACGATTTCGGATGTCAGAATGCAATCCAGTCTCGACACCTATCGAAAGAAATCAGACTTCTGAAACAGGGAAAGTCAAAGACGGGAACCCTGAAGAGAAGAAATTTCCTTATCGAGAAGCTGTAGGTGCACTTGCATACCTAATGACAGGTACGCGCCCTGATATAGCATATGCTGTTGGGGTCGTATCAAGAAAGTTGGAGAATCCAACAGAAGCTGATTGGCAAAAAGTCAAAAGGATATTCCGATATCTGAAGGGAACAGTATCCTACGGCATTAAATACAATGCGAACTGCACTAGCAATGTTCTAGAAGGCTACAGCGATGCAGATCACGCTGGTGATGAGCAAACTGGACGTTCCACTACTGGTGTAACTTGTATGTTTGCTGGAGGAGCAGTTTCATGGCTAAGTCAACGTCAAGCATCAGTTGCGATATCAACGACTGAAGCAGAGATTGTTGCAGCGAGCGAAGGCGCGCGAGAGCTAGTGTGGCTTCAAAGAGTTTTTAGCCAACTCATATGCTTGGAAGGCATACCTACATTGAAAGTAGATAACGAAGCGGCCATACGCCTTGCACACAATCCGGAATTTCATAAGCGGACCAAGCATATCCGTGTGAGACACTTCTTCGTTCGCGAGACAGTACTAGAAGGTCTAGTGGATGTGCAGAAAACAAGTTCCGACGATCAATTAGCTGACCTATTGACAAAGGCAGTTCCGAGACCCAGGCTCGTGAGGATAAGAGCTGACTTGGGGCTGCAAGACATTTCAAACTAGTGAGGGAAAGTGTTAAGGTTGGATAGCTCTGTACCAAAGAGATTATAGGCACTAGAAAAAATGTCTATGAGGGTTGCTAGGCTACCAACTGTTTCCATCAATCATGTCATTGTGTCATCTCGTGAAAAAATAACTATGAACTAAAGTGTCGTGAATATATAAATAATTTTAAAGATAAACTGTGTTTAAAGTGAATATAGTGTTGTGTTTGTAATATAATAAACAATCTAAATTTTCGGTGATAAGATAAATCCTAGTCACACTACTCCACCTCCATAGTATTCGACTGCATCTCATCGGTTGGTAAGTCAAGCGATTTACCTCATCATCATAGTCAATGGTAGGCCCCCACTCTGCCCCCCTTTAAGAACATCTAAGCTTATTTACTTGAAGAAAATCCGACAATGGCGGTTGTGAATTTTGAATTTATTTTTTAAAACTAGTGTATCTTGAACTTTAATGTATAATAAGGGTGGATTATTATCCATTCAGTGCTCGTGAACGTGCACGAGTGTTGGCAAATGGTTTCAAGATCATAAAACCATGCATTTTCGTTTTTGCTTCAACGGCCTTTTTAGAGCCTTCAGTAAAATATTCTCCATTTTACTGTTGGCGTTTTGACTGACAATATATGACTTTGACTTGACATAACCGTACAAATTTTACTCACTTGACATTGGCAGAATTATTGCAAACAAGCGATAGAAAGCCATTAAACACAAAAAAAAAAGAACTTCTAAGTAGGTATCCAGTAAAAAATCAACAAAATTAGGGATCTATAAGGATCTCTTTAATAATTACTTGGGAATAGGAAAAAAAAACAATGCTTTACACTCCTTATATTATAATATAGTATATCGCTCTGGATTCAAACAATCGCTCAAGCTCCAAAATGCATTATTTTGGTCCCTTGTGGCACAATCTACTATTGTGTGTGTTACATTTTCATATGGGTGGGTTTTTTACTCTGTAGTTAGTTGTAGATAACCAATAGTAAAATAAATAATCATTTATTCATCAGACACAAAGATCCATGGAAAAAATTATAATCAAATTATTTTTACTTATTATTTATTTATTTATTTATAAATCGATAGTTAGCTTACAGTTTAACACCAAAACGCTCCCTATCTTATATTATGCGTAGAAAATAACCTAAACTCACAGATAATCGCCGATAGACTATCATTAAATATGTCGACATGCTGGACCGTGTGCGTAAATAAATTGAGCATAGACAACGCTCTGTTTGTAGGCGCGTTGTCAGCAAGGCAGGTACGTAGCACGGGACATGAGAACACCTGGTGCCGGCGACGGCTCCCGGTGCGAGTGTAATTATTGGGTACAAATAAAGTCAGAGCAGCCAACACCATTATAATTCATTTTTATTAAAACTCTAAAGAATAGTCAACATTTTTGCCGTTTTAAGGAACATTCACGGGTAAAATACACGATCGGGACCAACCACCGACCAAGGTCACTTTAGTCTCACCTTGGTCGGGTTGGTGTACAATCCGACCGTGTGGATGAAGGTTGGTGTCTTTATTCGGTAGGCCAACTACTCGACCTTGGTCGTATCCACACGGTCGGTTTTTACACCAACCTGTCCAAGATGAGACAAATGTGACCTTGGCCGGTGGTAGGTCCATTTTGCTCCTAAAGGTTGCTAGGTATTAGCATGTACATTTATATAATAGGTAAGTAAATATTCATGTAAACATTTCCACGTCTTCATCCTCTGGTTGTTCCTCGACGGGGTCATCGGGCCGAGCATAGAAGAAATTAGTTGCTTCAGGTATAATGCCGCAATTTGTAAGATAATATGCGAATTTTCGATTTTCATTGTAGTTTTGTTGAGGCACAAAAAATTTCCCAATCCGATTGCTGTAAAAAATGTCATATAATTATTTATATAGATTATAATTATTTCTGCGTTATTATACAAATAGGTGCCTCATCATCATCATCAGCCCGTAGATGTCCACTGCTGAACATAGGCCTCCCCCAGAGAGCGCCACTTTGAGCGGCTGCTTGCCTCCTGCATAATACGTTCGCTCCTCGAAGGACTAAAGCGACCGATATAGCCCTTAAAGTTAGCAAGTTGAAATAGGTGCCTACTTCAAAGTTATCTAAAGTTTTATAATATGTATCTTTTTATTCTTATTCCAACTGAGCGCTACAGTATGATTGGACAAGCTGCAGAATTTACGAATTCAACCGTCATTCACTAGTTTTATATGTCCTATTAATGCTGTCCAATTGCAAAGAGAAGGAAAAAGGAAAAATATATGGGCACCTTCTCATCTACTTCAACCATTTCTCTGTTTTTCCTATAGTACAGCATAGAGGAAATGTAGTGCAGAATAAAAGAGGCTTAATCCTCGTTGCAAGCGTTCGTATTGTAAGCCCGAGCATAAGGCCTGTATCTAACAAACTCTTTACTACTACAGATTTTGCTCATTAATCAATCAATACCTACTTTATAATAAAGTTGTAAAAGATGTATTAGAAATACGTAGAACTTCCTTGGTTGTAACATGTCCACTTGTCCAGTTCTGGGCATTGAGTTTATTTAGGATAAAAATACCATGCCTTAGTAATAGGAATAGGTTAGGGTATGGAGGTAGGGGGTAGGGTATCCATAATCTTTAAAAAACCAACTTCTAACCAAATATTTTCAGATTAATTTGTAAAGGAAGAATTAGAATCACGAGCGGAGATTGAATCCGCATACATCCATCCCACGCTACGCTGTGCAGGCGATACTGCTATAAAAACGATAAATAATTAAATATTATTATTTACAGTTTGTGCTCGCGAGGTGTAGATACTGTTCGCAGAACTAAAAGTATACTTACAGGTATAGGATAGGTGAGTTATAGATAAATGTTCTTACGAAATTGGTCTTTTCATGCCACAACGGAAAAGCCCTCTCTGCGTGATGATCTGGTAAAGCACGAACAGGTAGAGATGCTTGCCTTGCTTCGAGTGTGGAAGCCGTACGAGTGGAGACGTATAAGGTGCGACTCTTTTTCCTTTACTGCTGTCTTCGCCACGGATGTCGTTGAGGAACCACTGAAGGTACAGTGTAGGTTTTCCTGTTCTGGCTTCGTCATTGGTATCCAACGCATCTAAATCTGGAAATAAATGCTTTAGTTTCAGATGATGTTTGAGGGACAGGGACCGTTGGGTTAGGTTTAATGTCTGTTTGAACTATAATAAAGTTTGTCAGGTCTTAAGTTTGCACTTATCTCTCGAGGACGCGCCCGAATTCTTTGTAGTATAATATGGTTAGGTAAGTCGTAGATGGATTGATAGCTAATGTGAATGTCATTTTGAGATCATACTTTCAACAATTGTTTTAATAATTAAAAGTTAATGACAATAACATTCTGTTTATTTCTTCGCAAGTGTGATGAAAAATGTCGTATGACATTCGTGTGCATTGATCATTACGCTCTCGGCTCCAATATCGTGCTTGTCTGCGGTTCGCGGCCATATTACAGATACAGATACAGACCGAGTTACCTATTTTCATAGTAGTTTGTGCTATTTTCTAAAAGCTGTTATTATTCAGTAATTGCATCTAATTTCAATTTTATTTATAGTTGAACAATTTAATTTGGTAACTTACCATACAAAGCCAGGGCCCTGCGTACACCTGAACTAGTACGTATCTCATCTGTATCATTCCTCCACGATACTATTGGACGCCGGTTCGCTAGATCCAAGGGAACCACTGAACCAGGAACAACAGTAAGATTGCCGTAAGTCACCTAAAGTAAATAAAAGATAGGTTGTAGGTCTAGGTACCTCTACATCATTTTTCAACCTTTTAATTAAATAGTTATTTGTTATGCAAGTTTTTTTTAATGATAATGTATGACGTGACGAGCTAGGCGTTCACCTGATGTTAAGCAACACGGCCACCCATACAGTTGCAGTGTCACTCAGACCTTTAAAATAATAAAGTTTCGCGTGACACTGCACTGCGTACGTCATCCTGAGACATAACACAGTCTAGTAATCAGATTACTAGGCTGTGAGATCAGGTCACAAAGTCTCATTTACCCAGTAATTTCACTAGCTACAATGCCCTTCAAACCGGAACACAGGAGTGCTTGCACACTACTGCTTGGCGGCAGAATAACTGGCAAAGCGGTGGTTTTAGCGCGAGTACTTGTGTTGAAACCTGAGCTAGCGAAGGTATCTAGGATTGTCAAATATTGAATCCTGAACGTAGAGTCTGCCCCAAACTTAATGTCGGCTGTGAATCTACACACAGATTACTATGTCTGTACTTACTTCTAATTCATTTGGATCGTGTGTTTATTTGGTATCGCATATTTCACGTTATCCACAAACACCAGCAAATTAACATATTTTCAAACGCAGACCCAGTTTGATTGCGATTTTCAACTTTGAACAAAGCCGAAGGGGTTTCAAAAAAACATGATAGGACGGGGCCTTAAGTCACATAAGAAACAACCACACAGCAATGTTTCTAATGGGGTCTCATCCGGTACCAACAAAAAACAGCCCGAAAGTGAAAAAATGTAGTGATCGTGTCGTGAGCGATACTAGTTAGTGTCCAGTGTATTCATTTGGCCCAATACTTCGCCAACACGCAATAAATGTCGCTTGATAATCTTACGTAAAGCAAAAAAAAATTATTTGTAAAACAGCCCGAGTTATTCCGTTGTATGGGATGAGGTATCTGTACTGTAGGTATTATATTATCTGGAGTTTCTAAATATTTTTTGTGCCTTTATTACTCAAACTAACTTCTACACTATCTAGAACTATTACTACACTCTCTACTACAAATAACATTTGAACTGTAAACCAGCCAGGATGGCTTATAGACAGTCCAAATGCTCCAGCCCACTGCCGGTAGGTAGCGTACTCCACATGCTGGCAGCATTGCCTCGTTGTATTGCAATGCAATGAGGATGCGTTGAGCCAAATAAGTGCCAGCATTTTGGTCTAAATACTTACCTCTACGTATGTATCTACAAAGATTCTGTAAATTAAGTTAGTGAAACTTACCTTAACCAATTTAGTTGGTAAATGACGTGGTGGGGTGAATAGTTTTGAAATTCTATCGCAAGCGTAGATCTGATCATCAGAAAACTCACGGTCATCATCTTCGTGCGGACAATAATCATAATAACTCTCCTCCGAACACAATACCGATACCTGAACTAGTAGATATAGTTTTAAATATAATATTGTTAAATGATGGCTCATTTTTAAACAAATATAACTAGCTAACTTAGGTATTAATTTATGCAAGTTGATTATAATTTTTATTATACTTATTATAGAGCGGATAAGGCAAGTGCGAGTCCACCAGAATGTATCTAAATATTAAGTAAATGTTTGAGCGGAGGTATATTTATACCCAATCAACCCACAGAATAACCAATAGTAGGTACCAGCAACGCCAAATCCAGCTCCGTCATACTATTTTTTTATTCTAATCTAACACACACCTGTATCAACCTCTGGGATGTTGTGTTGGAGTAGGTGATGACTCATAGCTCGGAAGTGTTTATTCTACTTATCTTTGAATATATTATGTGTTATATTGTATTACCTATAATTATTATTCACTTATTTATTGATCTTTCTTAGGCTTAAATTTTTTTACAGTATTGATATAAAATAAAATACAATAATACTATACAAAAACCTAAACCTAGAGTGCCACCGGCAGCGGGCCAAGGCCCTAGCTGCTGGTGACAGGGCTGCAGAGTGAGGAACCTCCTAACAATATGTGCCGTGTCAAAGAGTACCGCCTTCTTCATCTGACCCTTGATCCAACCGTCCAGCGAGAGCCTCTCGAGATGTTGGTCGAGGCTCTTCGCTATAAGGCCGTTCGCCGAAACGACTATCGGGACAATGCTTGTTGAGTCAACATTCCACATGGCGGTTACCTCGTGAGCCAAGTCAAGGTACTTGCTGAGTTTGTCCTTCTCGGCCTTCTTGAAGTTCTCGTCATGCGGAATGGTGATGTAAACGAGCACTGCCCGTCTGTGCAAGTACTCTCCGTTAGCACGATGAGAACAACCGGAAATAATATGTCGGAGAGATTCTCCGGGACGGCGGCATGCTCGACAAATCATCATCATCATCATCATTAACAGCCTGAAGACGTCCACTGCTGAACATAGGCCTCCCCCAGGGAGCGCCACTTAGAGCGGCTGCTCGCCTCCTGCATCCAAACATAATAATAATTAATGGTCGACAAATATCGACCATTAATTATTATTATTTTTAAAAGTGACTTTACAAAGTCACTTTTAATAATACAAACAAAAAGTATCTAATCATTCTATCAGTTTTCTGGTGCTCATAGTACAAGGTAAGCTTGGGCTTGGGGGTAGATGATGCTGTGTGGAATGTCCAGACATAATAATAGGCACGATGACTTGTATTTTATTATTGCACAAAATAATAATATTCCTTAAAAAATAAATGGTCGGGAAAAGAAAAATAAAATATCTCAAAAAATGACAAAGTTACAAGCATTTTAAAAATAGGAATAGAAAGAGATAGCTCAAACACGCAGTGAGGTCACAAGTTAGTCGTTCATGGTACCTCATTGCTAAGCTTTGCTAACTTCACATACAATCTCTTTGACATGTGACGTTACCAGTGTAGTTTTTGGGTAGTTCTCATCGATGCTCAAATTTGATGGTCACGAGGTTATATTTCCTAAACGGCTTAAGTTACAAACAGAATTTGTGAATTAAATGATGAAACATCTATTAGGCTACAACAGAAATAAGGCTTGTCATAATAAAAGCAAAAATAATACCTTAAATTAACACGAAATGGTCAAAAACGGGGTAATTTTTCATGTTCTCATCGTGTCACACTCTCCGATGCAGTAAAACATTTGCTTACCACTTCACCAAATTTCACTGTATTTGTATGTAACATATACTAAAATTATCGTAATTAAATGAACTTTACACTAAATAGTCCAAAATAAATCTTTTCATCATTATTTTCAATTTAAAACAACAAACGCGTCGGTCACGCAGATATGGGTTCTTTAAATTCGTGTGATATAACGGCTGCCTGTTAAACAAAACATCAGCAATCAAACACTGCGTGTGGTCCAGTCGAACGTCAGTCGTGTACTGGCATTGCAGACGTAAGACGTGTGGCTCAACGTGCCGGAAAAAAAAAATATCGGGAAGCTTATATTTGTTCATAGTTTTACCGATCACACGTGGACATCATTTTTTGGACATTCTATTTCAGCAATTGAAATCAAAGTTAGCTTATCGAAACCCTAAAATGTGCGAGATATTTATGTAGTATTTGATTTAAATAATTTTACTTAACTTTGCAGCATTTTTACTAAAAAGGGATAATTTCGTCAGTTTCGTTTCATAAACTTCGTGGCATTTTAGTCATGAAAATGATTTTAGGCCACGAAACTGATTTTTTGCATTCTTTTATTTAGAAATGTGGCGACTGGTGTGAGTTTATTGAAAAAATTCTAGTTATTGTAGTATGACAGATGTAAGATAGTGTTTTGAATAATTATGTAAACGTGTTTTTATCGAGCCAAGATGGGTCAATTCGAACTCACTCATCATTCATTGTGATTAATAATCATAGCCTAAATGGACGAGTTCGAATTGGTAGGTATGTCATGTTATCGCGAAAAGGGGTGATCTGGACCGTGGTAGCCTAGTAACTCTCAAGTTGGGAGAACCTTCCTTGGAAACTAGCATTGTATTATGTTTAATAATAGGTACCTAAGGGGTAGAGCTAGTAACAGAACTTACGTTTGGTAGGTAGTAGATTAAAATATTATGGTTACATACCATTTTTCTGGTTTCTGGGAGAAGCAGCTATTGCGAAGATACCGGTAGGTACCTATAGCCCAAGTTCACATTCTATGAACACTTTTCTCCACACTCGTTTACCGTCGGATATTATGTACTTAAAGTACGTAGGTATTAGGAACTATCACTAAAGGTTCTGACTTTAATAATAACGTCACGTCATATCACAATACTACCTATTCTTGACGTAAGTACGTATATAGGTACTAGGTAGGGAGGTAGGTACCTACTACATTCCAGATATGGACACTTTGACGGCACATTTTTTTTTTATGCTATAGTTAGCAAACTAGCATATGGCCCTCCTGATGGGAAGAGGTCACCGTAGCCTATGGACATCTGTAACACTAGACGTGCCACTGATGCGTTGCTTACTCTGTGATAATACTCTTTTGACCCTCCTTTTAAATTGCTGCATGTAGCTCTGGGGAAAGACCGCTGGTGGAAGCTCATTCCACATCTTACATTTGAAAAGAAAAGTTAAGAACATTCTCATTGAAGAAGTAAGTGAAGGAGCCATGTTTGAAAAAGATTTGTTGATACCATCTAATCTTTGTGAATTCAAAGGCACAATGAAAGTGCATCAAGCCATTTGGAATTCTTGTAGACCTAATATGTTGAAAACATGCGAAAACAGAGCTGCGGAGTGGACAATTGCGCTATTTCCTCAATTGGCTGTCAACACGGGAATCACATTGGATTTTATTACCTGGACCCTAACCAAAATATAGATAAAAGAGACAAGGAGAATCAAGAAACAAAACTTATAAACATAATATCTAACAAAGTCATTAAAACGCCACATAGTGCCATTGAAATATCTTCCAAAATGTAGTCTGAACAGATCATATTATGTGATAAACAAAGATCAGATACCGTGAACATGGATGTTCTTAAAGGTGTTAGTGAAGAAATCAATTTAACTCCGGATGATAGTTTTTGGATCAATCTCTCTCCCATGGGCATCGAATACCAGAAAGCTTCTGTGTCTAATGTTGTTCTATCTGCTTTAGACACAAACGTTTCTAATCTAAAAGAGAAAGAGGAACTTAGCTTTTGTTTTGACGACGATTCGGATTCGAACTACAATATATTTGAATAACGCAAAAATTTGCGGTCTGCCTTAGACAAAAATAATTCTAATCTAAAGAAGAAAGTGAAACGTAGACTCTGCTTCGATGATGATTCAGATTCGAATAACGATTATATTTGATTTACTCAAAAGCTTAAATATTCGCAGAGGTAGACTATATTTTGAGTATGTTTTTTTGATAAAATAACGTTTTTTGTGTTTTCGTTTTTGAAAAGGAAAATGTGTAATGTCACAGTGTCTAAAGATGTTCCAGATGTTTTCTTTTGTATTATTATAATTCTAATTTGATAACTCAAAAGCTTATTATTAGAAGAGGATTTTTTGAAGTAAGATTTGTTAATATTTTTATAGATTTTTTTTTATTGTGTTTTTGTTTTTTGAAAGTAAAAAGTGCAATTTAGAAAATTAAGTACCTAAAGATGTGCCAGATATTTTTTTTGTAGTGAGATTTGTTTTTATGTATAAATCGTTATAATATAACTATAGATTATTTCTATTGTAGTGAAGGTTGTTGTTCTATTGAAAAAATAACGCAACTCATAAATAAATGAATAAATAAATACATTTTTAAATACTCATGATGCTTCTTAATTAATAAAGTTATTAATACGACTAACTATCTGATTTTTGTCACCATAGGCTTATTACCTATAATATGTAGGTAATTGGATTAGTATTCGTATTTCGTAGGATGAACAAACTCAAGACCGAACTGATAATAATAATATATATAGTTTTGGTTATTAATACCACTTGTTTGCCAGTTTAATTATGAAAACAAGATTACGTTGTTATTTTATTAACATTTAGTCTTATAAACAGTAGTAAAACGTGAGAAAATGATAGCTGTAAAGTTACTGAGTCATTTTCGTGGCCCGATGCGTCGCTTTCGTGGCCTCTAAAACTTCAAAACCATTTATCACCCAAACAAGACTTTCTATTTGGTTAACTTATATATTAATTTACTCGTCTTATAAAGCGCTATAATATACTGTACAAAACTATTTGAAATAAGCACAAAATAAAATTATACATGAAACTGACGATGTGAATCGTAAAAATGAGAACGAGCCTTTTATATCATACTAGCTTTTGCCCGCGGCTTCGCACGCTTGTGTTATGTTATTTTTACGTTATATAGTCTAATAATAGATCATGCATTACGTACCAAAATAAGTAAGAAAGAAGTAGGTCGACACATGGATGCAAATACAGTTATTTATTAAAACAGTACATCGAGGTGTTCTTATCGACTAAACTTAATTAACACCCTACCTAGGCTTGCAACGTATGCCACCGTTATTTATGAAGGACCAGCTCAGCGGTTATCAAAGGGGTGGGTCAGTGAAGTACGCGTACGGATTCCTTTTTAAAACAAAAATAGCGCGCCACCCCAGCCTGATGGGCTGAGGAAAAGGAACGTTACTTGGGACTCCGCGGTGCGTGGGCGTTCTCGGAGACACGGAGTTCACCCGAAGTGAGTAACGTGGTCACCGGGCACGTCTGCTCGTGGCCCCAATAAAAAACGAGGTGGGGGTCTTCTGGCCCCAAGAATAAAAAGCTCTGGGGTCTTCCTGCCCCACCAATGAAACCCTGGAATGCGGTAAATGATCCGCATTACAATAAATTCACAAAATACAGGTGGCCGGAGGGGCTTACACAAAATTTAAAAACAAAATAAAAAATAAATGCGGGCTAGCCCCACCCAAAAATGAGATGCAAACAGATTAAGGTGCCCTAACCGAAAAGAAAATAGGGAATAAAATCTGTCGTTCGCAGGGTGGTAATGGTTGTTCTTGGGAACATTGTTATAGAAAAATAGTACATTTGAATAAAAACGTGGGTTCAATCGCCTGATATCGAGACGCAACACAGAAAACAAGAGGTTATTTTATATCTAACTAGCTTTTGCCCGCGGCTTCGCCCGCGTAATTCTATTGAAAAATAAACAAAGCTACCTGAGCTTTGAATCAGGATAACAGAAACTTATAGTAATTGACCCTTTTTTCATCCTAATGAAAAATGCAGCTACACCTACAAAAAGGTATTATTTCTTTATGTATAGCTTCACAAGTGCGCCGCTCATGGTTCAGCAAACAGAGCAAACATTTTTATTGCAGGTATTGGTTTTCAAACAGCACGGGTGGCAATTCAATCATGAGCTACATGTCAGCCAGTAGGTACAAACACATTTACTATGTTTCAAACAAAACTCAGTAGAAATACCAAAAGCACGAGCGAGAGCGAGCGCGAAAAATTTTTTCATTGTAGGTATTGGTTTTCAAAGCACGTGTGGCAATTTAATCATGAACTACATGTCAGTAAGTAGATATAGACGCATTTGCTATATTACAAACATAATGCAGTAGAACAACCTAAAGCGCGAGCAAGAGCAAGCGCGAAAAAATTTTTGATTATAGGTATTGGTTTTGAAAAAGCACGTGTGGCAATTAAATCATGAAATACATGTCAGTCAGTAGATATAAACGCGTTTTCTATGTTACAAATCAAACACAGTAGAAATAACAAAAGAGCGAGCGCGAGCGAGCGCGAAAAATTTTTTTATTATAGGTATTGGTTTCAAAAAGCACGTGTGGCAATTAAATCATGAATTACAAGTCAGTCAGTAGATATAAACGCGTTTGCTATGTTACAAACCAAACACAGTAGAAATACCAAAAGCGCGAGCGAAAGCGAGCGCGAAAAATTTTTTGATTGTAGGTATTGATTTTAAAAAGCACGTGTGGCAATTCAATCATGAACTACATGTCAGTCAGTAGGTATAAACGCGTTTGCTATATTACAAACAAAATACAGTAGAACAACTTAAAGCGCGGCCAACAGCGAGCACAAAATATTTTTTGATTGTAGGTATTGGTTTTCAAAAAGCACGTGTGGCAATTAAATCATGAATTACATGTCAGTCAGTAGGTACAAACACAGTGCTATTATTACAAACAAAATACAGTAGAAATTCCAAAAGCGCGAGTGAAAGCGAGCGCGAATAATTTTTTTTTCATGCAATTCATTTATTCTAAAACAAAAATTTGTATAGGAAACTCATGTAAAGCTTCTGCAACCAGCAGTTTAAGCTGTGCGTTGATTTCTAGATTTCAATAGAAAAAACTTTGAGACTCCGTTTGACCCTGATGGAAGGTGATTTTCAGAAAACCGTGACACACTTCTATTTTTATTTTTACTGAAGAGTATACACACCAAATTTCAAACTAATTGATCCACAGATTAAAAAGATTCATGCTAACATAAAACAAACGTTAACACCCCATTTCATCTTCTCAGCGGCGGATTTTCAAAAAACTATTTTTAGCGGACATCTACACTTTACGAAGAACACACCCTCCAAATTCAATGTATCTACGGCTAGCGGTGTAGGCTGTGCGTTAATTTATTGATTTCACAAAAACGCTGCGACTGCTGCTGCTAAAAGCCCGTACTAGGGCGTAGTGGTGGACATCGTGGCTGGTAAAAGTATCAGTTCGTTGGACTAGTTCGTTGTTACGCTAGTTCAACCCTCGCCCGACGGAAAAAACCGAATTCACGAAATAGACACGACGCGCGAGGTCCAAAGCCGAAGGACCAAAATATGTAGGGGGCGTGGCGAGGTTGCAGTGAATTTAAAGAGTTTATTGCACTGAGTTACACTTATTTATTAACTGTTCGCTATGGCTAGATGAACTAATGATTAATGTTATGGAGATGCTAAAAATGATAATAATGCTGCTAATATGAATGCTCTCGGTCGCTGCTACACGAGCACAGACTACTAAGAGATACTACGTATCAGACGACCATCTCTAGTACTGTCACCATAGACTGTAGAAAATTATGTCGCATGACGTTTCTTTTTTTTTATCCATGTGGCCTATGAAGTGAAACGTAATTAGCCAGTGTGCCACTATATATACCTACCTATAGCTGTTACATAGCCATTTTCATGTTTCTAATTTTTATTATTGTACAAATAAAACTATAAATCATTTATTAAAATATTTATTTTTTAATTTACATCAATCTGCCAATACAAACGGTATGTTCATGTTGCCGCAAAACTATGATTCAATTCAATTATACAACTTAAACTATTTTTGTTAAAAAAGCTTACAATTACTTAAAATGAGTCTTTAAACAACAACCTAAAATGATTACAGAAATAGACTATCTATTGTAACTGAATTTTGAATATTTTAATGACTAAACTCTATCATAATTCAATTTTGAACAGTTGACTTTTTAAATAAACATTAATAAGAAATTAGATTACTATTATTCATCATCATCAGCCCTAACACGCCCACTACTGAACATGGGCCTCCAATTTAGCAAAATTCATTAGCTACTTATATTTAAATATGCATAGAGACTTAAATGTTTAAATATAACGATCACAATAACAAATCCTTTTTGTATTTTATCCATAGCATTATTATTATCTATTCTTATCTTATCTTCTATCTATCTTCTATCTTCTATCTATCTATTACCTATAAAGATAAACAGATAGATCACTGACATGAATGTTCCCGAAAACTGGCCCATAGGATGATTTGGAAATGTACTAGAGATATGTACGGAAAAATCCCGAGGCAAAGAATTAAATATGTCAGCATCAGAAAGTGGTACCAGGAAGAAGTTCCAGATGGGATCTCGGAAACGATAAGAGATAAAAATAAACTAATAGAACAAAAATGTAGTAAACCTTGGGACGATTCTAAATAAACAATAAAAAAAGGTACCTTTCATACAAAAAAACATATTTTTCATACAAAAACCGAAAAATACTTACTCAGAAAGTCATATATTCCTGTCCTGTCATCCAGTAAGAAACTTTATCCCCTCTCAAATAAGGTCGTTAATCGTATGAAATAAGATGGCCGCATACGGCTAACTTCAGTTTCATGTTTTGACATTTGACGTATATAGCAAAGTTCTCTGTGCATTTGACTAGATAGATATGGCGGCCACAGAGATGGCGGCGGTTTAATTTTTGTTTGTAATAAGAAAAACAACATTATTTATGTATGTGAGACAAGTAATAAGGGGAATTCTGTGATGTGAGAATAGAACCAGCCTATTTGTTCCCGTGGGTATCATTTGAACGTTCTGACACGTATAGCAACAAGTAAGTCTTATGATAAACGAAGTAAAAGCAGACTCAAAATATACTGCAGAAATGCATAGACTAGGTACTTATTCTAAGCATTAGCATAAAATAATAACAATACCAGGAACAAATTATGCTCTTCATCCAGAACACACTAAAATTCTATGCTTGTTTATTAGTACCTAAAGTATTAATATCCACCTTGTTTTTTATTAACTCAATGCTACCTTGTCTCATTTTCAGAGTTCCAACCTATAAAAGATCCAAAAAACAAGCGCTCAGTGATGGATGTTAATTATGACAGAGGAAAAACAGGAGTTTGGTTTAGCATCAGGTAAATAATTAGGTCACCTCTTCTAAGCTTATGGGGAAACTGTGAATAATAGCTTAATATAGATTTAGGGTGGGTATTTTCACCAATAGTTGAGGTAACCAATGGAAATGGTCAAAATTTGTTAGAGCTGTTGGTCACCTTAACTATTGGTGTAAACCCACCCTCAAGCTCAAGTAAGCTCAAAGTAGCCCAGCAAGCAGAACTAAAATGACCAATTTAGTTGTTTTGAAATAGCAACGGGCAGGTCCTAAAACAAAACTTTCATGGTTGTTACCCACTGGAATACTACCACTGAGATGACAGCATGCATGTTTTTGAAATTGGGTCGCTGGGAGTTAAAAAGTTAAGCTATGATCATAAAGACAGTGAAGTTAAAATGTTGATTGCATATTTCTATTTTTGCTCTTTGCATTCTATGAAGTCGATAATACCAAAAACAAAGCAATTTTATGAAGTAAGTATGTATATATTTATATGTATATGTAGTATGTATAATGGTGTAATTTATGTTATCTTATTTAGAATCAGCAAGTTGAAGTGGCAATGGGCAAGCCACATCACTCGTAGAACTGACAACAAAAGGGAAGAAAGGTGGGCCGACAACCTGGTGACCATAACCATGGGGAGCCGATGGATGCAGAAAGCAAGCAGTCTCTTAAAGTGGCATTCTTTGGGGGAGTTCTGGTTGTCTTCATGTTGTTGATGATGATACAAATTGGTTTTTATTCAAAGAAAGCATGCAAAATCAAAATGAAACAATATAATAATAGTTATGTATGTAGGTGTATAAAATTATATAATGAGGTGCTGCTTATGTCATTGTTATATAAACTATCTTATCAATGTATCTAAGTGTTTTTTTTGGGTCTTGGTATAGAAGTACTATATATTTATTCTGTGGTATAGGTAAGGTAATTGTGTTAAGTCCAGGTAACAGATACATATATTTCTATCTCTTGGTAGTGTGGTACAAACTCAATGGCGGCTATGAAGTGCACTGCAAGCCATCCACATGCTGCACTCATATTTCTCACCGACTTCAAAGCTGACATTGAGTTTGAATCACACTTTATGTATGTAACCGGTATATTCCCAGTTGCCCGTACATTGCCCTGAGGTGGTATTTGGGAATAATATGGGTTGCAAGTTGGTAATGTTTTTTAAATAATGCTACTTTGGATCTAGAGTAGCAGTGGAATAGTTAGGAAACTGTGGGTTGGATTCCCACCTGGTACCAACATTTGTGTGATGAAAATAGGTATTTGTCCTCTGTCTGGGTATTATATACTGTTAGTTTATCTGAGTATATCAGTTATCTGGTTCCCATAGTACAAGCTATGCTTAATTCTGGGTTAGATTAAAGTAAATCTTCTGAAGTAGGTAAGTTTTATATATATAGAAGACTATATATTTCACGAATTGTTGAGATAACTATAAGGTGATATATAAATAAATGTTTTAAATGAGATTGCCATGGCTAGGTAAATACATCATTCCTAACCTATCAACAGAAAAGAACAGTACCTATGCAAAGGAACAATGACTGACAATTAAATAAAAAAATGACCTACTATTTGAAAATCACTAACTAGGTACTAAGACATAGGTTAACTACTTAAGTTACTAACATATTGTGAGAAACAAGAGATTAAAAAACTACCTAAAACGTTTATTTTATCACCCTATCTGCTCCTTCAGTCTACCTATGAAAATAAAGCATGTAACTGTGCTGCTGGAACTTAGGAAATGATTCCAATAGTGGTAAAGATCCTGTAAGAACTATTAAAAATGTAAG
Organism: Ennomos erosarius; assembly: GCA_963580505.1. Taxonomy (NCBI): domain Eukaryota; kingdom Metazoa; phylum Arthropoda; class Insecta; order Lepidoptera; family Geometridae; genus Ennomos; species Ennomos erosarius. The sequence continues at coordinate 482,499 of OY756998.1, forward strand.
ATAAGAAGAATCTAAATGTAATATCCTGAAGGACTGAAACAGTGTTTGTGAATTAATGTGGTAGAATAATAATTAGAAAATGGTGTCTCCAAGTTTCTTTGGTCCCTTGATTTTTTTTATAACACCGATTTGCTATGTTCAAGAGTCCATGAAAGTACTATCACAATATACCTACCTAATTTCATTAAGATCATAGAATGACGATAAATAATTTCAAATGTAAGAGTATCAATATTTTATTATAATTTGGACTTGGATTGCATTATTAAATTAAAGGTAATCAATCAGACACAAACCAATTTTATTTATTTATTTATCTAAGATTCACAGCGTAGGCAGACCACCCACTAAGTGGACCGATGACCTGGTGAAAACTGTGGCAAGCCGATGGATGCAGAAGGTGAGCAGCCGCTCAAAGTGGCACTCTCTGGGGGAGGCCTATGTTCAGCAGTGGATGATGATGAACTATGATGAACCATCAGCTCCTCGCAGTAGGTACTGACCAGATCAATAATTACTATTAGGTAACCAGGTTTAAACATAAATTTAGATATGCCTTGCATGAGACCAGTAGGTAAGTACAATCTATGATGTATTTTTAGCTAACAGGCAATTTACTAATATTATTTCCCTTCACTTGAAACTACCTACATACATTGAAAAACTAAATAAAATACCATTAACTTTGCTAAGGTTGTATTTGGAACATCTGTGAATAAATGGATTCTATAATTAATTGTTCATCCTGTTGCAACTGAAATCATTAAATTCATTATGTGTCCCACGGGCAGCTGTGCGCTGTCTGCCTGCATAGACATGGCAAGTTATACTATAAAAAAAAATGGGAGGTAAATTCTATGGCTGTCTGTCAAACAACCTATACAATATAACCTTTTCTATTTCTGAATTAATAACACTATAAAAAGTATATTAATAAATATCAGTTATCTGGTTCCCATAGTACAAGCTATGCTTAATTATGGGTTAGATGGTGCTGTGTGTAATGTCCGCACATTTATTTATTTTCCTCTTCCTTTTCTTCTGTGTTTTTATTATAATCAAATCCTCCTTTCTAATGGGAACGCCTATGTTCAGCTGTGGACATCTGACTGGTGACATGCCTATTCATAACTTATTGGTAGGTCCTAAAATGAATAATACTACTACTACTTTCTCCATGTGTACATAATTTATATATGTTTTGCACTATAAATAATAAATAAATATCTGGACATTCACACACCGGCACCACAATCTAGCCTTAAACTAAGCAAAGCTTCTACCATGAAGACAATAATAAATTTAATACAATATTTACACCCTTGTTTCTAAATTCAACATTTTTACCAGAAATCTGCCAATACATACAAACGGTATATTCATGTTGCCGCAAATTCAATTCAATTATACAACTATTTTTGTTAAAAAAAGCTTACAATTGTAACTGAATTTTGAATATTTTATTAACGAATATCTATCATAATTCAATTTTGAACAGTTGACTTTTTAAATAAACATTAATAGCCCTAACACGCCCACTACTGAACATGGGCCTCCAATTTAGCAAAATTCATTAGCTACTTATATTTAAATGTGCATAGGTACTTAAATGTTTAAATATAATGATCACAATAATAAATCCTTTTTGTATTTTATCCATAGCATTCTTCTGTTACATATAGCTGGTTGGCAATATACAACTCCTTACTTAAAAGATATCCATGCCCTCATGTGTGTTATACAGTTATACTGTACTATTGCAGCTACATACAGTTTTTCTAAGTACTTTCAAACAATTTTTCACCTGAAACATAAGAAACAACACAGTTAATATAAAAGAAGGTATAATCTATACAAATGGGTAATTGTATAAAAAAATTACAATGAAAGAAAATTCATCATCAACCGGAAAACATCCATAATAATCATGTTAAATAAAACGATTGTATAATAAATTTAGTATGTGCATATTGAGCTAGGTGCTAGCTTAAACCCTCGGCTCAGACTCCAGTCAGGCGGTTAAGAAAAGGATGTCCCAGCTTAGGCTTTCAGGATGGATAGATGCAGGTTAAAATTGCATCATGATTCAAAATATTTCCGTACCAATAAAATTAATCTGTCCTAGAATGATATTTAAGCAATTTGTGTAGAAGTTTGTCTGCCTCCGCTTATTGTAACCATTCCATCTGAAAACAAATCATAATAAATTCTCATGGGATATGGAAATCAGATATAATCTGTGAATGGTCTATCCATGTTGTATGGTATCATCATCATCAGCTTAGTGTGATGTCTATGCGGCCTAATTATACTTACAGGGTCAAAATATCTTTTAGATGAATAAGTGTCAGATACAAACAGTGGTACCGATGTCTATTATTTATTATTTTTCTCTATGTTTTCTCTGTTAGGTTTTGTTTTGAGGAACTTTGTTATATAGATTGATAAATCTTCCCCACAAATAACATCAGTCAAAATGACCATAGTGACTTCTCTATAGATAAGCTCTTTCCATTGTCCAGTATCGCCGAGGTTGTTGGCAGTCAGCAGATTCGGTCTGCGAGCTGAAAATGAAAAAGCTATTTATCTTTCTATTCGTAATTACCTATGTAGTACCTGTATATGATGTTTTTGTACGAGTTGGATAATAAATTATTAGTTGGATAATAAATTAGAAGATCTAACTCTGAAACATTTATTGCTCAATACAGCTAGCAAGTGGCCTATGCTGCGCTTTTCGGTTCGTAGCCTTTACGGAAGCGTAAATAAAAAGGGAAAGAAAGAAAATTATACAGTAAGCCGATCAAATCCTGTCTGTCGTTTGATGATCTTTATACGTAATGGTGATGAAATGGAATAGTATTGTTTCAAATATGTTTGGTTGCACTTTTACTGACCTCAGCTCTATTATGTACTGCAATCAGGGTGGACCGTTTCTATATATACCAATGTACTCTGTGGTGGACCGGAGCCCCGGAGCCTTCGGCTTCAAACACTTCATTGTTGGCAGAAACAAGTCACACATCAATGTTCTTCAAAACAAAACCTAACAGAGAAAACATAGAGAAAAATAATAAATATAAAGGAAATGAATCCTAGAATAGGTATTATAAACTCTTTGAATGAAACTAAATAGCTAAGTTCTCTGTGGAAACTACCAAGCATAACGTTATTATACTCTTTGCTACCAACCCCGTATTCTGATTAACGCTATAATCGCTCGCAACGCTCACGTTAATTATTCAGTGTTCCAATTCAGATAATGCGCTCACGGCTTTGAGCTCTGTCCATGACTAACAACCAATCGCGGACGGCGATATTGCAAGATGACGTCGGTCATGACGTTTACAAAAGATTTCATTGTCACAGTCACGGCCATTCGGTACACGTTCTTAGCGCGATAACATTGATATTATCGATTTTAGCGTGAATCGAAATACGGCCCAAGTACAAACTAGACATAGACAAACGTCATTGTAATACACTGACTTTTTTTTTCTTATATTTTGGCTCTACACATAGTGTATTTAGCCAGTGTCAAGTATTGTAATTTTTCATCATGTTAATAGAATATTTCAGGTAAGAGTATATAATTTACTAACTTCAACTCTTAGTTAAAGGCAAAGAGTATCAGTTCGTTTTAGAAAAAGGTGGAGTGGAGTCTTTTCGTTTTTGACGCTGTTTAGCATTTTCTGCAAGTGTCAATGCCAATGTCGAGCGGAGAAAATGACAGCTGATAACGGCATATTGTGCTGTCAAAGTCATTTGCTACCTGACAATTTTTTTTTCTTATATTTTGGCTCCACAAATAGTGTATTTAGCCAGTGTCAAGTATTGTAATTTTTCATCATGTTAATTAATAGAATATTTCACGTAAAGTCAAGTCTTAGTCATAGTCCAGTCTTAGTCATGCTCCAGTAAAGTGGTGGCAACTTTATTAGAAGCTTCTATGGAATTTTGGAAGTATCACTAAAAATCACGTTTCACCACATTATATCACTTGCCTACACTCATGCTCGTAATCCAGCACTTAATGCATAAAAAGCCACCAATTTTAAACATTAACACTGGAAAAAGCATAAGTTTTGAAAAATAATACAATGCAACGACGTGACCTTTTTCACGTTCCCGCCAAAACCCACAAATTATTTTGATATGACATAACTGTACAAATGTATTTTTTTTAAGTTCGACTCATCGACTAAACGCTACTTAGCCAGAAGGTATCAAGTTAGGTACATTTTAGGGTTCCGTACCCAATGGGTAAAGCGGCAAAAATAACGAACTAATATTGTTTGGAGAACGGAAGGGAAGACATCACAAATTTTTTTTTTCAAAATGGCGGAATTCGGTCATTGCGGAAAAAAAATTCTCCGATCCGAATGAAAATTGATATCTGGGGGTCCCCAAAAATGTTGATCAACATTCTAAAATCAAATTTTGACATGCGCGATTTTTCAATAGGGTTGCCATACAAAGGTACTTTTATCAAAATATAATCTTTCCTTTATTACGCCCCTAATACGAATGTTATAGAAAAACTGTTTCTGGGGATCGAGTAGAGATGTAGTAAGGGACAAACGGAAATATTAATGAAATCGATTTTTTCAAGATGGCAGATATAGGCATATCGACATAGAGAAAAAGTGATTCGATCCGGATGAAAATTTATATATGGGAATCCCCCTAGATACTCAGTAATAATATAGGAAAAAAAATTTTATTCCGCAATTTTGAAAAGATTCATATATACAACTGAACTTTTTTATGGATCTCCAATCCGTATGAAAATTGATATCTGAGTGTCCCCAAGGATACTGATTAACATGCTATAGCTTCTTTTAGACATCCACCGTTTTTCAAAATGGCTGTCATACATACTGGCAAAGCCACCAACGCGACGACGAGCAAAGCGAGGAGGAGCTTCAAACTACCTACCGCGACGACGAGCGAAGCGTGTAGGAGCTTCAAACTACCTATCGCGACGACGAGCGAAGTGAGGAGGAGCTTCAAACTACCTACCGCAACGACGAGCGAAGCGAGGAGGAGCTTCAAACTACCCATCGCGACGACGAGCGAAGCGAGGAGGAGTTTCAAACTACCTACCGCGACGAAGAGCGAAGCGAGGAGGAGCTTCAAACTACCCATCCCGACGACGAGCGAAGCGAGGAGGAGCTTCAAACTACCTACCGCGACGACGAGCGAAGCGAGGAGGAGCTTCAAACTACCCATCGCGACGACGAGCGAAGCGAGGAGGAGCTTCAAACTACCTATCGCGACGACGAGCGAAGCGAGGAGGAGCTTCAAATTACCTAACGCGACGACGAGCGAAGCGAGGAGGAGCTTTAAACTACCTAACGCGACGACGAGCGAAGCGAGGAGGAGCTTCAAACTACCTAACGCGACGACGAGCGAAGCGAGGAGGAGCTTCAAACTACCTATCGCGACGACGAGCGAAGCGAGGAGGAGCTTCAAACTACCTACCGCGACGACGAGCGAAGCGAGGAGGAGCTTCCAACTACCTCTGAAAAAATAAAACAAAATTGCCACCATGCAAAATTAAAACGCGCATACTATCGGAACCAATAGAGGCAAGAATAGCGTATTTGGACTCATGTTAAAGAGAACAACGGAGGCTTTCTTACAGTCCTAAAATAATTCAAAGATGGCGGATTCAAAATGGCGCTCGATTTTATAGTAACTCAGATTCGGCTGATATTTTATATTTGAGGGTTTTAAAGGATGCTGATTTCAAATTTTGACCTTTTACTTGACTGACAGCATTTTTCAAGATGGCCGCCATGCAAAAGTCAGATCAATTATCATTTTCTTTGAAAAATACCGCTGTTTTGTACTAATTCTTGCAAAATTTAAAGTTTAGCACAAAGTATAAGGGTTTTATAAATACAACAGCCACGAAAACACCCACGCGGGCCGCTCGCGGCCCGCGCACAGAGCAAAATTCTAGTCTTATCTTATCTTATAATATATAAAGCTAAACAACCGTAATAGATGATTCACTGACATGAATGTTCCCGAAAACTGGCCCATAGGATGATTTGGAAATGTACTAGAGATATGTACGGAAAAATCCCGAGGCCAATAATTAAATATGTCAGCATCAGAAAGTGGTACCAGGAAGAAGTTCCAGATGGGATCTCGGAAACGGTAAGAGATAAAAATAAACTAATAGAACAAAAATGTAGTAAACCTTGGGACGATTTTAAATAAACAATAAAAAAAGGTACCTTTCATACAAAAAAACATATTTTTCATACAAAGTTGTAATGCTCATTTTTAAACTGAAACTAGATGGCGCTGTACGACTCTAAAACACGCAAGCGTTTTGTACCCGAAGTACAGTGGTATAGAAATGAACAAAAATTAACTGCAAGAATAATTACTAAAATGCTTATTAATCGTAAACGGTAAGAGGTAAGTGGGGGTGTTTGACCAAATTTTTCTAGACTGCAGCATCAGAAAGTCGTCTCCAAGTTGGAGAACTCCAGGGGATCTCAGAAACGGTAAGAGATAAAAAAAAAGTAATGGAATAAAAAAAGTAGTAAACCTTGGGACGATTCTAGATCACTAATAAAAAAAGGTACCTTCTATCATTTTATAACTGAAGCTTATCAGAAAAGAAACTAGATGGCGTTGTACGACTCTAAAACACGCAAGCGTTTTATACCCGAACTACAGTGGTAGAGAAATGAACAAATATAAATAGCATGAAAATGAAACGCTTATAAATAGTAAACGGTAAGAGGTAGGTGGGGGGAGCTCGGTTAAAATGTTATAGAGGACCATGGCTTTCGGATGGTCATGAAAATCCAAGATGGCGGCCATTTTGAAAGTTGGTCCGATCCGGCTGATTTTATGCATCGGGGGGTTTTTGGGGCCCTTGATTCCATAGTTGAAAAAATATTTTGGATTCCGCCATTTATAAAGATGGCTGCCATGCAATTTTTTTTTTCCATTTTCGGCGCATTGTTTCTCTATACCTATGGGAAATTTTGATTGTTTTTTTTTATAAGTTTGTATGAAAAAGGACAATCGAAATTCAAAATAATTCATGACCTGGTCTTCCGACCTTCCATCATCGTGACCATCGAAGGCCTGGCTAAGCTATATGAGATAGGTCATATGCGTTCTCAGGAATGTCATAGTAAACCCTGGGACGATTTTAGAGAATACAAAAAAATTCAAAATGGCGGGAAAAAAACAGCCATACTAATTTTGACTGGAAATGACGGCGAAACCATGACACTTTAGTAAAAAGAGCTCGAACTAACATTGTTTGGAGGCCGGAAGGGAAGATATTACAATATATTTTTTTTTTCAAAATGGCGGAAATTTCGGTCTTGGCGAAAAAAAAAGTTTCTCCGATCCGGATGAAAATCGATATCTAGGAGTCTCCAAGGATGCAGATCAACATTCTAAAATCAAATTTTGACATGCGCCATTTTTCAATAGGGTTGTCATACAAAGGTGATTATATCGAAATATGAACTTTCCTTTTTTACGCCTCCAATATGAATGTAATAGATAAGTTGTTTCTGGGGATCGAGTAAAAATGTATAATGAAACAAAACAGAATACTAATGAAATTGATTTTTTTCAAGATGGCGGATGGAGACGTATTGACTTACAGAAAAAGTTATCCGATCCGGATGAAAATCGATATTTGAGACTCCCCTTAGATACTTAGTAAGAATATGGGGAAAAATTTTTGATTCCGCCATTTTGAAAGATTTCATACATTTTACTGAACTTTTTTATGGATCTTCAATCCGTATGAAAATTGATATCTGAGTGTCCCCAAGGGCACTGATTAACATGCTTTAGCTTCTTTTAGACATCCACCGTTTTTCAAAATGGCTGCCATACATACTATCAAAACTACCAACGCGACGACAAACGAAGCGAGAAGGAGCTGCAAACTACCTACCGCGACGACGAGCGAAGCGAGGAGGAGCTTTAAACTACCTATCGTGACGACGAGCGAAGCGAGGAGGAGCTTTAAACTACCTACCGCGACGACGAGCGAAGCGAGGAGGAGCTTCAAACTACCTAACGCGACGACGAGCGAAGCGAGGAGGAGCTTCAAACCACCTAACGCGACGACGAGCGAAGCGAGGAGGAGCTTCAAACTACCTAACGCGACGACGAGCGAAGCGAGGAGGAGCTTCAAACTACCTAACGCGACGACGAGCGAAGCGAGGAGGAGCTTCAAACTACCTACCGCGACGACGAGCGAAGCGAGGAGGAGCTTCAAAGTACCTAACGCGACGACGAGCGAAGCGAGGAGGAGCTTCAAACTACCTACCGCGACGACGAGCGTAGCGAGGAGGAGCTTCAAACTACCTACCGCGACGACGAGCGAAGCGAGGAGGAGCTTCAAAGTACCTACCGCGACGACGAGCGAAGCGAGGAGGAGCTTCAAACTACCTCTTTGAAGAAATAAAACAAAATGGCCGCCATGCAAAATTAAAAGGCGCACACTATCTGAACTAATAGAGGCAAGCATAGCGTGTTTGGACTCATGTTAAAGAGAACAACGGAGGCTTTGTTACAGTCCTAAAATAATTCAAAGATGGCGGATTCAAAATGGCGCCCGATTTTATAGTAACTCGGATTCGGCTGATATTTTATATTTGGGGGTTTTAAAGGATGCTGATTTCAAATTTTGACCTTTTACTTGACTGACAGCATTTTTCAAGATGGCCGCCATGCAAAAGTCAGATCAATTATCATTTTCTTTGAAAAATACCCCTGTTTTGTACTAATTCTTGCAAAATTACAAGTTTAAACACAAGTATAGCGTTTTGAAATAATGATACGCCACGAAAAAACACCCACGCGGCCCGCATGCGGGCCGCGAACAGAGCACCCTAGTCTTAACAGATATATAAAGCTAAAAAACGGTGACAGATCATGTTGACATGAATGTTCCCGAAAACTGGCCCATAGGATGATTTGGAAATGTACTAGAGATATGTACGGAAAAATCCCGAGGCAAAGAATTAAATATGTCAGCATCAGAAAGTGGTACCAGGAAGAAGTTCCAGATGGGATCTCGGAAACGGTAAGAGATAAAAATAAACTAATAGAACAAAAATGTAGTAAACCTTGGGACGATTCTAAATAAACAATAAAAAAAGGTACCTCTCATACAAAAACATATATTTTTCATACAAAAACCGAAAAATACGTACTCAGAAAGTCGTATATTCCTGTCCTGTCATCCGGTAAGAAACTCTATTGGCCCTTGAATAAGGTCGATAATCGTATGAAATAAGATGGCCGCATACGGCTAACTTCAGTTTCATGTTTTGTCATTTGACGTATATAGCAAAGTTCTCTGTGCATTTGACTAGATAGATATGGCGGCCACAGAGATGGCGGCGGTTTAATTTTTGTTTGTAATAATAAAAACAACATTATTTATGTATGTGAGACAAGTAATAGGGGGAATTCTGTGATGTGAGAATAGAACCAGCCCATTTGTTCCCGTGGGTATCATTTGCACGTTCTGACACGTATAGCAACAAGTAAGTCATATGATAAACGAAGTAAAAGCAGACTCAAAATATACTGCAGAAATGCATAGACTAGGTACTTATTCTAAGCATTAGCATAAAATAATAACAATACCAGGAACAAATTATGCTCTTCATCCAGAACACACTAAAATTCTATGCTTGTTTATTAGTACCTAAAGTATTAATATCCACCTTGTTTTTTATTAACTCAATGCTACCTTGTCTCATTTTCAGAGTTCCAACCTATAAAAGATCCAAAAAACAAGCGCTCAGTGATGGATGTTAATTATGACAGAGGAAAAACAGGAGTTTGGTTTAGCATCAGGTAAATAATTAGGTCACCTCTTCTAAGCTTATGGGGAAACTGTGAATAATAGCTTAATATAGATTTAGGGTGGGTATTTTCACCAATAGTTGAGGTAACCAATTTGTTAGAGCTGTTGGTCACCTTAACTATTGGTGTAAACCCACCCTCAAGCTCAAGTAAGCTCAAAGTAGCCCAGCAAGCAGAACTAAAATGACCAATTTAGTTGTTTTGAAATAGCAACGGGCAGGTCCTAAAACAAAACTTTCATGGTTGTTACCCACTGGAATACTACCACTGAGATGACAGCATGCATGTTTTTGAAATTGGGTCGCTGGGAGTTAAAAAGTTAAGCTATGATCATAAAGACAGTGAAGTTAAAATGTTGATTGCATATTTCTATTTTTGCTCTTTGCATTCTATGAAGTCGATAATACCAAAAACAAAGCAATTTTATGAAGTAAGTATGTATATATTTATATGTATATGTAGTATGTATAATGGTGTAATTTATGTTATCTTATTTAGAATCAGCAAGTTGAAGTGGCAATGGGCAAGCCACATCACTCGTAGAACTGACAACAGAAGGGAAGAAAGGTGGGCCGACAACCTGGTGACCATAACCATGGGGAGCCGATGGATGCAGAAAGCAAGCAGTCTCTTAAAGTGGCATTCTTTGGGGGAGGCCTGGTTGTCTTCATGTTGTTGATGATGATACAAATTGGTTTTTATTCAAAGAAAGCATGCAAAATCAAAATGAAACAATATAATAATAGTTATGTATGTAGGTGTATAAAATTATATATATAATGATGAGGTGCTACTTATGTCATGTAAAGACAGTTTCTCTTTTCTATTGTTATATAAACTATCTTATCAATGTATCTAAGTGTTTTTTTTGGGTCTTGGTATAGAAGTACTGTATATTTATTCCGTGGTATAGGTAAGGTAATTGTGTTAAGTCCAGGTAACAGATACATATATTTCTATCTCTTGGTAGTGTGGTACAAACTCAATGGTGGCTATGAAGTGCACTGCAAGCCATCCACATGCTGCACTCATACTTCTCACCGACTTCAAAGCTGACATTGAGTTTGAATCACACTTTATGTATGTAACCGGTATATTCCCAGTTGCCCGTACATTGCCCTGAGGTGGTATTTGGGAATAATATGGGTTGCAAGTTGGTAATGTTTTTTAAATAATGCTACTTTGGATCTAGAGTAGCAGTGGAATAGTTAGGAAACTGTGGGTTGGATTCCCACCTGGTACCAACATTTGTGTGATGAAAATAGGTATTTGTCCTCTGTCTGGGTATTATATACTGTTAGTTTATCTGAGTATATCAGTTATCTGGTTCCCATAGTACAAGCTATGCTTAATTCTGGGTTAGATTAAAGTAAATCTTCTGAAGTAGGTAAGTTTTATATATATAGAAGACCATATATTTCACGAATTGTTGAGATAACTATAAGGTGATATATAAATAAATGTTTTAAATGAGATTGCCATGGCTAGGTAAATACATCATTCCTAACCTATCAACAGAAAAGAACAGTACCTATGCAAAGGAACAATGACTGACAATTAAATAAAAAAATGACCTACTATTTGAAAATCACTAACTAGGTACTAAGACATAGGTTAACTACTTAAGTTACTAACATATTGTGAGAAACAAGAGATTAAAAAACTACATAAAACGTTTATTTTATCACCCTATCTGCTCCTTCAGTCTACCTATGAAAATAAAGCATGTAACTCTGCCGCTGTAACTTAGGAAGTGATTCCAATAGTGGTATAGATCCTGTAAGTACTATTAAAAGGACTGAATGTTCAAGAGTCCATGAATGTACTTACTTTTATACCATAAGATGGTATTGTTATTTTAATATTATAATTTGGATTTGGACTTGGATTGGAATATTAGAATAAAACCTAATCAGACACAAACAAACCTCCTATTACTATTAATAAGTGGAAAGAGTTAAAAATATATTATTTTCTTTTCAGTTTTACAACCCCATACTGGACTGACAGCTCAGTTGGTAACCATAGAATCCATGGATTGTGGTTTTGATTCCCACCCAGGACAAACATTTGTGTCTGGGTGTTATATTGTACTTTATTTGTGTATGTATTTACATTTCTATCATTTATTTGCTTCCCATGGTAAAAAAAAAACAAACTATGCTTAGCTCACAGAATTCGCCCTATTACATAGGTTACTTGAGGCTAGATTGATTGCACTGTGTGAAATGTCCAGACATTTAGGGAAAGGATGTATGGAGGCAGGTATTCATCCTATTTAGGGTTCAGTACCCAAACAGTAAAGCGAACCCTATAATAACTAATACATTCTCCCTTCTCTTTCCCATAGTACAGGATAGAAGCGGTTTTGGATCACATGTATTTCTGTTTCTGTTGCCACTATAACAATAAATACATACTAAAAGCAGAAAAAAATAAATATTAAAGGGGCTCCCATGCAACGGATGTTGTTTTTATTTTTATAGATAATGTGGTATTTTCATTTCTTTCTAGGACAGTGGATTTGAGATCAACACCGGCAGCGGAACCAAAAAGAAACACAGAAACAATGGCTAACATTATCGTCAGGCGGAAGATGACTGTCTAGATGACAAATACATTTTGTAACATTATTATCATTATCATTTTCAGGTTACAAAAGAAGAGAAAGAGTCAAAAAAACTGCCCAAAACCTAGATTTTTACCATATAAGCATGTAACTGTGCTGCTGGAACTTAGGAAATGATTCCAATAGTGGTAAAGATCCTGTAAGAACTATTAAAAATGTAAGATAAGAAGAATCTAAATGTAATATCCTGAAGGACTGAAACAGTGTTTGTGAATTAATGTGGTAGAATAATAATTAGAAAATGGTGTCTCCAAGTTTCTTTGGTCCCTTGATTTTTTTTATAACACCGATTTGCTATGTTCAAGAGTCCATGAAAGTACTATCACAATATACCTACCTAATTTCATTAAGATCATAGAATGACGATAAATAATTTCAAATGTAAGAGTATCAATATTTTATTATAATTTGGACTTGGATTGCATTATTAAATTAAAGGTAATCAATCAGACACAAACCAATTTTATTTATTTATTTATCTAAGATTCACAGCGTAGGCAGACCACCCACTAAGTGGACCGATGACCTGGTGAAAACTGTGGCAAGCCGATGGATGCAGAAGGTGAGCAGCCGCTCAAAGTGGCACTCTCTGGGGGAGGCCTATGTTCAGCAGTGGATGATGATGAACTATGATGAACCATCAGCTCCTCGCAGTAGGTACTGACCAGATCAATAATTACTATTAGGTACCAGGTTTAAACATAAATTTAGATATGCCTTGCATGAGACCAGTAGGTAAGTACAATCTATGTATGTATTTTTAGCTAACAGGCAATTTACTAATATTATTTCCCTTCACTTGAAACTACCTACATACATTGAAAAACTAAATAAAATACCATTAACTTTGCTAAGGTTGTATTTGGAACATCTGTGAATAAATGGATTCTATAATTAATTGTTCATCCTGTTGCAACTGAAATCATTAAATTCATTATGTGTCCCACGGGCAGCTGTGCGCTGTGCCTGCATAGACATGGCAAGTTATACTATAAAAAAAAATGGGAGGTAAATTCTATGGCTGTCTGTCAAACAACCTATACAATATAACCTTTTCTATTTCTGAATTAATAACACTATAAAAAGTATATTAATAAATATCAGTTATCTGGTTCCCATAGTACAAGCTATGCTTAATTCTGGGTTAGATGGTGCTGTGTGTAATGTCCGCACATTTATTTATTTTCCTCTTCCTTTTCTTCTGTGTTTTTATTATAATCAAATCCTCCTTTCTAATGGGAACGCCTATGTTCAGCTGTGGACATCTGACTGGTGACATGCCTATTCACAACTTATTGGTAGGTCCTAAAATGAATAATACTACTACTACTTTCTCCATGTGTATATAATTTATATATGTTTTGCACTATAAATAATAAATAAATATCTGGACATTCACACACCGGCACCACAATCTAGCCTTAAACTAAGCAAAGCTTGTACCATGAAGACAATAATAAATTTAATACAATATTTACACCCTTGTTTCTAAATTCAACATTTTTACCAGAAATCTGCCAATACAAACGGTATATTCATGTTGCCGCAAATTCAATTCAATTATACAACTATTTTTGTTAAAAAAAGCTTACAATTGTAACTGAATTTTGAATATTTTATTAACGAATATCTATCATAATTCAATTTTGAACAGTTGACTTTTTAAATAAACATTAATAGCCCTAACACGCCCACTACTGAACATGGGCCTCCAATTTAGCAAAATTCATTAGCTACTTATATTTAAATGTGCATAGGTACTTAAATGTTTAAATATAATGATCACAATAATAAATCCTTTTTGTATTTTATCCATAGCATTCTTCTGTTACATATAGCTGGTTGGCAATATACAACTCCTTACTTAAAAGATATCCATGCCCTCATGTGTGTTATACAGTTATACTGTACTATTGCAGCTACATACAGTTTTCCTAAGTACTTTCAAACAATTTTTCACCTGAAACATAAGAAACAACACAGTTAATATAAAAGAAGGTATAATCTATACAAATGGGTAATTGTATAAAAAAATTACAATGAAAGAAAATTCATCATCAACCGGAAAACATCCATAATAATCATGTTAAATAAAACGATTGTATAATAAATTTAGTATGTGCATATTGAGCTAGGTGCTAGCTTAAACCCTCGGCTCAGACTCCAGTCAGGCGGTTAAGAAAAGGATGTCCCGGCTTAGGCTTTCAGGATGGATAGATGCAGGTTAAAATTGCATCATGATTCAAAATATTTCTGTACCAATAAAATTAATCTGTCCTAGAATGATATTTAAGCAATTTGTGTAGAAGTTTGTCTGCCTCCGCTTATTGTAACCATTCCATCTGAAAACAAATCATAATAAATTCTCATGGGATATGGAAATCAGATATTATCTGTGAATGGTCTATCCATGTTGTATGGTATCATCATCATCATCAGCTTAGTGTGATGTCTATGCGGCCTAATTATACTTACAGGGTCAAAATATCTTTTAGATGAATAAGTGTCAGATACAAACAGTGGTACTGATGTCTATTATTTATTATTTGTCTCTATGTTTTCTCTGTTAGGTTTTGTTTTGAGGAACTTTGTTATATAGATTGATAAATCTTCCCCACAAATAACATCACTCAAAATGACCATAGTGACTTCTCTATAGATAAGCTCTTTCCATTGTCCAGTATTGCCGAGGTTGTTGGCAGTCAGCAGATTCGGTCTGCGAGCTGAAAATGAAAAAGCTATTTATCTTTCTATTCGTAATTACCTATGTAGTACCTGTATATGATGTTTTTGTACGAGTTGGATAATAAATTATTAGTTGGATAATAAATTAGAAGATCTAACTCTGAAACATTTATTGCTCAATACAGCTAGCAAGTGGCCTATGCTGCGCTTTTCGGTTCGTAGCCTTTACGGAAGCGTAAATAAAAAGGGAAAGAAAGAAAATTATACAGTAAGCCGATCAAATCCTGTCTGTCGTTTGATGATCTTTATACGTAATGGTGATGAAATGGAATAGTATTGTTTCAAATATGTTTGGTTGCACTTTTACTGACCTCAGCTCTATTATGTACTGCAATCAGGGTGGACCGGAGCCCCGGAGCCTTCGGCTTCAAACACTTCATTGTTGGCAGAAACAAGTCACACATCAATGTTCTTCAAAACAAAACCTCTCGAAAAAAGTTCTCTGTGGAAACTACCAAGCATAACGTTATTATACTCTTTGCTACCAACCCCGTATTCTGATTAACGCTATAATCGCTCGCAACGGTCACGTTAATTATTCAGTGTTCCAATTCAGATAATGCGCTCACGGCTTTGAGCTCTGTCCATGACTAACAACCAATCGCGGACGGCGATATTGCAAGATGACGTCGGTCATGACGTTTACAAAAGATTTCATTGTCACAGTCACGGCCATTCGGTACACGTTCTTAGCGCGATAACATTGATATTATCGATTTTAGCGTGAATCGAAATACGGCCCAAGTACAAACTAGACATAGACAAACGTCATTGTAATACACTGACTTTTTTTTTTCTTATATTTTGGCTCTACACATAGTGTATTTAGCCAGTGTCAAGTATTGTAATTTTTCATCATGTTAATAGAATATTTCAGGTAAGAGTATATAATTTATTACTAACTTCAACTCTTAGTTAAAGGCAAAGAGTATCAGTTCGTTTTAGAAAAAGGTGGAGTGGAGTCTTTTCGTTTTTGACGCTGTTTAGCATTTTCTGCAAGTGTCAATGCCAATGTCGAGCGGAGAAAATGACAGCTGATAACGGCATATTGTGCTGTCAAAGTCATTTGTTACCTGACAATTTTTTTTTCTTATATTTTGGCTCCACAAATAGTGTATTTAGCCAGTGTCAAGTATTGTAATTTTTCATCATGTTAATTAATAGAATATTTCACGTAAAGTCAAGTCTTAGTCATAGTCCAGTCTTAGTCATGCTCCAGTAAAGTGGTGGCAACTTTATTAGAAGCTTCTATGGAATTTTGGAAGCATCACTAAAAATCACGTTTCACCACATTATATCACTTGCCTACACTCATGCTCGTAATCCAGCACTTAATGCATAAAAAGCCACCAATTTTAAACATTAACACTGGAAAAAGCATAAGTTTTGAAAAATAATACAATGCAACGACGTGACCTTTTTCACGTTCCCGCCAAAACCCACAAATTATTTTGATATGACATAACTGTACAAATGTATTTTTTTTAAGTTCGACTCATCGACTAAACGCTACTTAGCCAGAAGGTATCAAGTTAGGTACATTTTAGGGTTCCGTACCCAAAGGGTAAAGCGGCAAAAATAACGAACTAATATTGTTTGGAGAACGGAAGGGAAGAGATCACAAATTTTTTTTTTTCAATATGGCGGAATTCGGTCATTGCGGAAAAAAAATTCTCCGATCCGAATGAAAATTGATATCTGGGGGTCCCCAAAAATGTTGATCAACATTCTAAAATCAAATTTTGACATGCGCGATTTTTCAATAGGGTTGCCATACAAAGGTACTTTTATCAAAATATAATCTTTCCTTTATTACGCCCCTAATACGAATGTTATAGAAAAGCTGTTTCTGGGGATCGAGTAGAGATGTAATAAGAGACAAAAGGAAATATTAATGAAATCGATTTTTTCAAGATGGCAGATATAGGCATATCGACATAGAGAAAAAGTGATTCGATCCGGATGAAAATTTATATATGGGAATCCCCCTAGATACTCAGTAATAATATGGGAAAAAAAATTTTATTCCGCAATTTTGAAAAGATTCATATATACAACTGAACTTTTTTATGGATCTCCAATCCGTATGAAAATTGATATCTGAGTGTCTCCAAGGATACTGATTAACATGCTATAGCTTCTTTTAGACATCCACCGTTTTTCAAAATGGCTGTCATACATACTGGCAAAGCCACCAACGCGACGACGAGCGAAGCGAGGAGGAGCTTCAAACTACCTACCGCGACGACGAGCGAAGCGTGTAGGAGCTTCAAACTACCTATCGCGACGACGAGCGAAGTGAGGAGGAGCTTCAAACTACCTACCGCAACGACGAGCGAAGCGAGGAGGAGCTTCAAACTACCCATCGCGACGACGAGCGAAGCGAGGAGGAGTTTCAAACTACCTACCGCGACGACGAGCGAAGCGAGGAGGAGCTTCAAACTACCCATCCCGACGACGAGCGAAGCGAGGAGGAGCTTCAAACTACCTACCGCGACGACGAGCGAAGCGAGGAGGAGCTTCAAACTACCCATCGCGACGACGAGCGAAGCGAGGAGGAGCTTCAAACTACCTATCGCGACGACGAGCGAAGCGAGGAGGAGCTTCAAATTACCTAACGCGACGACGAGCGAAGCGAGGAGGAGCTTTAAACTACCTAACGCGACGACGAGCGAAGCGAGGAGGAGCTTCAAACTACCTAACGCGACGACGAGCGAAGCGAGGAGGAGCTTCAAACTACCTATCGCGACGACGAGCGAAGCGAGGAGGAGCTTCAAACTACCTACCGCGACGACGAGCGAAGCGAGGAGGAGCTTCCAACTACCTCTGAAGAAATAAAACAAAATTGCCACCATGCAAAATTAAAACGCGCATACTATCGGAACCAATAGAGCCAAGAATAGCGTGTTTGGACTCATGTTAAAGAGAACAACGGAGGCTTTCTTACAGTCCTAAAATAATTCAAAGATGGCGGATTCAAAATGGCGCCCGATTTTATAGTAACTCAGATTCGGCTGATATTTTATATTTGAGGGTTTTAAAGGATGCTGATTTCAAATTTTGACCTTTTACTTGACTGACAGCATTTTTCAAGATGGCCGCCATGCAAAAGTCAGATCAATTATCATTTTCTTTGAAAAATACCGCTGTTTTGTACTAATTCTTGCAAAATTTAAAGTTTAGCACAAAGTATAAGACCTTTAAAAATACAATATCCACGAAAACACCCACGCGGCCCGCATGCGGGCCGCGAACAGAGCACCCTAGTTATTATTATCATAATATATAAAGTTCGTTACCCACTCACTCACTCACTCACTGACTGACATTTTTGTTCCCGAGCTCCTGGAAGTGGTGGAGAAAAACTGAGTATGAGGTTGTATAGAGAATGGTCACGTGACAACCAGAAAAATCTGACATCAGCAAAAAATCGTCTCCTTGATGGAACCGGTCAATGGCTATCGGAAACTATAAGTCGGATGGGTGACCTGTTCTAACTAAAGTTGTAGTAAACCCTGGGACGCTTGGAGAGAAATAAAAAAAAATAGGGGTTGCCATACAAAAAAATAAAAATTCCATACAAAATTGAAACGCTTATAAATCGGAAACGGTAAGAGGTAGGTGGGGTGTGTTCGACCAAATGTCATAGAGGAGGATAGGCGCTTTCGGATGGTCGTCATGAAAATCCAAGATGGCGGATCCAAGATGGCGGCCATTTTGAAAGTTGGTCCGATCGGGCTGATTTTTTGCATCGGGGGGTTTTTGGGGTCCCTGATTT